>JAVUPR010000129.1:0-122500 GCA_036785695.1 Gentiana straminea | reverse complement strand
TAAAGCAGAATTCACACGTGTCTATTTCTGGTAACTGCCTGCCTGCCTGCCTATACATACAGGCTACAGCGAGATTTCATTGCAGCAATGTAGAAAGAAAGAAAGCCAACCACTGAATTCAGATGCTCACAGCAGAGGCGGCAGCCTCCTGCTGCTGCCACTCTTCGTATGCACCGGAATCCTCGTTATATGAGTACCATTGTCCCGTAGACGCATAGCAATACAACCCTGAAGACGGATCGTAGTAGTAACCCAGGCTGTTACTATAATAGTATCCAGATGTCTCGTCGTACACATAATCACTGTCTGAAGCTTGGTGGTTAGCAGTGTTGGAAGCAGCGTCGTTCGTGTCAGATGGTGCCGGAGTAATGGCAGCATCAGCACTTCCATCTTCATCAGCAAACATATCAAACGCATCTTCAGAAGTATTATCCACCACGGTGGATGATGTAAAAGCCTGCTTCCTCGCCTCAGCTAGCTTCTCGTAACCCTCCGCCTCACGAAGGAAAGTTTCTTGCTTTTCATCGTATACATTGTACTCTCCGTTCTCAAGAAGATGCATAGCATCCTCTGTCAGTTGATCAAATACGTGTTTAGTTTCCTCTGACATCTTCACTTTTCTGTCATTTGAATTCCCTTTCAACCTCCTCAGTGCCTGCAGAACAGTCTCTCCCGGCTCGAGGACATCAGCTATCCGCCTCTTGATCTCTGCAACATTGCCAGATGAAAGTTCAACGTCGTCTTCTTTTTTATTTTTAGGTGGCTCAGCAGCATTGTTTGTTGGGGCAATATTGCGATTAGCCTCGATACTATCCAGCCATGCATCCTTGATATCCTCAGTAATGTACTCAACATAGTTTCCATCCGCATCAAAGTAACCTTCTTCTCTCTCCTGCGTAAGGTTGAAGGGTTCCATTGGCACTCCGTCGTCAACAAAAGTCTCGTTAGACTCGTACTGGATTTCAGCCCTTGATACGTCTTGAAGCATCTCCCCACCTTCTTCCAGTAACTCTGCTGTCAACTGAGTACGTGCCATTGCTCGTTCATTAGCTGCGAGTCGAGGATCCCTCCACCCTGGAACAACCTCAACACTTGCATCATCAACTACATAATCTCCAATCTTCGCCTTCTTACCTTTTGGAAATCTGACCTTCTTCTGTTGTTGTGCAGCCGACTCCTCCTCGGCAAAAGCTCGCTTTCGCGACGGAGCTCCTTCAGCCATGGTGATTACCGGGTCAAAATCAGTCGCTTCCAATGATTTGTACAACTGAAAACATTAATAAGAAAACAATTAAACACATTTCGAAGCTATCAATTAATAATTGAATTTAGTATACATTTACAAATCTCATTACGAACAATGACTAACCAATATTTTTCAATCTTCAAAGCGAGTTTTTATGGGTGCACGTCCTATAATTATACCGGTCTCATCAACATGCTCTTGCACAAAATGACCCCCCATCCTAGTTTACAGACCTATCCACATTTACAGGGGACCCATTTTCCAATTCACCTAAAGATGTATTTCTCAAAGTTTCAGGAGACACTCCAAGGCTAAATCCGGAAGCTTGGGTGTCAAAACTCGGTGACTGCAAGACAAGTTCCACTTCCATTCACAGATATGCTATCACCTAAATGGATGTCTTCAAGGACAATTTTCCAAAGGATTTTTTCATGGTAAAGCTGTCTAGTTTATCATATCCCAGATGCTTAACTCTACCAATTTCTTCAACAATTCCAGTGAAAAGGGATTTTACCGGGGTTGAACTGAAATATGGTTGAAGGGGTTTTGAGGATTTTCCATAGACTGAAAAGAGATGTGTGAGTGGGGGAGATTTTAGTGCGAAACTGAGTTTTTACTTATGAGATTAAGGTGGGAATGCAAAGCAACAAGATTGTGGATTTTAGAGGTATTGGTTTGAAAATACAAGGGGTTAAGGAGTATAGAAAGAGAAGAAGTTGATGTTGCAGCCATTATATTTCGGGCTTTCTGCCCTTTTGTGTTCGTCGTGGATTGATGTGATTCCTCTGGAAATAGCGGGCAAGAGATATGAACTAGAAGGGAAGGTAGACATATGCTAAAATTAGGCGAGACTAGGGAGAAGTAGGAAGAATTTAGCTTTTCGAAAGAAGAGAACCTCGACCTCGATAAATGTCAGACATGCAAGTAAAGGATACTATTTTTTTCCTAAGCCCCTGATTTATTAAGTTCATTTCCGTACCACTGGTCCGACTAATCTGTCAAACAAAACCGTTGCGGATTTTGTATGGTCATTTTATCATATTACGATTATATTTTGTACTGACATTTAGTATGGTCACTGAAAATTTTCATGTAATAATGACCATGAAATGAATCTTATTGTTCAGCAATGAAACGCACTAAACAACCATAACAAAACAGTCACTTCAGGATAATGTAGGTCAAATTAAACAAAATTCTACACATATGCATTGAACAACATACACAAACAAATTTAAATTTTTAAGGCACAACACGACAACATGTTTTAAACCATAACTTCACAATTTAAGGCACACGCATATTGATTCACAAACACAAACTATAACCAGCTTCAAGATACTTTGGTGCTGATGTTGTGTAGCATACTCAAAAGATTAAAGCTCAAACTGCTAAACAGCCAAAGAATATTTAGTATAAAATGGAAATTAAAGCACGAAGATAGAGATCCCAGGATGCACTTTTCAATATCAATTTCATTGAAAAAGTACAATACATGTCATATCATCATCATTTATGCTCAGATTTTATATCTTACTGATTAACCTACCTGCTATAATTCTATTGCATATCCACAGGCCAGGCGTGTTGTTTCTCTACAACATTCAAATAGATACAATGTTGGGCAGTCATGTGCTTTTAGAAGAAATTACTTTCGCTCACAAATTAACCACACTCCAGAGAAATTAAGATTTATTTTTCTGTTTGCCTACGCTTTTATCTGTCTAAGGTAGAGGGAGACAGTTATTTTCACAAGAATTTTCGAGTAAGACGCCACAAAATGATTACCGATTCTAAACTACGTGAGCTGAAAATCCATGTGATGACAGCATAACATATATTCACATTAACATGAATCTCTAGTATTCTTCAACAAATAAAAGTTTAACAGCTATTGATTTACCATGGAGAAGAAGAATTTAACATACCGTTTCGATCTCTCAAAAGTTAACAGGGAATTTCGGTGTGATAGAATAGCTTTATTAATGATTCATTCTAACGCAAAAATCAAAACCGATTGAAAAAGTTGTGCAATAAATCGTCACTACTTACAAATTCAACAAAGAAAAAGGGAGACGCGGTTGAAGAATTGAAGCGCTACCTGTATGTAGCCTTGACGATGCTAGTGGCTTAGCTGCGAAGTCGCTGATACGATGGCGTTCGTGTTCCTACGTTTCCCTAAAACCTGCCGAGTAGAAATATATGGATTTGAACTACCCTAGATCTAACAGTCTAGATTGAAGGAGCACCCCTAGATCTAACGGTTCAAGACAGAACAGAATCATCGCTTTTATAATCCAAATTCTTTTTCCTGCTGTAATCCAATTCTATGATCGTCTGCTGGGATATACTTGTGTGGGATTTTTTTTTTATTTTTATGTATCATAGATTGAAGGAATATTCTAATGGGCCAAAGACCCAAAAATATAAAAAACGGATTTATTGGACTTATAAGGACAAAAAGAAATCTGTTAGACTTATAATGACACAAATTAGATAGATAGATAGATAGATAGATAGACTCAAATACCCTTAATGAAAAAAGAAAAAAAAAATAATAATAATAAAAAGGGGAGAAGAGGCGTTGGTTTTTATTATTTTTTTATTATTTTTTCATCCAGGAGCTGTTGCTGTTTGTTTGGTTTTTTTTTCAGGTGTTGTTGCTGGTTTTTTTTTTTTTAAACCGATGTATTGATCATCGCGATACAATGACCACCCCCGATACATTGACCACCGCAACGTATTGACCACCCCGATGCATTGACGACCTCAATGCAATGACCATCCTGATGCATTGACCACCGCGATGCCCGATGCGATGACCATCGCGATGCAGAGACACCGCGATGAAATGACACCGTGATGTAGAGACACGGCGATGAAGCGACACCGTGCTGCAGAGACACCGCAATGAAGTGACACAGCGATGCAGTGACCACCCCCGATGCAGAGACACCTCGATGAAGCGATACGCCGACGTAGTGACCACCCGCGATGCGAGATGTCTCAAAGTGACACCACGATGCATTGACCACGCCGGACCCGCAGACACCGCGTGCGATGTTATAACATTTGACGATGCAAAGACACCATGACGATACGGGGTTTCTCTCCCTCCACGTGTCGTCTATCGGTTGGTCATCACATTATGAATGAACTTCAAGGCATTCATATCGACGCCCGTACTCGGGACATCGACTATCGACATTTGAGCAGTGTAGGACGACAAGTCCGTAAGGACGAGTCCCACGCCGCCTAGCGGTGTAGACAACGAGTCCCGAGTCGATTACCGCAGTCGGAATATCGACGTCGAGGACGAGTCCGCACCACCGTCCCGAGCCCATTAACAAGTGATTACTTGGGCAAGGGTTAAGGCCCATTAAAGGGTAAATGACGACAATAGCATAAGCCGACTTATCATTAGGGTTAGGGCAAGCATTGTCATTATAAATACCCCATTCCGGGAACTACGTAAGGCTTGATTCCCGAACCTAACATGATACGTAGTAGCAATCTAAGATACGGTCTTAGACTCGGCCGCAATACAAAAATCCACCATCGCACTCTTTTAGGCATTAGGGTTTTGTGTGTGTTCATCACTAGATTCAATTAGGGCCCGGATTACTCAAGGTGACATAATTTGTCATCGTCACACCACAATGCAGAGACACCGCATTGCAGAGACACCACGATGAAATGACACCGTAATGCAGAGACACTGCGAAGCAGAGACACCGCGATGAAGTGACAACGCGATGCAAAGACACCGCGATGAAGTGACACCGCATTGCAGAGACACCACGATGAAGTGACACCGCGATAAGAGACACCGCGATGCAGAGACACCGCAATGCAGAGACACCGCGATGAAGTGACACAGTGATGCAGTGACCACCCCCGATGCAGAGACACCCCCTATGCAGAGACACCGCATGCGATGTTATAACATTTGACGATGCAGAGACACCGCATTGGAGAGACACCACGATGAAATGACACCGCATTGGAGAGACACCGCGATAAAGTGACAACGCGATGCAAAGACACCGCGATGAAGTGACACCGCATTGCAGAGACACCACGATGAAGTGACACCGTGATAAGAGACACTGCGATGCAGAGACACCGCGATGAAGTGACACAGTGATGCGATGACCACCCCCGATTCAGAGACACCCCCGATGCATAGACACCACGATGAAGTGACACCGCATTGCAGAGACACCGCGATGCAGAGACACCGCGATGAATTGACACCGCAATGCAGAGACACCTTATTGTATCGGCGTATGCAGTGACGTTTTATTGTATCGATTTATTCAGTGACGTCTTATTGTATCGATTTATGTAGTGACATCAATATCACTTCATTAGTTGTCTAATGTATGCAGTGACATCAATGTCACTTCATTAGTTGTCTAATGTATGCAGTGACATCTGCAGTGACATCAATGCCACTTCACTATGTGTTGACGAATTCAGTTCAAGCATTGGTATCAGAGACGTGACCCTGCCCCTGTGGATCATCAATGGGTGATACTACACAGCAAGACAAATAAACTAATTATCAGTTGCAAAATCACAGCAAGAGTCCATTTAAACAAGTATGTGCAAAGAAAACCATTCATACATGATCACCCACAAGTCTGTGTTGAATACTGATAATAATGTAAAGCTTGAAGAAAATGATGAATAAAGGAAACAGTAAGAAGCATGATACATTTCAATACTAATTTTGAGGATTTAGCCACACCAATTTACAGCAACTAACAGAAAGATGAATGACTATACTTTTTATCGCACTTATAGCAGTTAAAACGCTACTAAAATTAGCTGCCAAACTCAGCTCAAGAAAAGAACATCCTCAACCTTACCACCCCAGCTGTTGAAGTCCCAGTCAATTCCAGCAATGCTCTGGTTTCCAGACTTGATTCGCCCTTTCTCAGAACAAACTACCAGAGCACACATCAATATAAAAATAAGTTCTAATCAGAAAAATCCTTCTTGAAATAGTCAAAGGAATATCAGAAGCAGGGATGTAATGCGAAGCTTGACTCAGTTCAAGCACATTTTAGAAGATCATATTCATACCCACAAAAAAAGCATGAAACTGAAGCTTGAGACTTGAGAGGTGCTTCAAAAAGGAACTTAAATCAAACAAAATAGTTTACAATAGTTTTTCTCGCATAAAAGAGATGTATTTCAAATTATTTCATATAAACAACAAGTATGATCTTCTTTACCACAAATCAATAAGACCATACAACTCTGTGTACAAGGCAGTGAGAATGGATCTGTCTACTTTTTGTTGCATCGATCCTTCCCACTAAACTATGCTGCGAAACTAATCCGACCGAAAAATAGAGCTCGTCTCCATCACGCGTCACCTCACCAATACTCAACCAGATAAACAGCACTTTGACTTGTACGCCGCTCAATTTCGACAGCTTATCCTTGCTTATAACTCCGGTGACTTTACTCTTGTATCGAAGACTATAGTGCAGGTTTTATCCAAGTGTACTGTAAACTTCCCAGTGCTTTCATCGAATTCGTAGCTTTTTACTCGATCGGAAGTAGACCTGCCGGGAAATCGTAACGTTGCAACATTTCGTAGACCGTCGGCGTTGCCGATGAGGTGGAGTCGGAGGTGATGAAGACTAGATAGAGAAGAAACAGGTTGAGTAAAGTAGTTAAAGACATTGCAGGCAAAGTATGAGTCAACTCGACAAATCACCGCTAGTGATTTTGCTTTCTCTTTCAGGATCTGGAGGTGAAACCGTGTTTTTAGGTTATTTAGGGTATTTTGGTCCATGTAGATATATTATGTCCTTATAAATTCAACATGATTCCTTTACGTCCCTTGGGCTAATAAGTATAAAAAAAAAGCTATACTTTTAAGTAATTAACCCTATTCTAATTCCTTGTCTAATTTTAACAATATTTTATCTCCACAGGTGGCACGTGTGGAGACACCGTGTAGTTGATAAGAACTACTACGCGGTTATTATGTATTTAAATCGTTTGTTCTAATCGTTTCAACCGTCACTTCACCTCAAAATCGCATCTCCACACAAGTATTTTCCGTGTCTTACCGTCTTTCTTAAAAAAAAACCAACTCCCTCCATTTTTTTTAACTGTAACATTTGATGTTATTTTTTGAATGAACATTGTCACTTTTTAGCTTAAGTTTAGTTATTTTTTAAGTGAATCTGGACATCAAGTGTGACAGTTAAAAAAACGGATGGAGTATCTATATTTATATTTAAGAGAAAAAAAAACGTCAATTGACCCAATTAGGCTAATTGACCCGCCCATACCCGTTTCACTTCTACTCACAGTTTCATTATAAAAAAATTCAACTGCAATCGCCTATGACTCTGTCACACATTACCCAAACTACGTCCTACTCTGTAGCTCCCCACGATCGCACATCACTTTTCCATGCCTGAAAACAAAACGGAATCCCGTCATCTATTTTCAATCTATAAACTGCCTCTTCTCCTCCTTCACAACAGTAATTCTTCTTACTCAGGTATTTAGCGTGTTTTTTTTTACCATGTTTGAACTTTGAAGTGGGGATTATAGGTGTAATTCTTAGTTGTTTCTTGTATGCAACCTCGCAGTCCGCCGGCTAGACAGCGAACAGAGTCCAGACACAACGGTTAAAAGACGAAGAACCCATAGTGGTTAAGTGCAAGCTCGCCCACTCAGAGGCTGTCATTCCGGCCACATAGTTAATCATGATTGATAACATCTCATTAATCATAAACGCAGACAACCTCTGTCAATTTATCGATTGTCGAGCTCGCCATTTACTTGCTCTCCCGTCTTCATGTTTTTCTTATCGCCGTCGTGCATCACTGGCAAAATCACACACTTTAGCCAGATATCCACCTCAAAAACCATATAAACCCGTTTGTGATATTTCCGTCAATATAAAAAATCATTTCTTTTTCCTTAAAGCCCCGGTATACAGAGTTCAACTCGTATGTCCACAGAGTTTCAGTCTTACTCAGGGTTAAGGTCTCACCAAGGCACTTTCAACATGGCGCATCAGAAGATAATCGAACCAGTGACCTCCTTAAATATTCTCAAGTTACTTATCACTTAAGTCAAGCTATTTGGTTGTCTACCAAAATTAAAATACTTTTAAAAAAAAAATTATTACAAGGAGCATAAATTTGGACGATCTACTTTGCTTTCACGCAATGGCCTCAAAATGCTTTTGGTTTATACTAAGAAACATAATAGCAATACAAACTAGTTCAACACAATATTTATCTCAACCGTAAATACAGGACTCTGCTATACTTCGATCAGCTTCTTGGGTTAGGGCTCGGGTTCTCCAACGGAGTGAACACAAAGTTACCGGAAAACACATCTTCTTTATCCGTAAGTGACGAGCAATTGGATTCCCTTCGAACATACCTCGACATGGCTTGGACAGGAAGCAAACCTGCACCGGTTGGCATTGGAGCCGTACCATCATCAGAGAAGACATTCGTTTTGTAACTCATCTTGCTTTGCTTCAGGGAGCATTGCAGCATCATACGCGACGATATTTCCATAGAATATCTTTTCCAATTCTTTTACCCATTTGCCTAACAGCAAGTTGACCCAGGCTTTAGAAACTCTCATTTCCACGTCGTGATTGTAGAGCTCGTAGACATACTGACCTAACTCTACGCCTTCTTTCCCTTCTGCTTTCAAGCGGCGTAAGCATAGCCACATGTGGATAACGAGCAAGGAGAAGGTCGTTTTGAAGCTTCTCTCTAAGCTGAATACGTCGTATATCACGGGTATATCAACTTGCGAAAGAACACGCTTATAAATGACGTTTGCTTGACGGATAGACTTGCTCTGCTTGCTGTAGAAAAGCATCAGTGTAAAGATAATGTGTTTGATACCTTCAAACTTTGGATCTTCAACTCGAAGGGGTGAGTCAGCTGGCAATGCCAAAGAACAAGGCTTAGACCAAAAACATCTTATTCAAATTCACTTGGACATTACCTTTACCGGAGTGGCTTTTCTCTACGGTATCAGCAACAACGGGCTCAGGGACCGTTGCCATCTTGGACGAAAAATTAACATCATACAAGCAGCTCGCAGCTGGAAATACCCTAAAATTAGTGGCAGCTGCTCTACAACATCTCCCCAACATTATTCACCGTAAATTTTGGCAATAAAATGTTCCCCTAAATAGCAAGATGCGTTTGCTATTTTATCCAACAAATCGGTAATGCCTGAAAATTCAATTTGTTGGTCGATTAGAAAAAAGCAATTTCGAATGCAACTATAAACATTTTACTTCAAATTTCTGCAATGACTCAACTCCAAAAATAAAGAAATCAACTATCTGATTTATAACATCACACATCTTTATTACCTTAAAGATCACAAACAAATCTGATTTATAACTAACACAGTTACATCAGACACAATGCCATAATTTTTTATTATGAGAACCAATTAAACCATACCAACTATCTGTAAAATAAAAACTACGCAAACCTCAGCTAGATTTCTTACTATGGCAGATTTATGACCAATAGAATTTCATCAAACATTATTGCATATTTGTATTAGCACTAAACTCGAGCAACACCTCAACAACATAGATGAGCAAATTCTAAATCTAAAGGCACAGCATATTGCCACAAGTAATTAACTTGCAAAGTATGTAACACAAATTTATATAGAGCACATATTCTGGAAGAGACAAAAGTAAGATTTCGTAACATAAATAAAGTTGAAAAGACGCATAGTTAGGATCACCAACATAGATTAATTTATGAAGCATAATAAACAAAAGACATTATGTGATAAGTAGTAC
The DNA here is from genome assembly GCA_036785695.1 of Gentiana straminea. NCBI lineage: Eukaryota > Viridiplantae > Streptophyta > Magnoliopsida > Gentianales > Gentianaceae > Gentiana > Gentiana straminea. Next base: position 112,421 of record JAVUPR010000129.1, on the reverse strand, counting down.
TCATCAAATTGAAGTGTTTGCGTATTCTTTGGCTCAAAAAGCCAACACCTCACAGCGGGTTTCTTTATAACCAGCAGCCAACCTTCAACATGTAGGTAGATACCTTGTGAAGCAAGATCAAAGACATGGTGACCCGAGGACGCACAAATTTTATTTCTTACAGTTTGGCCTACTTGCTTGCCTTTAATGTAGACTTAGGCCAACCATGTTCTTTCTCTTGAACCGAGAACCATCGCTTAGATGCTTTTAGAATATATATAAATCATTTCCGCTCACAGAGATTGACTAGACTCCAGACAATCAAATTTATGTTCATTGGAAAAAAATATTAATCGTTTAGCATATTTGATGATGCCAAGACATAAGTTGTATTTTTCTCTTTCCCTATGCATTTATCTGTAGATTTGAAGGAGAACATATCATACGCCTTTTCGTGTAAAAAAACCCCCAAAAAGATTACCAATTTCTAAACTTTGTGAGCGGAAAATCATGTGATGACAGCATAACATATTCTTAAGAAATCAATTAGCCAGTGTTCTGCATTAACAAAATCATCTTCAGGAAAATAAAAGTAAACAGCTATTGATTTACCATGGAGTATAGAAAAAAGTACCAACAAAATCAAACATACCGTTTGAATGCGCTTCCCTTCTGATTCTTTCCAACCCAAAATCAAACCATCTGATAAAACATAACAATATTTAAGTTGCTGTAATAATAAAAAATAAACCTATCATCAAAATAAAACAAATGAATAAAAAAAAAGAAGAAGAGAGCAATAATCGTCAATTTTTTACAGGTTCAAGAAAGAAATGAAAGACGGTTAAATAATTGAAGCAATGAAGCTACCTGGAGCCTTCAGAGGAGCTGGTGGTGTAGCTTGTGAAGGCAGGCGCTGATACATACAATGGCGTTGTTGTTCCTACTTCCTACACTCTCTAGTAAAAAGGCTGCAGAGCTGATAAGGGTCGAAGAAGATATATGTATGGGTTTGAAGGAGTGTGGCCCCAGATCTCAATCAATGTACACCGAATACTTCAATTTAGAATTTAGAATTTAGAAAGTCGTGCCGGACACATTTTCAATATGACAAGTGTCCGTCCGACATGTTTCCGATATTAAGCATTACTTTTTTTATAATCTCAATTAGTAAAGTATCAATACTTCAATCTGGGAGCCGAACCGAGCTATGCACATAGTTAGACCCATTTCCGACCAGACACTTTTTTTTAATAATCGACACGACAGTGTCTCCTATGGCCGTGTGCATTGACAAACACATTTCCGACACGTTTTCTTTTTAATGTTAATAATCGACACGGGGCGACGTAATTCTGACACGATGTCAGACACAATCCCACAAAGCGTTTGACACAGCGGTTTCATAATTGAAGTGTTATTGGTCTATTTATTTATATTTAATAAATAAACGAACCAAGGAAATAGATTGTAGGTTAATCGATCAATAAAATAGTAACAAACAGTTGGTTTGCTAGTTCATGGAAATGAAAATAGCAAGTTCTAAAAATGATTTACTCTGCCTTAATTTTGGAGATGAAAATAAGTCCCAAAAAAGAAATTAAACTCTAATGTCATCATTCATCGCTTATGCCTACCTACAAATACATTAAACTGCATTTGTGCCAATGCATCTGCACAATGTAGTGTCCATATCGTTTCCCATAATCAAATCATCCTACTCCCAAAATTCAGCAGCCTCCAGGGTCCGAGAACCGAGAACCGAGAACCGAGAAACGAGAAACGAGAAACGAGGCCGAGAAGTGACGAACTCCCGAGCCAAGCAGCATCGTGAGTCTCAACAAAGTCCGGGAAAGGGCATTATAGTCATATTCCATAATGTCTGTCTGCTTGTCACCTTGTAGTGTTTAACCCGTTTTTTAGAGGATTATCTCCGGTCTCAAATGTGGTTCTCCAGCCTGTTCTGCAAGTCTACTGACAACGTTTTCAGCTACATCTCCATATGCCTTGGAGACAGCTGAATCGGGTTGTGATATAACGATAGGGATACCGTCATCAGAACCCCTTCTGATCCCTACTTCCAACGGAATCTCACCAAGAAACTTTACGCCCATTTCGTTAGCTAATCTACAAGCCCCTCCTTGTCCGAAGATGTAAGAGGGCTCGTCACATTTAGGACACTTGAAGTAACTCATATTCTCAAGGACACCTAGAATCGGAACATTGACCTGAGAGAACATTTTAACCCCTCTTCTAGCATCTAAAAGCGCAACATCTTGAGGAGTCGAAACAATCACTGCCCCTGATAACTGCAACCTCTGGGAAATAGATATCTGTGCATCACCGGTACCAGGAGGCATATCCACTACCAGAACATCCAAGTTTCCCCATTTTACCCCTCGTATCATTTGTTCGAGAGCTTTCATGACCATAGGACCCCTCCATACAATTGCTGCACCTTCTTCCACAAGAGATCCCATTGACATACACTTTATTTCATAGTTCTCAATCGGAATCATTTTCTTATCTAAACTAACTTGAGGCTTTCCATGCAGCTTCATCATTAGTGGAATCGATGGACCATACACATCGGCATCCAATAGTCCAACTTTCAACCCACACTTCTTTGCAAGTAAAACCGCTAAATTGACAGCAGTAGTGGACTTGCCAACACCGCCTTTACCAGACGCAACAGCTATCACGTCTTTGACCCCTTCTATCTTCAAATTTTGAAGATTGGCAGCCTGCGTAGAAAAACCTCTGAGGCCTCCAGTTATATATTTCCCAAATCCCATCATCTGTTAAGATGCAAATGATGGAGGGTGTTATGCTTCTTCTATCCAATGGAATTCGACCAGTTCCACAGAGGCCACCGTCCCGCAATAAAAGTCTTGGGCCGTCTTAAGCTGCATGCACGTGCATCGTAAGTGTTTTCCAAATGAGAGATTTTTGGAAACTGTCTGAGCAATTATAAACATTTTACTTCAAATTTCTGCAAAATCTCAACACCATCAAAAATCAAATTATCAAAAGGGTTTTGAAGTTTATGTTCATCTAAGCCATGTGAGTAAAAATCTCTTAAATGTGTTTTTTTGAATTCTTAAGATTGAATGAGCTAACAGTAAACTCCACCCCAAACACAATATCATACACCAAACATCTTTTATTAACTTAAACAACTCCACAAATGTGTTTTTCTAAATCCTTTTCTAAAGACATTAATGAATTCCCGGTTAGGAAAATGTTTGTTCAACAACAAAATGTCACGACACACTCTTACACCATTGATCATTATGGGACCCATTGTAATCAATAGGTCCCACACTATGATCAACGGTGTAAACATGTGCTGTGCACTTTGTTGTGACTGTTTTGTCGTGGAACTATCACTACTCCGGCGGTTAACTTCACCCACAAACATAATATCACATACCACACATCTTTATTAGCTTAAACAACTCCACAAACAGAGACTACAGATTTCATCAGACATTATTACATGAACAACTACACAGACCAAATAGATCTCTTCGTATAGCTGATTTAAAACCGATAGAATTCCATCAAACATTACTGTATTAGCAGTTAACTAAATCACAAACACAATATCACAAAGCCACACATCTTGATTACATGAAACAACCATAAAAAAGCCAAAACCTCATCACATAAAACCTACTGGAGATATGACATGAATGGTATCCCAAAGAAGTATACATACATGCATCAAATTAGTTTATCAAGAGTTTAATACAAATTATACATACCTTATACAGGGTGCAAAACAAGTCATATCATTTTAGCACAAATTTCATTTCTTACAGGTTGGTCTACTTCCTCTCCTTTTACAGGGTATCTATAATGCAAATTATACAAACCTTATACAGGGTGCAATACATGTGATATCATTTTTGCAGAAATTTTGTTTCTTACGGGTTGGTCTACTTCCACTCCTTTTACTGCAGAGACTTTGGCAATGCTTATTCTCCTGAGCCCTCAACTAGATAACCGACAAGTGATAACATGTATATAGCATCGAATTATACAAAGCTGGGCAGCCATATGTTTACAAGAGAAATTATGCTGAGACAATCGAAATTATGATCATTCCAACTTCTTAGAAAGAATATTAACCGTTTAGCATATTTAATGATGCCTGATGCCAAGACATAAATTGTATTTTTCTCTTTGTCTATATGCATCTGGTTTGTCGTCAGAGACTTTTCTGGTAAAAAGCCACAAAACAATTAGGGATTCTAAACTTAGTGAGCTGAAAATCTACGAGGTATATTCAAAAAATCAATTAACGAGCATTTCTAGCATTCTTCAGGCATACAAAAGCTGATTTAACATAGACTATAACACATGAGTACCAACAAAACAAAAAAATACATACCGTTTGGATCATCTTCACAGTTATCAGGTCATATCGGTCTAATTGCCCTCTTCTTTTCTTTGTGATCTGATACAGCAGTAGCTTTTCATTCAAACGTCAAAATCAAAACCAATTGAAAAACATGAGCAATAAATCGTCAATATTTACAAATTCAACAAAGAAAAGAAAGATGGGGTTGAAGAAGAAACTGAAGCAATTAAGCTACCTTGGCGATATACGGTGCTTCAATGGAGCTGGTGGCGTAGCTATACGACGGCGTTCTGTTGTCACGTTGACTGTTAAAAGGCTGCGGAGTAATGGGTTGATGATATAGACGTATTTTGAAGAGACGTGTATCTAACGGTGTAGACTAAAAGATGACATCTCTGGATCTAACGGTTCAGGATAAGTATAAATCTCAAGTCTCAAGTCTCTTTCTTACAAAATATTAAAAACAAAAAAAAAACAAAACAAAACCGAGGGGGTGTCAAATGTCAATGTGTCATTAAATTTGAAACACATAAAATAAGAGAGTTTTTATTTGAACATGCACCACAAGTAGTATCAAATAGAATCAACATTTTGAAAGTCGAGTTAAAAATCGACACTATAACGATTATATGTTTTACCATTATTTATTACAATTAGAAAAAATAAAAAAAAAAAATTACATTAATTATATGGAAAATTGGGGATAAGGACACAATCTGGAATATTTTTAAGTAATAGGACAGCTACATATTTTTTATAGGGAGAAGGACAACCGCATAATTTTTATAGTGAGTAATGACAAACAAATGAATCCCGAAAATCAGGTGAATCTCCCAAATCCCGAAATCGGTGAATTTTGACAAGTGAATTTCGACAAATGAATCCCGAAAATTAGTGAATTTCGACAATGAATTTTGAAAATTAGTGAATTTCGATAGTGAATTTCGGCGGTGAATTTAAACAAATGAATTTCGAACACAAGTGAATTTCGACAGTGAATAAATAGTTTTGTCCTTTATGCAAAAGTTTCAAAAGACTGTCCTTCTTCTCAATGAAATATTTTTGTCCTTCTCCCTCATTCCCCCTTAATTATAATCAATGAGCTTTATAGTCATGTCATTTTTAAAATTAATTAATGCACTGATTCACATATTTGATATGCCTGATTTAGCAATTACAGAGACAGTACATTATATAAATTGATAATAGAATCTGTGATATCTAAAGTTTCCAAAAGTGCATATCTGTGTGTGTGTGTGTGGTGTTCTAATTAATGAAAACATGATTTTTCAAAGACAAATCTCAGTTTCTTACCGCGCGCGTATGTATAAATCTTCCTATATATGATATATGATTATGAAGATGAAATTTATTTGGTGAGATTCAAGATCAACCGCGCTACATACTTAAACTTAATTAATTAATTAGAATACACAACAACAATAAACAAGTGATAGGCGGATCCATCAAAGCCGAGTTTGATCGATGTGGTAAAGATCGAGCATCAGGACGCACGCGCGCTTCAATTCATGGATAATATGCTGTAGCAACCAACTTAAGGTTATTCTTCCTTGCCAAGGATATCCCGTAATTTTCTTCCATGTCTAGGTCTTTCGGTTTCATACCATTTGGAAGAGACCAGTTGAAGTGGAATAGTAAGTGAGCAACCAAAATTTCAACATTAGCCATACCGGACGCAAGACCTGGGCACATCCTCCGTCCAGCGCCAAATGGAATGTACTGCAAGTCAGTTCCCATGAAGTTTTTAGATCCATGTTCTTCGAATCTCTCTGGCTTGAAGCTCTCAGGATCATCCCAACAACCGGGATCTCTTAAGATTGCCCAAACATTGAGCGCCAGTTGAGTATCCTTCAATACCGTATACCCGTTGATCTGACAATCTTCTCTGCAAGCTCTTGGAAGAATCGGATAGATAGGATGGAGTCGCAGTGTTTCTTTAATAACCATTTTGATATAGGTCATTTTTAGAATATCTACCTCATCGATACGTTTTTTCTCTTTGCAGACTTCTCTTACTTCGTTTTGCGCCTTGACCATTACCTCTGGATGTCTCAACAACTCGGACATGACCCATTCAACTGTGGTCGCTGATGTATCCGTTCCACCCGTAAATATGTTCTGCTTAGGCCGGATTAGCATGATATTAGTTTCTGATAGACTGACTATAAAGGGCCGGATTAGTGCATATGACCATTGTGTCTCATATGCACTACCGTTGACCATGAACAACAACGGTGGTGAATGCCCGTATCATTATTCTAAAATAATTAATAAAGAAGAAGGGAAAAAAAAAAAAAAAAAAGAAGTAAACTTACGAAGATGACAGCTTTGACGGTTTTGTCGGTGATTGGAATATCCAAATTACTACTACTCACTTTATGCCTCAGCAAAACATCAAGAAGATCTTCATCTCCTCCTGTTTCAGAATTACACTTTATCCCTTTTGCATGGTTAACTTTGTGCTGATTAAGAACATCATCAACAATAAAATCAATGTCTTTATGTAGCTTTAAAAGTTTACTCTTTAACCCAGTTATGATTGCCAAGAATTTAAATGATGGAAAAAGATCTGCCATATGAAACCCTCCTGCCAAACGTAACCCATCTTTTAACCATTGGATCATTATTTCATTATTCATGCTCACACTACCAAATGCTGACCTGCAAGTCGTTGAACACGAAAAATCGAAAAACAGATTGGTTACATTTATAATTGACTCCACATCATCTCCTCCTAATAAATTCGCTGCTCGGATTTTGTTCATGAGTTTCGTGGTTTCGTCCTCTCGAATGTATCGAAATGATCTAACTTTCTCTCCACTCAACAGCTCCATAACGCAGATTTTGCGCAGTTGTTTCCAGTGGTCACTGTATGGAGTAAACGACATATCTTCATAGTTGTACCATACGATATCGAAGGCTAATCTTTTCGGCCTATTCGCAAAGGCTGGATCTTTATTGATAAGAACTTCTCTTGCCATCTCAGCAGATGATACAACAAGTGTAGGAACCTGTCCTAGCTTCATGTACACCAACGGTCCGTACTTTTTCGCTACGTCTCTAAACGCCACGTAAGGAAACACTCCGACAAGGTGGTGTAAGTTTCCGATGAGGGGTAGCATTGTTGGACCTGGTGGGAATTTCCCTTTATTGTTAATCTTGTCATCTTTCTTCCTTGAGATTGTGATCGGGATCATTATCCGCAGCACAATAAAGAAAGAAAAGAGTAGGAAGAGGAAGACATTTGTGTAGCTCAAACAATTATGAAGCATGATGAACTGGAGGGAATTATCCATTCTCCTATTGTACACTCACAGAATATACATTATTTATAAATGTAGAAAAAGAGTTGAACTGTGATACATTTCTCATTTTTTCCCTCAAACGTGAAGAGTACTTGATATAGGGAAAAGGAGGGGGAGAAATAGGTTGACTAAAAAGAAAGTATCCTAACATTTTTTTTAATTTTGTAGATCTAGTTGAATTTATCTAAATTATTTAAACATATCTATGTTCTAGGAATTATATGTCATTTCTCACTTTTTAATTACAACTAGGAGTGGTCAGGGCCGGCTGCAGGCCTATCAGGTCACGACCTAATTAATGGCATTGTTGTTTCGCAGGGATGAAATGAGTTTTATTAGATTCCGATTTTGGATATTATGATTATAAAATAATGGAATGTAATAAAATTTTATTCCTCAAAAACTAGATGGAAAGAGGTGGAAATCGACAAAACACGTAGGTGATAGGATAAGAGTGAGATGATGTTGGGTGGGTAGTGGGGTTAGGTAGGATGAGTAGGGTGGGTTTTGGGGTAAGGTAGCTAGGGTGAGGTTGGGTTACGTATCGTAACATGTGGTAAGGTAGAGCGGATGGGGTGGGTGGGGTGGGGTGAGGTGGTTAGGTTGGTACGTTGTATGGTAGGATGGGTTGTGAGGTGGGGTTGGTGGTGAGGTAAGGTAGGTAGGGTGGGGTAAGGTTATGTATCGTAAGACATATGGTAAGGTAGGGCATGTGGCATATGGTGAGTGCAGAGCGGGTAGAGTAGGGTGGGTTAAGTTACGTAGGTGGTAGGGTGTGTGTGAGACATGGTGGGGTATGGGTCATAGTAAGGTAGGATGGGGTGTGGTAGGGATGGGTAAGTGAGCCGGTGAGGTAGGTAGGCGTGGTGGGTTAGGATACGGTGGGTGAAGAGGTAGGGTGCAATGGGGTGAGGGTAAGGTGGTGGTAGGTACAGAAAGGTGGGGTAGTCGGGTAGTGTGGGTTAGGGTAGGTGGGAAAGGATACGATAGTGGGGTGGGATAGAGATGGATGGTGAAGTATGGTGGGTGATCAATCTAGGCATGGAGCATGAAAAATAGCATCACTTCGACGAATGGCATACTAGCATTTTTTTTAGCTTCTTGGAGCATTCCAACCTTTTTAGTCCTCACTGTCACTACCCTGAGATCTCCTTGTCATTTCCAGTGTTGAAGGTTCTCGCTAAACCCCTTTTAGCAATCGTTTTCCTTGGAAATGACGTGCACATCCCTATTGCCATCGTATTTTCATCCTCTTTTACTAATCACCCTATACCCTCCTCTCCTCTTCATATTGAGGAGGATGGACTCGGAAAAGAGTTTCAAAGAATGGTCGGCCGGTAAATATTCGTACTAATAAGATGTTATAAAATTATATATAAATAAAATAATTATCAAGGATAATAATTATATTCTTTTTTTGAGGGAAACGAAATTTTATTACTCAACATCCGTCAAACAAGCGGTCAAAACATCATTCAGAGGCGATGTGCTCCAAGATGTCCGAGTCGAAACTAAAAACAATTATAAAATTATAAAATTAGAAGTAGAAAAATCAACTCTAAGGAATAAGATGTTACTATAAAATAAAATGGAGTCCTTTCAAAAAAAAAATTACAAAAATAAAAAAAAATGGAGTGATTAGCTCAAGTGAAATTATATCTAATAAAATAATTATCAAGGATAACAATTATAAAATTAGATGTCGAAAAATCAACTCAAAGGAATTAGATGTTACTATAAAATAAGATGGAGTGATTAGCTTAAATGTAGAAAAATCAACTCAAAGGAATAAGATGCTACTATAAAATAAGATGGAGTGATTAGCTCAAATGTAGAAAAATCAACTCTAAGAAATAAGATGTTACTATAAAAAAAGATGGAGTGATTAGTTATAAAGGATGATTCTTTTCATTGCCCGCTTCGTTTGACTATGAACAAAATGTCACTATTTCCACAACATATCTTGAATCTAGAATCTAAAAATGGTTAAACTCTAACCATGATTGTCTCAACTACATTTTGTCTCACATGATGAGTGAAGATATTAATCAGGTTATCCAGGGGTCCAGAGTAATGGGCTAACTTGTTATTACACCAAAGAACTGAAAGAAATCTCTTTTTATGGGTTTGAATATTCACGCTCCAACTTAAGATTCAACGGCCCTTTTAAATGGCTTAAATTTTTTACCAATAGGTCATATCCCGAGACCATGAATCTAGAATCTAATACCACCTTATACAGTCTCGTTGTACTGGCATTTTGCTCTCCACATGTATTGTACCGGCATTTTGTTTCACATGAATATTAATCACATTGCTACATAAATATAGGGGATATTATTTATACCACATTCAATCTATTCGTGTATCACAGTAGAATTGACTATGTGCTTTTAAGTTGTTTTAGTATTGTTTTATGTTAAACCACACAGTACTAGAAATGATTATGTGTTTTCAGATAAATATTAGGTCAGGAAAGAGTTCTGGAATGTAGGTTTGGCCCGCTTTACCGGCCCCGGTCCCGGGAAAGCGCACGGGCTAAACTCCATAATGGGTTGTTGGTTCATTATGTGACGTAAATTGTGTTTTCAAAACGTTAATTTGTTTTTTAGTCACTTTTCTATAAACTGTTTTTATACGTATTGGTTAGTATTGGTTAGTAGTGGTGATACGTTCAGAGTTTAGTGTTGTTACAGACTTTGTGTGCTTACTCACGTAGGATATAGTTTAAGATGAATTTACGTGCATTGTGTGCACACACTTGTTTATAGATAGTAATCTTCCAATGTACCCAGCGGAATACCATAGGGCCAGACGAGAGATTTTATGATACAACAGTTATAATAATGTTATACCAAGTAAACATACATTGGGACCTTTCATTTTTACTATCTTTCAAATAATACACTTCTATCGTGTGTGAGATGTTAGAAATTAATGATTTTTCCTCAAGTCTCTGCTTGTTTTTTTTCTTCCGTGTATTCTTTAGACTCTGATATGACATGAGACTTAAGTAAAATCTAAGGTATTCACTAGATGTCATATACTGATTGTTCTATTTTCGGATAAAAAGTCGATATCCGAAAACGGATCATTACTATTAATCTTTCTCAAACATTATATTATATTAAATGTAATGACAGAAATCATCTACCATATATTACATTACATCCGTATTCCATTACATGAATCAAAACAAACATCAACTCGACAAACCCAACATTTTCTTTCTAATATTACACACTTTCATATAAGAAAACGAAATATCAGCACCAAAAAGATTACAAAAGTTGTTGGAAAAACGCGCAGATTGAAGCCGTGTTGAATCATCTGCATCGTTTATTTCGAAATTGGATTTAAATTATGTGTTCCAGAAGATGCTTTGGAAGCTTCAAGATCAGCAGCCTGTTTGAGAAAGTTACCACCGTCATCATCTTCAAGCGCCATCTGAATCGGGTTTGACCCGAGTCCATCAGCTATAGCTAGCATAATCTTCCTCATCTCATTCTTAAATTCTTCCAGATCCACAGTTCCACTGTGATCATAATCGAACTTGTCGAAAATCGAATCGTATAGCTTCGTCAGATCATCGGCCGTCATGGTTACGTCTGATCCGAAGTGAGTTTCGATTAGCCGGAACGATTCGAAGGATTTTCTCAACTCCGAGTTGGAGAGAACACCGTCGTTGTTGAGATCTAAGATCTTGAACCTTTCGGTAACCGATCTGTTGAACTCGGACTCGTCGTTGACGAAGTCGCGTAGAGTTGACCCATCGATTATAACTACTGCCATTTTTCTGTGAAAAATGCGGAGATTCGTGTGCTGTGTGTAGACTGTAGAGTAACTGAGGGAGACGACCGATTTTATCATTATATATATAGTACTATATTAAATCCGCAGCTTACCAACCAAGCCCCAACTATTTTGTCTTTTTCCTTTTCTTCTGCTTTCTAAAACAGCGTCCTTTACTTTTTCAATTAAGAAAGGCACATGGTTCCGCTTCCAGCAATGCTAGGGACACATCTTAAGTCGCACATTGATGATGCTAAATAATGCATCAACGGTTTAACAGGGCCACGTGTAATTTAAGGTGAGTCGAAGAATATGCAAGGCTAGTACCGTAGTAAAGATGTTGTTTTTGGTGTTTTATGGCTACCGAGTCCCGATGTATCGTGGATTCTTTACGTATCCCCGCGTGTAACGTCCGCGAATCGCCTTTTACGTAAGTTCCCGAGCTCGCGTATGTATTTATAGACACGCCATTCTTCTCGCCCTAAACTTAAGGCGGTTTGGTCTATCGCTATAAATAACCTTTACGGGCCTTTCCCCTTGCCCAAGTAACCCTCTGGATGTTGGGCTTAGGAATCTGGCTGGGACCCTGGTCTCGACTCGTATAACACCGACATGGGTGTTCGAGATGGGACACTTGCTGAATCAGCTGGTTGTTGCGGACTTCACTGACTCGCCTCTTATTCGACTCGAGGTGAATACTAGAGGCTTGGGCTTTTTATACGCCACCGACCAATCGATAATTCCACGCGTGGAGGCGCGAAATCCCGTATCGTCATGCCCCCCGATCGGAGGGAAGCTCATCTCGTATGCCGAGCTCGGATCCGAAAATTTGAATTATCTCTTCGATACGTGGCCTTCTTTAGGCGGGAATACAGCTGTCTTTCTAGCTGATGTAGGCTGTCGTAAGATGACGTCACACTGTACCAGCACTAATGGGTGCAAGAAACGAAGCGTCCTCATTGGTCCACACAGGGGTTTTACCCTTGGTTATCGCGTTTCAAACTCTATAACTGCCCCCAAATCCTGCCCTTTCAAATCATTTGCAAGATTGTGGAGCATAAAAGGAGTCCAAGACTTTGAAGTCTCTCATTTGCCATTCTTTATCTCCGCTTTATCCCTTAATCGCAAGTAAGCCGTAATCTTACTCAAATTCTTTCTTTGTTTTTTATTTCTTTGCCTTTTCTCAATTCCATGTCTAGGAGTGAGAGCGATTCTCAAAATATGGAGGAACTTGTTGTACTGGAAGAGGAATCAGCGGAGAGAACGGTTTCTGGGCAACCGCTTGCTTCTGGTGAAAGAGCTGCCGGAGAAGAAGAAGAGGGAGGAGAAGACGAATCGACTTCTCGACCGCCGTTACCAAACGCCAAACAAGGATGAAAGGCCAAGGACCTTATGGTTGTATATCCAACCTAACTCAGGAAAAAGCCAAAGCCGTGTGTCTAAGATATGGCATTCCATACTCTTCTAAAAACATCAAAGTGTCTCACGGTCGATTCCAATACGCATGTGATCCTCCTCATGGGTTCTGTGCCATTTACGAGGCGCAACCGAAAGAGGATATCCCGTTTTTGTGCTGAAAAACGCATAACGAGCCGAGCTGCTCGAAGCTCGGCTCGACAGATGGTTCGGTATTAGATTGTCTTCAGTAAATTGACCATAACTTTGCGTGTAGACCTCCGATTGATGTTATTCAAGTTGCGTTGGAAATCTCATTAAATTGTCTACAACTTTTATGAAGACCACAAGTCCATAAAATGCTTGTATAGTGGATCAAATTGCTTGATGAAGTGAACATACGGTGAAAGCAACAACTATTTTTGATCAATTTCCATTCCCGGGCTTCGGTTTTGTCTTTCTAAGCCTCGTGCCTTAACTTCCGGGTTCATGAGTCACCTATTTCCCGTATCACAACATTCAAACACATACTGACCATAATTCCACAAGATAGATAGGTCTCGAAAAGTGGTCAAAAACATCGTAAAATGCCGAGGTTTTCCATCAATGTGACGGTTTCCCTCAAAGTGAGCGTGCAATGCATTTTTCCCTATAAATGGTCTATAAGTACCCAATATAAGCCAAATGTGTCATAAATGGGGGTTAAAACATGCACCGTAGCATAGTAAAGTTGACTCTCATCAACCACCCCCCACTTAGCGTTTGCTCGCCCTCGAGCAAAATAAGCATTTTAAGAGAATCCAAAGAGTCAACGTTACATGCGTAGGTCAAGACAATCACATATCAATGATAACCGACAAGTAAAAGAGTGAAAACATGCAACTTAACCCTACCTTATCATGCAAACGGGATGTGAGTGTGTGAATAGCTTCTCCTACATTTACCACGGTTCACCGGTTTGGATTATGGATGCTAGGTTATTGCGACTACACCATAGGCTCATACTTCATAAGCATCTCCACTAATCGGGGCCAACCGAGACTAAGCAAGGTTGAGTAGGACTTGCATGGTTGTAACGTTAGGCTAGGGACGGGGCTAACCGAAGGGAATTTCTGGGGAATAATCAAGAAAGTGACAAAACGAGCAAGCTTAATCACGGGGTGTAACAATACAAAACGTAGCTAGCTCTACCCTTATCTAGCTCAAAATGAAACTGGAAACATGATCCAAAAAATAAAATGCCATATCGCACTATGTCTCAAGTGTAACGAGGCAAAATTATATAAGAAATCATGTTTCTCCACTAAAAACTCATCCCAAACACCAACATCATCTACAAATCAATACACGAGTCCTAAAACACTTGGCTTTCATTGACTCAACCTTTTATTTTCCTTTCATGACTTTTTTTTTTTTTTCTTTTTTTGATTTTGAACTTGATTTTTTATTAGGTTTGAGTCAAAGACCATCACATACACATATAATGAATCGAGCTCCTACTCTCCAATATCATGAAATAGCTCATAAAAACACCAACGCCTTTATACAAAACACACCACTCTACCAAAAGAAAAGATTAAGCTTGACTCGTAGGGTGTCCAAGGGAACGTAGACCACAAAAAGGCTTGGGGTCGGGAAATTACGGGCTACATACGAATGGCTAAGTGTCGGATGGGGGTCTAACCATCCTATCATGGCTTAGAAGGGTTACTGTGGAATATGTCATGGGATGGCTATTTGGCTTTAGTTGGGTCAAAGAAATGCCATAACTGTCGTCCCAAACTCTACCAAGGTCGGCCCTTCTATTTCGTCTCGAAGTTAATAATATGAGTTCTAGGTAACCGAATTGTGCCTAAGTCTACAATAATCGGTCACTAGTTACCATGGTTCATGAAATTGAAGCTATACGTGCGTGAAAATCCCATTTCTAAGATAAGGTAGTAAGCCAAGTAACATGCATTCAAACATTCACTACACCGTTTATCCTATCAATGTGAAGGCTCAACATACGAATGAAACATCAAAACCTTGGAAAAATTTAAACGTTGCTCAATTTTACTAAAGAAGTGACCAACCACTAAGCATACAACACAATGGCTCAAGTCCCAATGAAGCACAAATCAAAGCTAAGTCTACCACCCCCACTTTAAATGCAACATTGTCCTCAGTGTGTGAATGATAAAGAGAAAGAAGACTTAGCTCAACCCGGCAAAGGCTCGAAAGAATGCATGTGACATATCCATGAAGCTCCATCTTGAATATCTAAAGCCATGAAACCAAGAAACACGAAAACTCATGCACGGGGTACAACCCTCGTGCTCCAAAGCAAGCAATAGATATTGAGAAATAATAAAAAAGAATCAATGTCACATACACTGTCATTGTATAACCGTAGGTACCGAACTCGAATCACATGAGATGAAAAGATAATAAAAAAAGAAATAATCATCGAGGCATAAAATAAGGTCCAAAATGGGCCAAAGTCATACCAATCCAAGTCCGGTCAAGGGATCAAAAGGAAGTTTCCACCCGAGAGCTCTTTTCCTAGGCCAAAATTCTCCACTCTTTTACCTAAGACTCACTCCTACTACTACCAAATAAAGAAAAAGTGGGTTGCCTCCCACAAGCGCCTTTGTTTTACGTCATTGGCTTGACTTATTAAGAAACTAAAGGAAAAGCAACAAAGCACGAGTAGAATGAAAGAAAAAAATTGCACATCTTTTGCTCAATAGCATCAAGAACATGGCAATTAAATAAAACTTTCATCCACTTTTATTTTTTTAACAAAAATAAAAACATCTATCTAAAACATTCTAAGTTTAAAGTCCTTAGTTCGACTTTCTACCCCCAACAATACTAAGGATAGTTATACCAAAGGAGAGCAAACCGTTGCATCTCCCTACACATCATAAGAATTGAGCACACCTTTAAAATAGAGCAAGAAAAACAATGGGCTCAATCCCCACCACCATGATTGGTTCAAGAAATTTACCATGCAACATATTGAATTCAATTTCCCCGAATGAGAGCATATGCCAAGTAACAAAGATTCAAACACCAAGCGATAACATTTAGGCTCAACCACACCATCAACATATTCTATGTGATCCACCACCATAATTTTTTCAATAAGGTTCAAAGAAGAAGGAATAAATGATTCACTAGTACCATGATTCATACCTTCTTCATAACACTCGTGATGGGTGATTACCTCAAGAGTCGACGGTGGAGCACATGAAATTTCATCATTTTTTGCACTCATCTCAGCCTTCCTCTTCTCAATCATTTTCTCTACCCGGTTCTCCAAGTTCTTTATTGCCGATTGAAGAGTGGTAAATGTGTTGTTGGAACTAGTCCGAAGATCCCTTAACTCACGGCTTTGCTCTTCTATCTCATGGCCTTGATCTTCTATCATACGGCATTGCTCTTGCAAAGTCTTGTTGATTTGCTCCAATAACACTTCAGTCGTACTCTTTTGCGCTGGGAGAAGCTATTTGGGGAGGTTGAGCATATTGCAAATAGGCACTAGGGTGTTGAAACGAGAACTTAGAGGAGTCCCCCACTCATTGTTGTATGGTGATATGTATGGGTTGGGTCGATAATATGGTTGGAATCCAAAACCCATACCACCGAAATTAAAGCCTCCAAATGAGTAGGGAGAAGAACCATTATGTCCATATGGATCCATACACTGCAATTCAAGGGAACAACAAGAACACAATCACGGTATCTAGTCACCACCACTACCGCAATAGATGGTGTGACTCTTCAACAAAAGTCCAACATCTAGAAAAAAACAAGAAATAAAAACAACCTAAGCCTAAATCTTCAAAAGACTTATGCGATATCGATTAATTCCCCGGCAACGGCGCCAGAAAACTTGATGACCAAAATAGTAACGACCAACCTTAACCGGCAGAGTACCGGGTCGGAGGTACTATAGAGGTGAGCAAGGTCGTATCCCTTGAGGAATCAATCGAGTACCAGAGTCGTTTCTCAACTTAGTTTAGGTCAATCAAAGTTTGTTCACGGCAATTATATACTACAACGCTATTTAAACAAGAAATAAAGAGAGAGACATAGCCAAACCACGATCCAATTGAATACTTTCGCTCCTCTAATCGATTATTTGGGAATGGAAACTACCAACCAACCATCCTAATGCTTATATCGACTTGTTCATGGGTGCAAACTCCTAAGATAGTACTAGACGCCATTCAACAACCTAGTACCCTTTGCCCGGTTCAACAATCGATCCGCCTTTAAGAATTTAACCGACCGAAACAAGATTAAGAACTAGAGCCGCTCGATTTACACCGACAAACCTCGTTACCCAATTGATCTAAACAACTCACAATTGTAAATAACTATCTTAAAACCCTTTTTCCCACACCCTTTCGCAACATACATTTATAAAAGTAGTGTGTGACTTCATGAACTAGGTGATCAAGCTAATTCACGCATTAAGAACAAGTTTTAAGACATGAATTCATCGATATAACAACAATTAAACACTACCCAACCCCAATTAATCAACTAGAGGGTGATTTTTTCAACTATCACATGATTTAGCTATGTAGTAATTAGCTACTCATTACAACTACAAAAGCAAGAATCAAACAAGAAATTAAACCCATGAAATGAGAGGAAAACGAAATCAATTACCAAAAAAATAAACGCAGAGATTTGATGTTCTCCAAGCTTCAACAACACCCATGTCACTTTGGGGAAGAAGAAGATCCAAAACACACCAAAATCCAAGAGTTGAGCTAAGAAT
Organism: Gentiana straminea; assembly: GCA_036785695.1. NCBI lineage: Eukaryota > Viridiplantae > Streptophyta > Magnoliopsida > Gentianales > Gentianaceae > Gentiana > Gentiana straminea. The sequence goes on along the minus strand of JAVUPR010000129.1, from coordinate 94,786 downwards.
CTAAGCTAATTTGAGCTTAATATAAGTAAATTAGGTGTAGAAATTAATCTAAGGGTGAAGGGGAAGAAGAGAATGGTGACTAAGGGTTTTGGGAAAAGGGGGAATGAGAGTTCTCGCAGGATATCCCGTTTTTGTGCTGAAAAACGCATAACGAGCCGAGCTGCTCGAAGCTCGGCTCGACAGATGGTTCGGTATTAGATTGTTTTCAGTAAATTGACCATAACTTTGCGTGTAGACCTCCGATTGATGTGATTTCAAGTTGCGTTGAAAATCTCATTAAATTGTCTACAACTTTCATGAAGATCATAAGTCCAAAAAATGCTTGTATCATGGATCAAATTGCTGATGAAGTGAACGTATGGTGAAAGCAACAACTATTTTTGATCAATTTCCATTCCTGGGCTTCGGTTTTGTCTTTTTAAGCCTCGTGCCTTAACTTCTGGGTTCATAAGTCACCTATTTCCTGTATCACAACATTCAAACACATACCAAGCATAATTCCACAAGATAAATAGGTCTCGAAAAGGGTCAAAAACATCGTAAAATGCCGAGGTTTTCCATCAATGTGACGGTTTCCCTTAAAGTGAGCGTGCAATGCATTTTGCCCTATAAATGGTCTAAAAGTACCCAATATAATCCAAATGTGTCATAAATGGGGGTTAAAACATGCACCGTAGCATAGTAAAGTTGACTCTCATCATCTGACTCCTTCATCCTGATCTGGTGGAAACCAGATCTCAGATCCAACTTGGTGAAACATTGTGCACCACCCAGTTCATCTAGCAGGTCATCAATGATAGGAATTGGATACCTATCCTTGATTGTCAATTCATTTAACCTTCTATAATCAATACACATCCTCCATGACCCATCTTTCTTCCTCACTAGCAACACGAGGGATGCAAAAAGACTATTGATGTCTTGGATGATCCCTTGTCGAATCATCTGTGTGAGATCAACTGTTCTATCTCGCTTTTTTGCGATGTGGGTACCGTAGGGCCTCTGTTTGAAGGGTTCCACTCCCTCCTTCAATGTGATATTGTGTTCCAACCGTCTTTTGGGTGGGAGTTCGGTTGGCTATTCAAAACCGAATGGTATTTCGCAATAACAAACCTCCACTTCCGGGGGTAACCATCCGATTCCCCGGGATCAGTAACTTCCATTCTACTAATGCACCCAAACAAGCCATGTGTCCCCTTCTTAAACTTTTTTTTGAAACTTCCACAACTAATAAACTTCAATTGCGCAGCTTCTACTTGTCCAAGCAATATGATCTCTGCACCTTCCTTTTGGAAGGACATTTGCATTTTGTTGAAATCGAGAGTCATGGGGCCCTGTAACTTCATCCAGTCCACCCCCAATACCATGTCACAACCCCCGAGTTTGATTAGCCTCACATCATGTTGGAACCTCGTATCCTTGCATGACCCAAGGAAGATTGGGGCACACCATATCACTCACCATTTTGGTCCCATCTGCAATATTAACTAGCATAGCTTTGGTGGCCTCAATTATGCAATTCAATTCCTTGGCAATAGCACTATCAAGGAAGGTGTGTGAGCTCCCACTGTCAATAAGGATGCTGATTGGTTTTTTCTTCAAAATACCTTGTATCCGGATAGTACTAGATGTCAACTGGCATGTCATGGAGCTAAAGGATAATTGAGAATTCTCCTGTGGCTCATCTACTGAGATTCTGGCTAGAGATGGATCCTCTTCAACAGCTATTTCCCCATATATTTCCTCCTCATCAGCCAGCATAAAATGCAGGTGCTAATTTTTACACTTATGTCCTGGAAATGTGGAGAACCTTGAACTGGTTGATATGGATGAGGTCTATCCGGACTTACTTACTGTCTTTGGTTTGGTCACAAAATTTCCCACCATTGATTCATGTGCCCTGGCCACCTGTAGAGCCCTTTCCAATGTAGAAGGCTCATGTATTCTTACCATACCCCTAAGTTCCTCAGCAAGACCCCCAATGAAACAGTCAATGATGAACTTCTCAGACAGATTAGGATTCTGTTCAGCCACATAAATCATGAGTTCCTCAAACCTCTTTTGGTATGCTTCAACAGTGCCCGTTTGTTTTAAATCTCTGAACCCACCAACCAAATCACTAAGAATCTGCACTGTAAATCTCCTACAAAGAGCCGTGCTAAACTCTACCCAATCCACCCCTAGGTGACTAAGTTTCCAGCCCCCATACCACAGGTCAGCAGCTCCCCTAAGGTATATTACTACAATTCTCACCTTCTGACTTGCTTCAATTTCATTAACAACAAAATACTCCTCACATTTTCTGATCCATTCCTTCAGACCAGAGCCATCAAAATTGGGTAGATCTAACTTGGGCATTTTATGGTGAATATCCTTCTTAGTACGCACCGGATCCGAACTCTCAACCTCTCGCATTAGTCGTTTTTGCTCGACGTGCTAAGTGGGGGTGGGAAGAAGAGGTGCGTAGTACTCGATTTCGTGTATTAAGCTTTCTTACCTCTTCGAAAGCCCACTAAGATCTGAACTATTTCATCAAACCTCTTAGATGTTTCATCCTTGAATTTGGGAAATGCGTCATCCTTGAATCACGAAAAGGAATCCATAGATCCTCTCATTTCATCGATGTTGCGCTGCTGGTGCTTTAGCTTCTCTTCAGTGGACATTTTCGATCTGGTTCCGTCAGCCATGTGAAGCGAAGGTCGGAGAATCGAGTCTCTGATACCAAATGTCACGAATCTTGATAATAAACTGGAAAATAAACTCACAAATTGCAAATAGTAACAGAAAGGGTAAAGAAGAACAGAGAAATTGGGAGGTGAAGGTGAAGGGTGAATTTTAATTAGAAGAAGGAAGAGAATACATCCAACAAGCTGCTTGAGAAACACCATGATGCTACACCTTATACCACATTCTCTACTAACAGACTAACAACCTTCTAACTAACAAGAAAGAGGCAAGCATCGCCTAATGACATAATGGTCAGGCAGCAGGGGTAAAAAAGGAAAAACAGGAAATTACAATAATTAATTAAATAACTATTATTCATTTTCATGACAACTTTCCGGCATAAATCCCCCGTCTCCGTGAAATACAGCCACCCAACGATGGGAAATTGAAGAACGATGCTTCCAATCCTCTTTCTCTCTACAGCTTAGCCCTAAAAGCCGTCGACGCCGTCGAGGTCTCTGTTCCTCGTCCTCTGCGCTTCCTCGACCACTGAACTACCGGAAAATCGAATTCACATTCTTCAACCGAAACCCAGGTAAGCTTTTTGAGTCCTTTTAAGCACAATTTCCCATCGTTGGGTGGCTGTATTTCACGGAGACGGGGGATTTATCGCCGGAAAGTAGCCGGCTTTGCGAAGGGAAGAAGGTGGCGGCGTAATTGGGAGGGGAACTCATGTCGTCGAACTCGTGCTGTGGTTTGTAGGGTTCAAAATTCAAATAAGAGTAATTGCTGGAGAAGCCAAAAATTTCACTCTTTTACCGCTTTTTATTTTAATGAAGAAAAAAAAAGAATTTACAACTTATTAATGGGATCCATGCTACATCACTGCCACCTCAACGCCACATCAGGTTGTGGCTGTGGATGTGCAACTTAAGATGTGCCCCTAGCATTGCCCGCTTGCTTCTCCATTTTCAATCCGAGTGGTGCTACGGGCACATCCGTTTTACACAACGGTGTCTTGTATTAACGCTGATGTTCACCGTTGATGCACAGTAGGATTTAGATGGATCATCTAAATCCTACACAGATCAACGGTAAAGATCACCGTTGTGTCACACCGTTGTGTAAAACGGATATGGCCGTAGCATTGCTGTTTCAATCCTACCTGATTCTTGATCATGGTTTTGAAAACCCGCCGGCCTCTCCCTTGTTATGCATGTGCCATTTTGCTAAAACGACGTCCTCTAAATTTTTATACTAAAGAAAAAAGCACATTGTTTCAATTTCCATTCTCTGTTCCTGATTCTCGCCCATGGTTTGGAAACCGGTCGCCCTCTCCCCTCCAATCAAATGCACCCACCGTAGATCCTTATCTTGATACTGTAACATATGCCCTCCCTGTTTTAGCTTGTCATTTCATTGTTTTTATCATCTCTCATTCCAGTAAATGGGAAGTATAAAAGTGCTCTAGCAGCTATAGTGAGGCCTTCAATGAAAAAATCCTTAATTGATAGATCCGATCAGGCCGGTGAATCTGATAATGCTGGCGGTGGATCGCTTTGCATCAATTAGTTGTAACCACTTCATCTTACTAATCTCTTTAAAGTTTTATGATATATTTTTCTCAGCTAGCGAGAATCATTCAGACAATCCAAAACGCCCGAAAATAAATGCTTTATTCCGGGTTTTTCAATTGTATTTTTATCGCCGGAAAATCAAAAGCATCGTGTATTCTCTGCTTAAAATGCAATTAGAAGCTGTCATAAGAATTATCTAAATTCTATTTTTTCCAGCTTTTCTCTGAATTCATTTCATCTGCAAGAATGGAATCATCTATCCACTTCGCAGCAGGTACTTTTTTTTTAAATTATTTTATTTTTAAGTATTTGGGTTTCCTTCCTTTAGGGGGGGGGGGGGGGGGGGGTTAAGGGAGAAAATGGTTGAGCAAGGTGGATCAAGCATCAGTTTGTCGGGATTCAGCTGATTTTTCTTTTTAATATTGCTCTATTATTTTCTGATGTGATGGGTTTTTGTTTGTTTGATCAAGTCAGCTGATGAATGTGGTTTTTTATTTTCTTGCAAAGATTGTTAATTTTCAGCTTTAGCCTTGCAATTACTTTTTGTTTTTGCGTATTTTTTTGTTTTGTTGTCTTTAATTTGAGCTTGTGCTTTTTGTGGTGAAAAAAAGTTTCAGTCTTGACACTTGAGATGATGTATAACTGTACTAAAAATCTGAGCTTTGAGAGCGTTAGTGGCACCACAGTTGAGAATCGACCTTTTCCACAGTTTATTCTACATTCTATAGCTAAGAATAGACACTTTTGCAGAGTTGATTCCACAATTGACAACTGGCTTTTCCTACAATTCTGCAGATTTTGTTTGGTTACAACAGGCAGCTTGACCATATGAAGAAAATATTGATAAAGATGAAACAACATCTCTCCTGCTAAATGTCGAGGCTCTCAACAAAGGTGTGTATTTCAACTTTGTATTTTATTTTTTTCCCTTCATCCAATCTGAAATTTTCTATGATTATTTAGTTTTCGTGTGACAGATTCTTTATGATAAATGAATAATAACATGTTCCTTAGATGTGTTGCTTGATAATCGATTGGTATTTCTGGGTGTTTTATGAAGTCTTTGTCTTGGAGTAACAACATGGAGGCATCCAAGTTCAGGTTGCTCCTATTATTATCTTTTACTGTTGAATTTCTTTTTATTTGTCTCATTTTGTTGTGTGCTTGATGTCACCGTGCCTACTTCAATTGAGTGTTGTCCACAGAAGATTTGATGAGCTCATGTTGTTTTTGTTTGTCTCATTTTGTTGTGTACTTGCTCTCGCTATGTTTGCTTCAATTTGGTTTATCTACATAGGGTCTGATGAGCTCATTTCAGTGTTAACTTTTGCATAAAATGGCCTCTCTTTTTGGCGGGAAATGATGTGATAGGTAGAATAAATGATGACTACTTTGATATGGATATCTTTCTTTCCTCAGTTTCTCCAAATAGGTGTTGTTTTTCCATCTTTGTTATTGAAGTTAACTGTTATTGTTTAATACGAGAGGAAGATACACTTGGACGTCCTATTTTAGTTGAAAATATATTTCACCCTCCTTACATTAATATTTGAACCTTTGATATAGTATAGATTCGGAATCGACTTGTTAATCCCTCAAATCCTACACACATTGCTAGATGATTTAAGTCCAGATATGCGATGCATAAGACTCAAGTTATCTATTATTCCTACTGAAGATGGAACACTGTTAATTCCCTTTTTTTTGAATGTTACTCTTCTTTGCTTATAGTGTACAATTTTGAAAGGAAGGTGCCGACTTTCTTGGAAATTCGGTAACCTAGAGTTGGGAAAATTTAAATATTTGATGTTGATGTTTTACTCTTTCGTTGCTTGCGTATGTGAAATTATGGGTTGTGCACAAACCAAATAGTTGCGGATTAGTTTCTATAGACCTTATTATACAATATGTAGGAATTCTCATGTCATTTTCCCCTTTTTAACTCTCTGTGTAGTTGAAGCCTTTGCTTTCCAAGGTACAAAACTAATGTCAATGAGAAACACCATGGCCGTAATCGTATGCTCATGTTTTCATAGCCTCCACTTCCAGCTTAGAAAGATGATGTGAATGTACTCAGGTTTTACATAGATGGTCTCTATGCAAATTTCTCTCCGATAGTAGTCTTACTTAAGACCTCTTCTAAGATTTCTTCACCCTATATGTTGTTGTCGCATACTACATGTTCTTGCATCCAAGTAAACGTATTATGGACGAGAATGAAAAGATTCTCTGAGCAGATGCTAAAATGGATCCAACAAAAAAGGCAGCTCTACCCCTCTGCATGGATGTATGGATTATGAACAAAAAGTCAAGCCAAGATAATGTCACCAAAGGGAACTAAATGGGGCAACCTTTTCTTTTCTTACTAACATAAGTAAAGTATGGTAGCTACATTTTGAACAACAATTTTGGCATACTACTTTCACCTTTTTTTGTTGTTTTAGGTTCCCACCTTGTGTAGAAGCACTTCCTTTGAATGTATTTGTATGCTCTTTATTGGCTTTGCTCATTGTAATGTACACTTATTCACTTTGAGAATGTTCAATACTCCTTTTGGCATGCCTGCCTATGTTTTGCTGATACATTAAAAGTATCTTTGCTTGTTCCTTAGTACAATTACTTGAGGCATTTTAAAATTCAACAGTAGCATCACGCCAAGTTTTCCGCCAAGAGTTGGATGGAAGAAGGTAGTTAGTTGTATGTTTTATACTACCTCTTGGTATGGATTGTGCTTATTTATTTGCTAGGGTGTAATTTAGGTAAAATGGAGTGTGAAAAACATGGAATGGCTCATTCACAACTTTCTACTATACTCGAAACATGGTTAGAAAAGTAAGATATGACATGATATTAGGCATTGTTTCTAAAAATTAGGCATCACTCTTCTACGGATATTTGTTGGCATAAATCTGTCTTTACATGTTGCACGCTTGATTATTGTTATGTTTCTTTTTAATTATGGTGTAATTCTCCTTAATGTCACAAACCTATTTACTAATTATTTCCGTCCATAAATTCAGCTTAACTTCAATCATAAATCTGTCGCTGCATGCTCAGACTTCCCTGCCTTCCGATTCTAATAATTTACTAATATAGCGGTATATATTCAATGCCTACAATACATTAGATACTTTCCAACAACACATCATGCAATCAAAATTTACATTCACGGGCCCCCTGGACATAACCCAGTTGGTGAGGGACTTGGGTGCGTAGTGCACGCCTTACTAAGAGGTCATTGGTTCGATTCCCGCAAAGGGGGCGAATTGTACCCTCTGTGGCAAACCCATGATTCTAAGCTACCGGGAGATCCTGGTTAACATTCTTCACTCAGCCGAGGGACCGGCGGAGTGGGGACCCTCAAGGTTACGGTTTAACCTCTTAAAATTTACATTCACGGAACCAGAATAATGTATTACTAGGAACCAGAATAAAGTATTGCCAGAATGGGCAACACCCGTGCATAGCACGGGCATCCCACTAGTATTGAAGAAACATTGAGATAAGGACCAACAAAAAAAATGTCACGTGAAACCTTTTACTACGGAGTAATGATACGGCCACCACGGTTTTGTCACAACGCGTAACATAATGCTTCTGATCTACACCGTTGATCATGTCGGATTTACAACCGCTCAATTTTGACATATTATTATCAACGGTGTAAATCATCATTGTGTCACAACGATCATGTCAGATTTAAAACCGATCAATTTAGACGCATTATTATCAACGGTGTAAATCATCGTTGTGACAGAATCATTGTGCCCGTATCATTACTCTTTACTACGTCAATTTATGGGGGAAATTCTGATGAAGGGATTCACTAATAAAATGAACTGTCGGATGATTGCTACACGTGACAGTAATCTAACTGATGTTGCGATGAACACCAGATTTGCGGTAACAGTGTTTATCTTGAGGATATAAGGCTGATGTATGTGATTTCAACGGTGTGAACACGGTGGCGATTAATAACAGTGGTGGCGGATAAGTGCTTTATGAAGAACAAGTAAATGATTCGATAAATTGGCAGAGTGCATCTGCTTGTATTAGATTTATAGCTTAGAGCCTTTCTATTACATTGTGATCCCATATTTATAAGCTAAAAAGTAAGTCGGTTTACTGTTCATCGACAAGACAACTAGGAGTACATAGCTAAGTTAAGTATGCATGTAATACAAGTGTCCTAGCCAGCTGTCAGGAGTAGCCAGCTGTTTTGGCCAGCTGGATTGATAAGGATGGCGGGCAGCGATCAGCGACCATCGATAAGTACGGCGAACAGCGGACTTATTTGTGTCTTGTCTTGCACTAAGCTTGACTATATGGGTAGAAATCACATGGAGAAGATGTGTCCGACTCGTGAGCGGCGGGCATGATCCGGCTAACTGTTGGCGGATAAGACCCGGCTTGTAGCTAGCGGGTAGAAGATGGTTTGTAGCAGCGGCCAGAGGGGATGGAGGCCCAATACCTATGTTGATGGGCCAAGGTAATAGGCCCAAGTTAGATGAACATGGCCCCATTCCGATCCGGGTATATCAATGGCCTCCTACTCGTGTCGGTGTGTCCGCCAAGGCGGAGAGTAGAATTTTTGTTGGAATAGTGTCCTAAACCCAATCGGGTTGGACCGGATCCAACCGGGTCGGATCATTTCTACTATTTCTTTATGTTTATACATAGATTAAATGGCTTTTACGTTGTCATATATACGTTCTTCTAAAGAACCAATTATGAATTGTTATATGATAACGTCCTTAGTATTAAACTGTGATAGAGAAACCATGATAGGCGATTATGGTTGATGAGATCTCTAATCACTTTAATAAGTTTGATACTTAAATGTCTCTAGGGCGATGTACTATTAAACGGGGCATTGATAGTAAACGGACTAGCACGTATTAGATGTCTTCTCTTTAGGGCGGGGATAGATCTCGTCTATCGAAGTGTAGAGACACGTGGACCGTACGTGGACGTGTATTAGAGAATGCGTACGTTAGGCGACCCACTTACACGGATAAGTGTCACACTATGTGACGGTTGTGTAATTATCCTTAAGACCGGAGTCTTCGTGGCATCACGGTGTGGATTGTCATGCTTTGACACTATTGAGGTTTCCACAGCCATGGGGCGATAATGCGGTAGTGATTGGGTGTGATATCGAAGCATACGGAGTATACATGATTGGTCGTCCGGGAATCGCGTATCCTATGATTGGGATCGAATATCCGAAATGGCCTTCTTATAAGGAATGTCTTACTCTCGTGAATCTTTGCAAAGTGGGAGTAAACGAGTTACTTCGAGAGAGCTTGATATCCGATTATAAGATACGGTCGTTGATGTTTTGACACTCGACTAACGACCGTATGGATATTATTACGGCGATAGGATTGTAAGTTACACGGTAATGTTTCACATGAAAGGTAGTAGTCATTGCATTTGACTCTTCCGATGATTGGGGGTCACGGTGTGTTGCTTTAGACGCTATCCCGTGATCGTTAGGCATGAAGGGCATTTTCGTAATTTGCACTTTGTGTCTACGGCCAACATATTCGGAAGCCTATCGGGTCACACACATATGAACATCTAGCCGGATTAAAATGTGGTTATAGATGATAACCAAATAAGGAAAGTTTATCTCGAGACTATAAAGGTTATAGTGGTAAATTAATATGGTGGTATTTATTTATTATGAATAAATTAAATACAAGATATTAATAATATTATATTAATTAAAGAATATTCCGGATGCCAAAATATTGGCTAAAGGTGGCGCAATTTTGGAGTGTATAAGATACACTTGGATTGTGCAATTTAATTAATAGTATTACCAAGTATTAATATTATATTAATATTATATATATATATATATATATATATATATATATATATATATATATATATATATATATATATATATATATATATATATATATATATATATATATATAACAATACTTCTGTGCGTGTGTGCATATTGGTGCGCATGCGCATGTGTTTGGTATATATATTAATAGATTTTTGGGCTAATTATTTAAAAGGACTGATTTTCAACTTATTAGGGGTAATAGGACACTCCGAAATCTTATTTAGTTATAAGGACATTCTAATTTTAAAAGGAAACTTATTTAGTTATAAGGACATTCTAATTTTAAGTGGATAAAGAGGAAGAAAGGAAAAAAAAGGAAGAAAGGGAAAAGAATAAAAAAAAAAGCTCTCAAAGGAAAAAAAAAAAAAAAAAAAAAAACACCACACGTTCAAAGCAGTTTTTTTTTTTTTTTTTTTTTTTTTTATTCACCATATGTCTAAACGTCATATATTTTGATCTAAAACTCGGATCATCATAATTTTTTCACTAAAATTCATATTTTTTCGTCTTCTTTATTCTAAAATCAAATTTTATATTTTTCCGAATACATTTCAAAAATCAATTTTTTTCTTTATAAAAATCGACGTGGCGTATTGATCACCGTCATATATTGACAACCGACATCCATTAACCACCCCGATGCAATGACCGCTGCGATTCATTGAATACCATGATGTATTGACCGCCACGATCCATTGACAACTTTGATCAGTGGCATCTCATTGTATAAGTCATCATGTCACGTCGCATCGATGTCAATGCATCGACATCAATGTCACCGCATCGACATCAATGTCACTTGCGTAAGTCAACAATGTCACGCATCGGACATCGATGTCGCTTTGCGTAAGTCATCAATGTCAACTGCATAATCAATCGAATGTCATTTGCATAAGAAAAAAAAAAAAAAAAAGGAAAAAAAGGAACGACGAGCGGGTTTTTATTTTATTTTTATTTTTAAATTCATCATATTTATAAACGTCGTATATTTTGATCTAAAACTCGGATCATCATAATTTTTTCACTAAAATTCATATTTTTCGTCTTCTTTATTCTAAAATCAAATTTGATATTTTTCCGAATAAATTTCATAAATCAATTTTTTTCTTCATAAAAATCTACGTGGCGTATTCATCACCATCATACATTGACCATTTACCCCGACGTATTGACCATCGGGATCCATTAACCACCCCGATGCAATGACCGCCGCGATTCATTGAATACAATGATGTATTGACCACCGCGATCCATTGACAACCTTGATCAGTGACATCTCATTGTATAAGTCATCAATGTCATTGCATCAGACATCAATGTCACTGCATCTGACATCAATGTCACTGCATCAGACATCAATGTCACTGCATAAGTCATCAATGTCAATGTCGCATAATCGGCAATGTCACTTCATAAAGCCCGGACCACCAAGATGATCATATAGGGCACTCTTGTCAATCTCTTGATGATGGTAACTCTTGCACATATAGTAAAACACACTTTACACTAATAGGCCGGCCAGTTAACTATCACCGGCAACCCACCAAAAATCCACCAACCATAATTGTTGTAAGCACACCGCTGATTATCCCCACCATTAACCACAATGATGAGAATATAGTGTGATCGGTCCACAAATAGCCATATACACAAAAACAAGGTCGAAAGCTATCATGGTCACCTTTTTAACAATTGATAGCTCTTTTTCATAGTTGCAAGCTCAAAAACCGGCTCCAATATAGAAACCACGCTAGCCAAATGCCATAAAGCACTTATATCAACCTGCAACCCAAGAAACAGGACAAAGACAACCATAAGAGAAAAGAAAAACAACCCCAAACTATGAGTATCCACATCTATTATAAGCAGCACCAGAAACCCAAAAAAGACTTAATTGTAAGCCACCATGGTGAGTGAAACCCATAAGAAGGTAATAAAAAGCCTCTAGATCGTACTTGTCTTTGCGAAAGCAAAAGGGACTATATCATCTATTATAAGCACCCAAATACACTGTCAACTAATTAGTAAAACACAATCTATGAATGCTCTGAATGTTTCTCCTAGACGTGTTATTGTGTCACTGCTTCAGACATCAATGTCACTGCATAAGTCGTCAATGTCACTGCATCAAACATCAATGTCACTGCATAAGTCGTCAATGTCCCTGCATCAGACATCAATGTCACTGCATCGGACATCAATGTCACTTGCGTAAGTCAACAATGTCCACTGCATCGGTCATCAATGTCACTCCATCAAGTAGCATGTAAATCGAGAAAAATATTTCTTAATTCGGTAGTTCTTGAGCTTACACTTGTTTGTCAAAATGCATATAAACACGGGGAGACCGTAAGTAAATGAGGATCATCTTTTTTTCTTTTAGAAATACATACATATATATACACGTATATAAACAAGAGCGTACACAAGCAACGATGTACATCAAACATATCAAATTTCCGGCAAAGAATCAAATCGAAGTACTCGGTATCACTTAAAACCGGACTCATATAATTGTTCTATACTCAAATCAACTACTTCAAACTTGTTAATATCATCAAATTTTGACAAAATTCATTCACATTCATCATTTACCGAATGCTTTTCTTTTTTGAAATATACAAAAAGGTTTCTTTCTAATTAGTTATCATCACTCCAAACGTCATCTCCATCATTCCATGTTTTGCTTCATTTGTATCATCAAAAAGGTCTTAATTCGGGTTCTTTATGGGCATAAGTATATTTTCCATTGTAAGTTTAATTGATATAGTAGTTAAAATAAGAAGAAGAAAAAATCCAATTAAATCGACGGTAAAAACATGATTAAAGTAAAAAAAAAAAAATACATATCATCGACTTTGAATATTAAAGTAGAAGGGAAGATGAGCACTGGAGCAAAAGCGCAAATTTCCGGAAGATTTTCTTTCAAGCATGGCGAGATGTCATCACTTGACAAAGTGTATATATATTCTTTGGTAAATTGGCGGTAACAAATATCGGGCCAACGGACAAGTGTTCTACACCGTGAAAACCCCCGTCAACCCTCTCTCCTCCTCCTCCTCCTCCGTCACCTCCTCCACCATCTCCTTGCCCACCACCACCTTCACCTCCACCACCACCGCCTCCGTCACCACCGGCTTGTCCTCCACCTCCTTCTCCTCCTCCTCCGTCTAGCTGTGATTGTCCACCATCACCTTCGGGTCCCGTTTACCCCTCTCGCCGCCGATAGATTCCGATTTGTATCCCGTCCAAGCTCCGCCGGTGGTTGCGGAAGTGGTTGCGAGAGACGACGATAGAACAAATTGGAAATTGAAGCGACTTGATATCTCAATGCCTTTGGAAATATAGGAAAACAAAAAAAATAAATTAGAACGTCCTTATAACCGAATAAGTTTTTTGAGTGTCCTAAATGATCATTAAGTCTCTAACGACGGCCTTATAACTAATATCCACTAGATTTTTATATGTGTAATATATGTGATATATACACATGTGTAAATTGATTTATGGTAATAAAATAAAGATAGTCAATATTAGATATTGACAATATTTTGGGAATATTCAATATAAGATATTGACAATATCCTAGATTTATTTAATATGAGATATTGTAATAAATGAGATAAATCAATCAAATATATTTTCCTTATTTTATTGGGAAAAAGGTTTTCTTCCTTTCTACTCTATTGGGGCGCCACCTATGACTATAAATCAGAGGTGGGTGTCAAGCTCTTTTGTATATCACAATTCCAAGAACTAATAGTTCTTGTGTAAATAGAGAGCATCCTATAGAGAGTTGGAGAGAGGGGAAAAAGGCCGGTCTAGCAACCGGAGTTTTCCAATAGCACTCCATGATGGGATTCTGGCGGGCTGTTCGTGTGGACTAGCGGTAGAGGCCGAACACTTGGGCGGGTCTATGCAGAACTACTTTCCTCAGACGGTCAAAGCGTCGATCTTATAGATCAACCAAGGTAACCACCGTCTTTAGCTTAATTGTTTATTGCTTAAACGAAGTCGATCTTGGGTAAAAGGAAATCAAATTTTTGAATTCCGCTGTGTTTCCGCGTAGATTTCCTAACAGTGGTATCAGAGAGAGCTTCGAGCTTAAGCAATAAGAATGTTATTTTGCGTAGTTAATTTTATCGTTTTAAATCACGTAATTAAAAGATGAAAGATTTTAGATTCGCAAAACGATACACGAAAAGAATAAAAAAAAAAAAAAAAAGGAGATCGGATGGTGCTCGGCCGGCGGCGGCGGCACCACCACCGTCCGGCGGCGGCCGGCGGCGCCTTTATGGGCGGCGGCGCTTGGCGGGTCTCTTTCTTTTTGTTTTGTGTATTTTGTGTTTCTATATGGTTCATGGTTGTGATTGGTAATTCATTTTTGTTTAGTTGTGTCATATGGCTAACCAATGGTTCAAATAGTTTGGCCGTTGAGATGCCACACGACATTAAAATAATAATGGTCTTTCCAAACTTTGTTTGGAATAGGCTAGGCCTTTCCAAATATTTGATTTGGGAAAAGGCTGGCTTTAGCCACTTCCAAAATTTTGATTTTGAAAAGTGGCGAGCCTAAACCAAAATTATTTGGCCTTTCCAAATATTTGATTTGGAATAGGCTGGCCCTTTTTAAATATTTGATTTGTAATAGGCCTAGGCCTACGCCACTTCCAAAATTTTGATTTTGGAAAGTGGCCAGGCCTAAGCCAAATTTGGTTTAGGAAACCAAAGGCATCCCTTTTGATTACGAATCAAAAAGAAAGAAACAAAAGAGAAATAATTTTAATTTTGATTTATTTTGAAATAGTTCTAATTGATTAAAATTAAAATTAAAATCGGTTTAAAATTAATCGTTAATTTTATTTCGATTAAAATCATTTAATTAATTAAATGTTAATTAGTTAATGATTGGATAAAATTATTTAATAGATTAAATGTTAATTGATTAATTAAGACGCAAGTAGTTAAATTTTAATTTTATCTTTTTCATAAGATTTTATTGTATGGATTAGATATAGTAGATATAATATGATTATATGGACCCCGATTTATCATGGACTCGACCGATGGGATAGATGTGAATGATTTAATTTTTTCTGTTGGTTTAAAAATTGTCCAAGGCCGTTATGAAGAACGTGACCTAGTTTATTTTCTGCATTTATCCCATTCTCGTTGACTCCCCCCCGTGTGCGGCGGGTGTATTTATTTTATTAGATAGAATTAAATGTAACAAGAATGGAGCAGAAGATGGAGACCAAAGAAAGAAGAATAAAGATCCCATTGGAGAATGACGCATTAAAGATCCTATTGGCGGTTGCAGCTACCTTAGATTGTGACCCGCGGTTTCGTCGGTTGTATTCGAAACCGCACCTAGGAAAAGTCCATGATCATACCGGTTACTTTACGCATTTATTTATTTTGTGCGTGTATTTATTTTATATGATACGATAGATGCATGACTAGGCACGATCTAGATAAATGTGTAGGATATATATCTATAGAGATAGATATAATTGATGAGACCGAAATTAAAATTAATTAAGTGAATTAATTTACGATTAGAAGCCTCCTTTTTATCTTCATCCATGGATCTTTTTACTTATTAAATTCGAAATATTAGTTTAATTCAAAACTATGTTTCGTAATTTCATAATCCAATTCTCACTTTATAAGTGACTATTGGATAGAAATCACGATAATTTTTATTTTTTCTCAAATATGTGATTGAGAGAGAAAGGGTTTAATCCTTTATATTTTCTATTTTAGGAAATAAAGTTTTTGATCGGAATAGGAATCAAACCGAAAGCCGGAAGAAATTCTTCGATTTCCTGGGAATCCTACAAGATCCGTTCGTTCTTTTTTCTCTGATAGATGGTCAGAACTCCATCTGGGTTCGAATCCTACTGAGAGGTTCACTAGAGATCCAAAATTGTTGAAGAAAGGGCCGGATTTTTCTTTTGTCCCTTCCAGGCGACCGGAAAATAAAGAAATGGTTAATATATTCAAGATAATTACGTATTTACAAAATACCGTCTCAATTCATCCTATTTCATCAGATCCGGGATACGAAAAATACTTCCACGAAAAAAAAAATCAAGTCGAAATATTGTCTCCCAATATTATAACGACGGTGAAGAGCCTGTGTTCGGATCCAACTGATCGACCACCGCCGGGAGTTGACCTACCTCGGGTATATTGTCGTTATTGAGATATGATCGTATGAGATCTCGTGAATATTGGGTTATGACTTGACTAGAGTCTTTCGGTGATTGGCCACCGTCAGGGCCGTCTGACTTTAGAGACAAGGGGTTGACTAACACATAGTGATGTGTATCGCCAAAGAGTTGACTAGTCAACCACTGAGAATCACATAGAGATGTGAATGGTAAAGAGTTACCTACCTATCGAAATCATCTTGGTTGATCGACCACCGCCGGGAATCGAGGTAACTAGATGGGATCTCAGCCACTAAAGAATTTTGAAAAAATCTTGAAAGTCAATTGGGAGTAGTTGACTAGTGGGAGCAAAATCATAAACCAAAAGACCATTTTTGATTTTGCGTGTATAAACAACACTCTTTTATTTTCATTTTTATGTTGTAGTTTAACAAACTTTATATTTATGTTTTATTCTCGATTAGTAAAACCAAATTATGACTGTTACCTTTTGAGAAACGTTCTCAAATATGGTTAAGTAATATTAATCCTTTTATAATAAGCAATGACATGAGCAATCCCGTTATAGTAGTTAGAGACAAGGAGACTACATATCTGATGCAGTAATCCAAGACTTTAATTATTAAAGAAAAACGGAAGCTCGTGATAGTGGATACGATCCAATATAATCATTCGGTCATACGATGACGAGTTAATCAAACGTTGGATAAGAATGACTAGACCGAATTTTGGAAATGATGTTTTCAAAATTGTAAGATTTAAGTATCGACTTAATTCTATCATTGCTTAAAGGTTAATTAAATAGTTAATGTTTTAAATACGATTTAAAATGTTAAATAAACTATTTAATAAACTTTAGATTTTCTTTATGAAAGGAAATCAAAGACATAGCTCTTGTGATCTTTCTTAAGTCCTATGAAGACTACACCAAGAAATATTTACAAGTGTTTGAAGGATTAAAAAGGAAATTTAGGGCATGTGCTTAAATAGAGAACTTATTGAAGTTTCTATTATAGGCAAGTGAGTTGAGATAAATCTATCTAAGTTCAAGTCAACTCTTAGATATATGATATCTTGCGAGTGTGATTAAATTAGAAAGATTAAATATAGATATGGGAAGGTGAAGCAAACGTTGTAACACTTACCACATTACGGATCTAGTAAGCGATAAGAGAACTAAATAAATGTTATTATGTTCCGGTTCTTATGAAGGACACAAGTTCAGTTATTTGTTAGGATTTAGTAGACACATTCAATTGTAAAGAATAAATGTTATTCCGATAAAGTTGGAAGGTCACTGAACCTAACAAACTAGACTATTGTCACTATATAGTTGATATATGTGATGAGATCTCAACTAAATATTTGTGTGGCTGTTATCCTTAATATTTGTGGTTGTTCTAGACATAGTCTCTCTGGAAGGGAACGTGTAATTAAACGTCATTCTGATGATGTTGAACCATATGATTATGAATCTTGTGGATAATACGTATCTTATCTAAAGATGACTAAAATACCCTTTTATGAAAATGTTGTAAAATCTAGAAAAATTGTCTAAAGCCTAAACATACCGATGTTTGTTGGCTTGTGACAATTAATACCACAAATAATTGTTTGTTAATCTCTATCACTATTTTTAGAAATAGTTGAATGTACTCAGTGAAGTGCATAATTCAGAAAACCCGAAAAGTTCGAGCTAGTACGAATATGAGATTGATGAGCTACTTAGGAATTAACCTTCAATTAGATTGACCTGAAGGGTGTTTCAGAAGTAGTCTGAAAAGGAATAAGATTCTCCCTTGAAGGATACCATTTTTGGGATACACAATTGGATTGTGCTCTTGAAATGGAAACAACACTTTATATGATAAAGGTGTGATGCAAGCCATGCAAAGTATCCCTTACCCGTTTCGGGATAGTGCCCTTATACTTAACCGAGTTCCAAAGAATAAAGGTTGAATAAATTCCATATTAGATATGGAAGAGGATAATGTCGAATCTATCTTAACCGATGATTTGAAGTTATCATAGGCAGAATCAGAAAGGCTTGGAGCCTAGTACGACATATGCAACTTTGTGGAATATCTTAGCAAGTACGCTAGATATTATTTACTTATCCGCGGAGCAAAATGTTTGTCTCCAAACATGCTGTCTTCTAGAGGAAGTGTTTTTTTCCAAAAGAAACAGTGGGAGTATATTTAGATCTCAAAGGTAGTTTGAGAACCACAGGGAGTTATTCAACCATAGGAACGTGAGCAGACGCCACATAGCGATGAGGTGTAGATCACTGCTCAGTGCACACAAAAGTTCTGTAAGTCTGTGGATAACCTCAAGCCTGAAAAGGTTGTTGGTATGTTCATCTTGAAGAATGAATATCTCACGATTTATGAAAGAATGTTTGAAAGGCAAGATTGAGAGATATGGATAGGAGCCATAATATCTGAATTAGATTCCATCAGTGACAAACAGGTTGTGAACCTAGTCTGTCTTACCCAAGGGGAGTGTCCCTGAAAGGCTGACATGGATAGTAATATGATTACCGTAAGGCTATAGTGACGGCTGAAGGGTATGAGGTGTAAACCTTGTAATTACCTTTATGCTGCCAGCTGAACCCAGTTCTATTCAGATGATGCTTGTTATAATTTCGTATCATGGCTATATGATAGTGTTGAAGACGTTGGACAGAAAGCTCAATGTTCATAGACGATAACATGATATGTAAGCCCACAAGATCCATTTATGGACTCAAACAAGTTTCTCTAGACGATTTCTTTGTTTGACAATCAAAGGAGTTTGACTTAGTCAAAAGAAGAATACGCCCATGTGCAAGATGGATAGTGGGAGTGTGTTACGATTTTTGAGTAAGGTATTGGATATCTCTCTCGAGAATTGTCACCCCATGTCACAGTCAATTAATGTTTGGTAGTTCAAGGTCTTTACGAAAGCACTTGGATTAGCAGTTATCATTTTAGAAATAAGAATCTATAGTGATAGATTTAACTGCTGTGAGATTATAGTTTACCTATATGTGATTCTAAAATAAGTTTAGCATAGATCGCGAGATCTGTCTATGTTAGGACATTGGTCCTAAAGATAAGGTGAAAGATGATGCTTATGGAAGGTTTCCTTCGCTACGCGATAGGAACCATAATAAAGGTAATGCCGGATGTTCATAGTCCATGAAGAGTCATGAGCAAGTATGAAAAGTAAATGCGGTGAATGTCGAGAATATCCTTAAACAAGTTAAGGAAGAGTTCTAGTTTATTGAAACTTGGAATTAAATAAACATAGTTGTACAGACGTATATCCTGAGTCTTATGAAGGCGAGTGGGAGCTACAGTCTGGGTTTGCAATCACTTGTTTAAGTGATACAGTGGGCTGGAAATGTTCTAGCCTATGGGTCACTGTAAACTCTACAACTCAGCCAAAACACAGTAGTGCCTTAGAGGCGCAGCGGGAGCAGAACATGGATCTAGAAGGTTCATTCCTGAACCTAGTACGGTTCTTCCACCCTTTCTATATAGCTGATATAGTAAGTGGATTCATTGCTTAAAGCAAGGACCAGAGTCTCGTCAGAGATTCGTGTGTGTGTTGAGGCAGTTCCTTTGACTTGGTCATTTGGAACGTGATATGAGGATAGTCTGAGTCCCCACGGATAGCGATCCGTTTACGGCTAGGGCTGGTTGCGAGTATTGCATGAGATTCTTGTGTTTTAACTTGGTCTTGTGTGTGCGAGTGATTGGTTTTAGGCCAAGTGGGAGATTGTTGGAATAGTGTCCTAAACCCAATCGGGTTGGACCGGATCCAACCGGGTCGGATCATTTCTACTATTTCTTTATGTTTATACATAGATTAAATGGCTTTTAAATTTGTCATATATACGTTCTTCTAAAGAACCAATTATGAATTGTTATATGATAACGTCCTTAGTATTAAAGCTTGTGATAGAGAAACCATGATAGGCGATTATGGTTGATGAGATCTCTAATCACTTTAATAAGTTTGATACTTAAATGTCTACTAGGTGATGTACTATTAAACGGGGCATTGATAGTAAACGGACTAGCACGTATTAGATGTATTGTCTTTAGGGCGGGGATAGATCTCGTCTATCGAAGTGTAGAGACACGTGGACATACGTGGACGTGTATTAGAGAATGCGTACGTTAGGCGACCCACTTACACGGATAAGTGTCACACTATGTGACGGTTGTGTAATTATCCTTAAGACCGGAGTCTTCATGGCATCACGGTGTGGATTGTCATGCTTTGACACTATTGAGGTTTCCCCTAGCCATGGGGCGATAATGCGGTAGTGATTGGGTGTGATACTGAAGCATACGGAGTATACATGATTGGTCGTCCGGGAATCGCGTATCCTATGATTGGGATCGAATATCCGAAATGGCCTTCTTATAAGGAATGTCTTACTCTCGTGAATCTTTGCAAAGTGGGAGTAAACGAGTTACTTCGAGAGAGCTTGATATCCGGATTATAAGATACGGTTGTTGATGTTTTGACACTCGACTAACGACCGTATGGATATTATTACGGCGATAGGATTGTAAGTTACACGGTAAGCTGTTTCACATGAAAGGTAGTAGTCATTGCATTTGACTCTTCCGATGATTGGGGGTCACGGTGTGTTGCTTTAGACGCTATCCCGTGATCGTTAGGCATGAAGGGCATTTTCGTAATTTGCACTTTGTGTCTACGGCCAACATATTCGGAAGCCTATCGGGTCACACACATATGAACATCTAGCCGGATTAAAATGTGGTTATAGATGATAACCAAATAAGGAAAGTTTATCTCGAGACTATAAAAGTTATAGTGGTAAATTAATATGGTGGTATTTATTTATTATGAATAAATTAAATACAAGATATTAATAATATTATATTAATTAAAGAATATTCCGGATGCCAAAATATTGGCTAAAGGTGGCGCAATTTTGGAGTGTATAAGATACACTTGGATTGTGCAATTTAATTAATAGTATTACCAAGTATTAATATTAGATATATATATATATATATATATATATATATATATATATATATATATATATATATATATATATATATATAAACAATACTTGTGTGCGTGTGTGCATATTGGTGCTGCATGCGCATGTGTTTGGTATATATATTAATAGATTTTTATATGTGTAATATATATGTGATATATACGCGTGTGTAAATTGATTTATGGTAACAAAATAAAGATAGTCAATATTAGACATTGACAATATTTTGGGAATATTCAATATAAGATATTGACAATATCCTAGATTTATTTAATATGAGATATTGTAATAAATGAGATAAATCAATCAAATATATTTTCCTTATTTTATTGGGAAAAGGTTTTCTTCTTTTCTACTCTATTGGGGCGCCACCTATGACTATAAATAAGAGGTGGGTGTCAAGCTCTTTTGTACATCACAATTCCAAAAACTAATAATTCTTGTGTAAAATATAGAGCATCCTATATAGAGTTGGAGAGAGGGGAAAAAGACCGGTCTAGCAACCGGAGTTTTCCAATAGCAATCCATGATGAGATTCTGGCGGGCTGTTAGTGTGGACTAGCGGTAGAGGCCGAACACTTGGGCGGCTCTATGCAGAACTACTCTCCTCAGACGGTCAAAGCGTCGATCTTATAGATCAACCAAGGTAACCACCGTCTTTAGCTTAATTGTTTATTGCTTAAACGAAGTCGATCTTGGGTAAAAGGAAATCAAATTTTTGAATTCCGCTGCGTTTCCGCGTAGATTTCCTAACAATTTTGAAGAAGAACTTTAGGTGAAGCTCCTTTGTGTGGTCGCTCGTGACAGAGGCATGCCGATATTGTTCCATCGGGCTTGAACCAGTGTTGGTGAAAACCACCAGCTATATGCTGTGCATTTGTAGCGAACAGGCTTAATCGCCGATAATGTTCTATCGGGCTTGAATCAGTATTAGTATCGCGTAGCGAATTACCGATTGTATGCTGTGTATTGCAGCGGACAGGCTTGATCGCCGACAACGTTCTGTCGGACTTATTTAAGTGATAACGCTCTATCGGAGATGTTTTGTTTAGAATAAGACACAGCGGGCATTGATTGAAGCTAGCCGCTTGAAGTAATGTTTGGAGATAATAATATATTGAGGTCGCTTCTTCTATGGATAAGTTGATGGTCGCCAGGAGGGATTTAACGGTTTCTAATAAACGGATGTATCGGTATTCGAAACGTCACGTCAGTCACGTGCACTGACACAACGGTTGGAACTGAACCGTCCCTTGCTCTGATTGGCGGAAGAAAATTGGTAACCGTTCCTGTCATCATTACATTTGAATTTTGAAAATCCCAAACGTCGTTCCCCCTCAATCTTCCCTCTATAAATAGCGATATCATCCCCAACTCTTACACTTTTCTCCCTTTTCATTTCTGATAATTTCTCCGGCAATAAAGCAAGGATAACTCCGGCGATTTAGCAAGCAGGCTCCGGCAAGAGTTTAATTCAGTCGAAGATCAACACTTTATCACTTCCCCCTTCCATCAGGTACGAAATTTCACTTCTTTATTTGTTTTCTGAATCGATTTATGCTTTTTATTACCGTCTGTTCTTGCTAGAGACATGAATGTCGTGATTTAGCTCCTGCGATTTTGCTTTATTTGTTTTCTGATGAACACCATGAGCCCAGCCTGTGTTTTTGCAATTTTGCGCCCCTTTTTCCCAGAAATATCCCCATATGCATGTATGCTTTGATTGCTAGTTTTGTCGTTTGTTCGGTAGAAGTTTGAATGTGTGTTGTTTGAAGTTTCTTCTGGTTTGAATTTAGGGTTTTTCTGGGGAATTGGGGGTTTTCTGGGTAGATGTTGGGGATTTTTCCGGGTAAAACGCATGGGTTTTTACGGGCTTTTGTATTTGCTTAAGGAGGATGGAAGGGCGAGGTGTCGGGGTGTGATTGCTTTCACCTCGGCCCGATTTCTATGTCCGGGTGATAAAGGCGATCCACCTTGCCCTTTTCTTTTCCGAGAATGTCATCGAGCACACACGATCGGATGAAGAGGCCGGGGCCGGCGAGGGCTACGGGTCGGAGGAGGTAAGCATGGAGGACGCTAGTTAGAGGCGGCGGGAGGAGATGGAAGAAAATCCGAACCCGAACACCGTTAGCATAGAATCGGACCCAGAGGTCTCAGTTATTGGTGAGGGCATTGCCGAGGGCGAGGTCGAGGTCGAGGACGACGATCAAATGGCGTTAAGCGGTCTACTCTCTAGGATGAAGAAAGCTATAGATACTGGAGCCGCTAAACGCAGTGGTAAGCTCAAAGAAGCCGTGGAAACCGCTTGTGGTATCCGAGAGGCCCAAAAAATCTTCAAAGGTCGTTGTATCTAAGAAGAAGAACGCCGGCCGACGAGCCCGCGAAGAAAAGAGGGCGCCCGAGAGAAGGTGCACTTGTTGTTGAGAATGAGCTCGCGAGCAAAAGCGAGCGATAGTGCTCTTATATCCCGATGGAAAGAGTTCAAAGATCGGGAAGACTATACCTTGGCGTTGGGGGAGTATGATGTCTCTGCGGACTACCGATTTGTACGTATGGGCGCGACCAACGTGTCGTGGGTTTGTGGCCGGGAGCAACAAGATTTTCGTGGTTGCATTATGATCACTTTGCGGCCGGACTCGGACCTCGCTTTTGACCCGTTTTTTGTTAAGTTAATGGAGGAGGCGAAGGTGATGCCTGCGACCTTAGTACGGGAGTAGTCCGCGTGGTTATGTCCTTCATCATAATTAGCGAGGCTAAGCGGACGTGAACCATCGATGGCGGCGCTCCTCTATTTTTATGGTTTTTCTAAGAAAGGCGCGGCCGGTCAAATTCGGCTGCATAGTAGATCAAGCCACGGCCGTCCCCGCTTATTGTTTGATCTTCCTGATAAAGTGGTGGAATGGGACAAAAGATGCATGAAGGTAGAGTCCCGGGTAGGATGGCCATTTGAGAAGCTACCGGAGAATTCGGTCGGGGCGATCACTTGACCGACATAAAAACCCAATTTGATGATGATGAGTTTATAGCGGAGTTGAAAGACGACCTGGGTTATATCCGCAAAAATGAACCTCGGCCGGGGCATTTAGCGGAGGTTGTTGCTTGACGTCGGCCGGCCACATCTCGGACGGGCCGGACTTTACGGAGCCGGTGTTGGCGAACCTTTAGTCGTAGTCGACTCGTTGCCGACTCACCCGGACCGGTATGGTGAGTGTCATCACGGCAAGCGCATGCCCTCCCAGTGTGTTATCTGCAGCGGCGATCCCTCTATGCGAGCTCCGAGTAGGATTTTTACTTGTATTATTTTTGATTTTTTTCAAAATTTGTTTCTTTTCATAACTTATGGTTGCTAATGAGTCTTGTTCATCGCAGGTACCATGGATAAATTAGCTCAACGCAGCCAGCTGACAAAGAAGAAAACCATTGGCGAGGTGAGGAGGGCCGCTGAGCTAATGGGGATCAAAACATCCCTCCCCATGGTCGACTTACAGACGACGGCGGCCGGAGCCTCTAGAGCTAAGGTCGTGAAATCATCCCAGCCGCTAGTAGTAGAGAAAACCGCGGCGGGCAAAACCATGAAGCAGACCCTTCTGATGAAGCCGCCTGCGGGAGATAAGAAGAAGAGGGCCGTCGTCGAAGAGATCGATCCCGCGGGAGACGGTGGCGGCGTGCAGGAGGTCCCTCCTCTTAAAAAAAATCCGGAACTGACAAAGGCAAAGGGCCGGCCGGCGACCAAGGCAAATGCGTGGCCGATGAGGCCGTTTACGCGGGCACAAAGATAATGGTGCCACTTTCTTGGAGTCCCTGTTGGGCCTAGGGGGTTTCCGGCCGTATGGGCGGGCAAAGATTTTATGCGGCAATAGCCTCTTGACACCGCCCAGGCATGCACAATCTCAAGGGGTATCGGCGACGTGCCCCCGGCGAGGCATTTTAGATGGGGTCTCCCAAACGACATCCGGTTGGAGATAGGCCGCGGAATAGCGGACATGGTTGTGATGGCGGACCGGAGGCGATCCCCGCCGTGCCTTTCTCGGGAGCATTGACGATTTGTGGGGCTTATACGGCGCCACGGTGAGCATGGTAAACCTCGCTTTCTTGCTTTTGTTTTTCGTTCTTTTTATTGCCATTTTTCTCAAGTCAATATTGACCACTGTTTGTTTAATTTTCTTCCATTAGGTTGGCACGGCTTGGCGCGGTTCGTCAATGATTATAGAAACACCATAGGCGAGAGTGCCGGTGTCGGAAAAGAGGCCGGTCGACACCAAGAAAGCTCTCGCCGCCGCAAATGCGGTGTCGAGTTTGGGCTTCGTGGGAGGCTAAGTGCGGGCGAGTCGGAGAATGAGAAGGCGAGATCACGGCTTGCGAGGCCAATAAAGTTAATTACGAACTCGTGGAGCGAGCAAATCCGTCGATCGAACCATGAAAAAGATGAAGCGAGAAAGTAACCGAGGCTCGAAGCTCATTGGGAGGCCGAGCAAGCGGTGTGCGCGGACCTGCGAAAGCAACTGGAGGATCTGGGCTCAAGTGTCCAAGGTCAGATTGAGGCCGCGAGCAAGGCCGGTGGTGATGAAAACTTCATGATGGGATATGACCAAGGGTTTTATCACATTGCGAGGTGTGTCCTGGCCCATGACGGTGGTACTCCCGATCTTGACGTCTTGGAAGAATGGATTCTCACTCATCCGCTTCTCCGATCATCTAAGAGACTTTAATCCTCGCATACCTTTCTCCGATATTGAGTTTCGGCGCTATGTCCCAATGTACGATCCGGATTGGGTGGTTCTTGCTTGTGGATGAGATGAACTTAAGGAGCGCGTGCGGCGGGCTGCGAGGTGAGAGAGGCGAGCTGGCGAAGAGGGCGAGCGTCTTTGAAGAAGAGGTCGAGCGCCCGGTGAAAAGTCGACGAGCCTACTGTGTCAGAGACCAATGTTGATCAAATGCTGCACCATTCTCTCCGCGAAGAGAATGTCCATAATGAAGAGATGCGGCCTGACAATTCTTAGATTTGTGCTTCTCTGCTTTGTAAACATTATTTTGGATTCGTATATGTATTTCATTTTCCGTACTTTTGTCCGCACATTTGTTTCTGTAATAACTAGTATGTACTTTTATCAAACTTGTAATTTTTATTCCCAAGTTTGTTTTCTGTCCGCTTGATGTATGCCTACTTTTTGCTCGAATATATTGTCTAAATTGAGTCCGATATCCGCCCCCTTGTTTTAGATAAGATTCCATGTCGATCTTATGCGGGCTCTATTCGAGATATGTCCCCCATGAATCTTATACGAAATAACTTGTTCGCTAGAAAGTCTGGCCGCTTTAAATTTTCTCCAATATTGCCCCCATTTTTAACAAGTCCGATGTACGGCCGAAGTTTTTGTATAAATTTTTTCGAACGTAATTCTTTTCTACCCGCGCATACTCGCTGATAATTTACACGAGAGAGAATGTAAAATCGGGCTTTATTAATTTCAACTCATCCCGCTAGATGAGTGAAGATTACAAGCAAATAAGAAAGTCTAACCACTCACGTTGTAAACGAGAGGATAGCCATAACCCTAACCGATTTATTACATGTAGTACCTTTTGAGGTTGTCCGCATGTCAAGGTCTATTGAGTTCGTAGCCTTGATGATTTACGAGAACATAAGTCCCTTTTTTGATCTCCTCGCGACTTGATAAGGGCCTTCCCAATTTGCATCGTTAGTTTGCCTTTGTACGGCTCCATACCCGTTGCTTTTCTATTTCGAAGAACGAAATCCCCGACTTTGAATGAGTGATCGCGGATTCGTTTGTCGTGTTGTTGTTTGGTGAGGCTGCTTGTAGTTCGCTAGTCGATGATAAGTCGCTATTCTTTTTCCTCTGCTAGATCCAAGTCGATGCATACGTTCAAGAGGTTATCCGCCGGATCATATAATGCGACCACGATGTTGGGTAGAGCCATTTTGACGGGAGTCATGGCCTCGATCCATAAGTGAGAGCAAAAGGAGTTTCTCTGTGGGTGTTTTGATCGTGGTGCGGAGTGCCCAAAGTATATCGGGTAACTCGTCAACCCGTCCTCCTCTGCTTTTACCCTGTCACCCACGCTTTTCTTTAGCATCTTGATTATTTGTTTGTTGCCGGCCTCGGCTTGGCCGTTTCGCTTGAGAATAAGCTACGGATGACTGTCAGTGTTTAACTTTGAATTCCTCACAAAGATTTGAGAAGTCTTTCTGAATTGTGGGCCGTGGTCTGATACAACTGCCCT
Source organism: Gentiana straminea (assembly GCA_036785695.1). Classification (NCBI taxonomy): domain Eukaryota; kingdom Viridiplantae; phylum Streptophyta; class Magnoliopsida; order Gentianales; family Gentianaceae; genus Gentiana; species Gentiana straminea. The sequence continues at coordinate 67,228 of JAVUPR010000129.1, read as the reverse complement.
TGGGATGCCAAAACGTGAAAAGATCTGATCGTGTAGGAAATAGCCCGCTGCTTTCGCGGTTATTTTGACCATAGGTTTTGCTTCAATCCATTTTGTGAAATAATCCACATCTACTTTGATAACTTTGCATCCGCCTCTTCCTGGTGGAAAAGGTCCGATGAGATCGAGTCCCCACATGTCGAAAGGCCATGGTGCGGCTACGATGCTCTGTTCGACAGATGGTATCCTAGGGATGTCGCATGCTTTTGACACTCGGACATTCTCTAACCAATTTTTCCGAGTCCTTAAGGATTGTCGGCCGGTGTACCACTGCGGTTATGATCTTGGGGCTAAGGAGCGGCTAGCGGGATGGCCCCGCATACCCGCTTGATGAAGCTCGATAAGGATTGTCTTGCTTTCTTTTTCTCGAACACATCGCAATAGAGGCTTTGTCGCGGACCTTACGTACATAATTCCATTGTTTATAATATACACAGGCCGCTCTTTTCTTAAGTGCGCGAGCTTTGTCCGCTCCATCGGGTAATATGCTGTTTTAATGTAAGCTGGACCTCGTCGATCCAACATGTAGTCGGTGCTGGTGTGTCGATTTCCATGATTTGTGTTTCCTCTATAGCGGGTACAGCAAGATATTCTATCATTATTGAAGGGTTTGCAAGCTCTTCTTTGAGTGATAGTTTAGAGAGATAGTCTGCTCGCTCATTGTCCTCTCTCCGAATTATGATGAACTCGCAATAGTTGAAGCTAGTTTTTAATCGTCGAACAATCTCACCATATTTTTCGAGAATACCACAGTGCGTGTCATAGTCCCCTGAGATTTGGTTGACGATGAGTTGGGAATCACAAAAGACTTCAACATTTTCCACGTTTAACCCCTTGGCTAGTTTGAGCCCGGCTATAACTTCTTCGTACTCGGCTTGATTATTCGTGGCCGGGAATTCGAACCTTAAAATTTTTTCGATTTCCTCCGTCGTTCCGGGTTCCATCAAAATTACTCCGGCCCCACAACCATTTCGATTGGATGCCCTATCGACATATAAATGCCAACATTGATTGGGTTTAATCTTGGCCACATCGGGCTCTTGTGATAATGGCGAACTAGGTTGTGGCGAGCTAAAACTTGTCTCTACAATTAAATCTGGTAATGTTTGACCCTTGATAGCTTTTCTAGGTTGATATTGTATGTCGAACTCAGTGATTTCGATAGCCCGTCCGAGGAGTCGACTGACGGATCCGGTTTATGTAGTATACGGCGCATTGGACTATCCGTTAAGACAATTATTGTGTGTGAAGTAAAGTAAGCCACGAGTTTGCGGGCGGCAATGACAAGAGAGTAGGCTAATTTTTCAATATTGAAATAGCGACTCTCCACCGGACCGAGAGCCTTGCTTACATAATGAACGGGATTTTGGAGGGTTCCGGCCTCGCCCGGCAAGAACGGCGGCAACGGCTCGGTCCGAAGCCGCCAAGTACAAAAACAAAATGTCTCCTCTCTACGGGGCTAACCAAAAGAGGTGGTTTCCCTAGATATTTCTTCGGATCTTGGAACGCTGCGAACACTCCACGCTCCATGAAAAAGTCTTGTCGCCTGCGAGAATTTTGAAGAAGGAAGACACTTCTCCGGCGATTTGGATATGAACCGACCCAACGCAATGATGCGGCCATTGAGTCTACGAACCTCTTTGATAGGCGTAGGCTCTTGCATGTCGATCAAAGCTTGAATTTTTTCCGGATTAGCCTCGATGCCACGACGACTAACCATGAACCCAAGAAATTTGCCTGCCTGGACACCAAAAGTACATTTGGCCGGATTGAGCTTCATTGAGTGTTTGCGGACATTGTTGAAAGTTTCCTGAAGGTCAGCGGCGTGACCGTCCCCAGCGGACTTGACAATCATATCGTCTATGTAAGCTTCCATATTCCTTCTATTTGCGGGCGAAGACCTTGTTGACCATTCGCTGATAAGTCGAACCCGCATTCTTCAGCCCGAATGGCATCATTTCATAATAATATAACCCTCCAGCGGCTCTGAAAGCCGTTTTCTCTTTGTCGGATTCAGCCATTCGTACTTGGTGATACCCAGAATATGCATCCAAGAAACTTAAAACTTCAAAGCTAGAAATAGAGTCTACTAACCGATCAATTCGCGGGAGCTGATAAGGTTCCTTCGGACAAGCTTTGTTGATGTCCGTGAAATCGACACACATTCTCCACTTGCCGTTGTGTTTTTTACCATAACCACGTTCTCAGCCAAGTAGGGTAGGCGAGCTCTTTTATTATCCCCGCTTGTAGGAGTTTTCCAACCTCTACTTTCACCGCCGCTTCCTTTTCAGCTGAAAATTGGCGTGCTCGCTGTTGTATTGGCTTGAAAGTAGAGTCGACATTAAGATGATGAAGAGCGACGTCAACCTCGACCCCTCGCATGTCCGTGACTACCCAGGCAAATGCGCTCAGATTTTCTTTGAGTAATTTTATCAACTTTTCCCTTTCGAAAGAACTCAGCCGAGATCCAATTTTGACCTTCTGATCGGGGTATTCATCGTTGATGATTACCTCAATTAACTCATCCTCAGCAGTAAATTCGGGTTCATCTCTAACTTGCAATGTCTCGCACTCCACTTTAACTGGCACATGTTCGACAGCGACCCTAATCATGTCTATGTTTTCCATGTTCGGTGGCTGCTCGATTCGTGCTCTCTTATTCCCTGTTCTCATTTCATGTATGTATGTTAGGACGAAATTTGCGGGTTCGGCGATCGACGTTCCGATTCTATCCCCGACATAAAACTTTGCCCGGCGATGCGGAATGGAAGTTACCATTTGAAATTGTTTCAAAGTTTGGTGTCCCAATTATCATGTTATAATTGGAATCGAAGATCGACTATCGAAACATCACCTTTTCGGTGCGAAAGGGTGCGTAATCTCCCGTACGTACATCTAAGTCGATGGCCCCCTTGACTTTGTATTTTATGATTTGTGAATCCTCGAGGGTGCCATTATGCGGCCTCAAATTGGAGTCGCTAAACCCCAATTCTTTGAAACAGTTGTAGTACAAGATGTCGCGGCAAGCCCCTGTATCGACCATCACTCTATTGACACAGGCCCTATTGATGACCACCGAAATGCATAAGCACATATCCTCTGTGTTGATCGAAGTCACTAGCTCACTTCGAGTAAAGGCCAGAGGTTGCTCATTTCCTCGCAAAACTATAGGCTTCTCCACATGTTTGTTAATGGAGCCGATGCGGCTCTTGATCTGATTGTTACTGGGAGGAGGCTCAGTTATCATTCTGATGTTCTGTCGAACTGGCGAGCTTGCTGATTCCTTGTCCGGACCACCGGCATCTAGTTTGAGGTGGTCATGATGCCCGCGAGCGAGTAACTTCTCTATCGCTCGTTTAAACTGAATACACTCATCCGTTGTATGACCCTTATCTCTGTGATAGCCGCAATATTTGGATGCATCGCGCCGTGTGTCGGGAACCATCGGGTAAGGCTCAGGTATTTCATCTCTTATTTCATTCAAAATCTGGGTATAAGAAATTCTGAGCGGCGTGAAGTGCTCCTCCTTAAATCTCTCGGGTTTTTTGATTTCCCGATCTGTGTTCCTGCGGGTATCTCTAGGCGGACTACGCTCAGTCCTCTGTTTGCCTTTGTTGGACGAAGACGTTCCTTCGTTTCCCACTGTGGCAATGTACTTTCTTGTTGAACTCAACATCTCTTGCAAATTCGCTGGTGGAGATAGAGCGAAATAGGATTTCAAGTACCCTGGTTTCAACCCTGTTTCATAAGTGCTCATGATGACGTTGTCCGCTAATCCTCTTGTTAGCTCGTACACTTTGTAAAACCGCTCATAATAGCTACGGGTACCCTCGTTGTCGCCTTGTCGGACCTCGTGCGGTCGATGTGTGTCTTTTTAGGTCCTCCCACCGACTTGAACTTCTGCTATGAATTTGTTGATCGGATCATCCCATGACAAAATCGAACCGGGAGGAGGAAGGCTGCGGATCCATGATCTTTGCCTGTCTTGCATTGACCCCACAAATGCTATACACCAAGCCTCGTCGCTAGAGGTACATAAGCTAATTACGCTGCGAAAAGCGGATAGCCAATCCGGAGGATCTGTTGCTCCATGGTAGTTTATAAAATTGGGGTAGTGAGTTCCCCTCTTGGAGCCGCTTTCGGTATGCGGGATGGAGCACGCTTGTTCCCAGTGTTGGAACCACTTTAACACCCTTCGTGCTTTTTTGCAGCTCCTCTATCTGTTTTTTCATTATTCCAGCAGATTTCAAATCCTATTGAGCTCCTATCCTTTGGCCAACATTTATCAACCCAAAGTTCAGTTTGAGAGGGGGTGCTGAAGCTAATATCAGATTGCAGCAGCAATACAACATAAGTGGCAGCAGCAGCTTACAAAGAGACAACACCAAAGCGAACTTATGACTTGAAGTTCATTAAGGAATTTTATCAAACACTTATGCACAGAGTTAGTTGGGGGCGGATATTTGATTAGGATCAGTTATAACCGCCTAGGAAGTTAATTAGCAGCTAAGATAGTCTATACATACACTGAATTACACCTTGTAAATCTCAATTGAAGTTTAATGATCAATAATAAAAGTTCAATAGTTTTCTTGCTTTCTTCTTCTTCAATTCGCACTTTTACGTTTCTTGATTCATGAACAACGAATGTTCATAGAATTTATCACAAGCGGGCGCCGTTATTCCCAATCTGCAAGATGAAGCGAGGAACGAGCATGAGCGTTTGAAAACGCAAGATAAAAGTTCACCCCCACCAATGGCTAAACGAGCATCCCAAGATAGGGTGGATAGGCTTATGACTAGAGTATGAATGGATTATTCAACGAGATCTTCTTTCAACGCCATTTAGAATTTTAAATGCCAAATATGCATAGGTAGATCATATCACCACTTGGATTTAAGGTAAGGAGGTTTTTTTTTAATCTATAAGACATACTTCTTAAATATTTTCTACTTTTTTTTAATTTTTTTAATATATTTGTTTTCGGTACGTACAATATGCTAATATTTGTTTTGTTTGAATGTTTATATGCATATGTCGGGCATCTCTAAAAGCGAGAAAGATGATCCGGAGATTCTCCTGGTTCAATTCGCGGCTATAGTTTCCAACTTCGTAGTCGTGAATCAATCGCCTTTGTGATCTATTTCATGTGTTTGTTCTAGAAATGCGTAATCTATTGTTTTGTGATTCTCTAAAAAAATGAGAAGTAGTTGTTGAAACACGGACGAGAAATTTGCAGTTTAAGAAAGATAAAACAGATAAATATGGCGGAAATTGATAAAACACAGAAATAAAGAGAACATGATGATTTAACGTGGTATCCGGCGTTGTGCCGACTAATCCACAGGCAGAAAAGAAGATTTTTATTAAGCACACAAGTTACAAGAATTTTCACACACTTGTGAAAACACACTCTTGAAAAAAAACACACTCTAGCATTGATTACAATAGATGGTATTTATAGACACAAATCCCTAAACCCTAGCCGCCATAGGATCTCTGTCGGATTGTCATAAATGCCTAGATGTGGACCCCAGCTCCAGTTATCCACCAGACGAAACTCATCTTCAAACTGACTTTCCAGATGAAAACTCACTTTTCCCTTGTAATCAACAAACTCAAATGTAGAACTCAGCAAACTCAGTTTCCACTAAAACTCAGTTTTCCTTAAAACTCAGTTTTCCCCAAATCTCAGTTTTTCCCAAAACTCAGTTTTCTCAGCTTTTCCCAAAACTCAGTTTCAGCTTTCAGATTAGTTCCATCAATTTTAGAGATCAAGTCATAAAACTTAACAAATCTCCACCTTGACTTAAACTCTCATTCAATGTCACCAGATTGCATAATTCAGATGTACTTGTACCAGATGCATTCGTCAATGCCAGGATGTACTTGTACCAGACTTCTCCACAGAATCCACTCAGTTGACATGCCCTCAACTGAGTTTCTAGAAAACTGATATAAGTTTTGAATGTTAAGCAAGTCCAGACACAACTGAAACTTGCTTTGTTGAACTGGCTTAGTAAGCATATCAGCAGGATTTTCCTTGGTGTTGATCTTCTTCACTACAACCCTCTTCTCATTTCTCAGAAAATGATATCTCACATCAATATGTTTGGTTCTCTCATGATGAACCTGATCCTTAGCTTGACAAATTGCACTCAAACTGTCACAATAAATCTCAGCTTGATCCTGATGTAGCCCCAAATCACTGACTAGACCCTTCAGCCAGATTGCTTCATTGGCTGCTTCAGCAAGAGCCATATATTCTGCCTCAGTAGTTGATAAAGCTACTGTTGCTTGCAAAGTTTCTTTCCAGCTGACAACTGAATTCCCCAATGTGAAAACATAACCAGTCATTGATTTTCTACTGTCCACATCACCTGCATAATCAGCATCACAGTATCCTGTGATCAAATTCTGAGAATCACCTCCATAAATGAGACCAACATCAGTTGCACCTCTAAGGTACCTGAACATTCTTTTCACAGCTTTCCAGTGTTCCTTTCCAGGTTGAGCCATAAACCTGCGACAACACTGACTGCTGATAGCAAAATACTTAACCGCTAACCTTAACCGACGAGTATCGGGTCAACGGTAGTATAGTGGTTTCAAGGTCGAATCCACGGGGAATAATAGTGAAGTACCAAAGTCGACGTCTAAACTTGGTTCGAGGTCAATATTAAGTGAAAAGTATTATAGCGAATGCAGAAAATAAATATTATTCTAACGGATTTATCTAGGTGATTAAAAGGCATAGCCGAACTACGATCCAACAGGTTACTTTTACCCCACAGGAAAGACTTGACAAGGAGTGTGTCTTAACCGACCTACCTATCCAATTCGGTTTATATGACATCCACGGGTGTCAACTCCTTATTCTTGCGTTAAGGTCGAACAACTCTCGCTTAACCCCCTATACTAGGCTTATTAACCCTCCCTTTAGAAAGCTAACTCGCCTTAACATGGTTGACCGAATAATGAGCCACTCGGGAACACGATAAGAACCTTACATAGGCATAGTCCTAACGTCAGCTAGGTTGTCAATCTAACAATCAAGGCTATGTCTAGTGATTCTAATACCCATATCCCACACCTCGCCGCAAAATACATATATAAGCTCGATGTGTGTGTAGCTAAGACCAAGGTTGTCAATCCAATTCAAAGCCATTAATACAATCAAAATAGGTTTTAGAACATGGAATAATCATACAAACGTTTAATTAAGCGCTACACAACTACCGTCTCATCTCCCTAAGGATTTTCACCCGTTTTCACATAATTCGGCTACACAACTATTTAGCTACTCATAATCATACTAACAACGAAGTAATTAAAGGAAATTATACTAAGAACAATAATAAACGAAAGCATAATCATCATAAAAATCAAACATTGAATATTGAGTAAAGGTACTGCGCTAAAAGTCGAATCTTTGGTGTTGAAACAAAAATTTAATCTAATAAAAAGTATGTAGAATTGCTGGAATTAATCTATGGAATATGGGGATCAAAGGGTGTTTAAACTACTCAAAAAACCGCCACTAAAATCGCCCCTAAGAAACCACTAAAACGTCTAAGTACTTGAATAGATATCATATGGGACCGAAAAAAGGGTTTTTATAGGTTTTGCCGCATCCCGACCGCGAACGGGCGTTTGTGGCAAGGCAAACGCCCGTTTGCCAGAAAAGCCAACTCGATGTATGTAAATTTGCTCCGTAAACGCTCGTTTGGATCCTGTCTTAAGTAAATCAGCAATAACTTCTTGTGTAGAGCTCCGATTTGAACGATTCAAGATGCGTTGGAAAGCTCGTTCAATTACCTAAATCTTTCATGAAGACAACTCTTCCTGAAAGTGTCTCCAGGTGTGACCAAAATGCCCCTGAAGTGACTAGTTTAGATTTCGTCAATGATTCTTCACTCTTTTCTCCTCCTTGGCCCCAAATCTCGTTCTTTCTCGAGACTCTCTTCCTTATTCTTGACCTTATACATCAATATAAGCCTGAAAACAAAGACACGAACACCAAGGCATAATATACATTGACGGAAACGTAATGAAATCCACATAAAACACGAGTTTTTAGGACAAAAACGCCTTTAGTCTCGAAACATGCATATAAGTGAATATCGTTCATATACTACCCATAATAGCCCAAAATAACCATGAATAACTCGTAAAAGGAGGTAATCTCATATAAGAAATACACTACAATTTGACTCCCATCAACTACCCCTCACTTAGCTTTTGCTCGCCCTCGAGCAAACAAAGCGACTCTAAAATGTAACATAGAGTCAACATTGTAGTTATACACGGGATCATCATATGCAAAGGGCAAGTGAAAACAACCAGGCAAATGCAATTGAGTCTAATCCTACCTTATTACAAAAACAGAATGTGAGTGTGTGCATAGCTTTTCATTCATTCATCACAGTTAACCGGTTCTGATTATAGATGCATGACTATTGTTGTTAAACCATAGGCTTATACTTCATACACATCTCCACTAATCGAGGTCAAATCTAGGCTAACTAAGGTCAGATAGGACTTGCAATGTTGTAACGTTAGGCTAGGGACGGGGTTAAACGAAAGGATAAAAGGAATATTAAAAGAGAAGAACGAGTGAGCTTAATCAAAACTTCTTGAAATTGCCTTATAACTCACCTCCTTAGCTTGATTCGAGCAATCTTTCTCTTCTTTACTCTAAAATCCAAACATAATTCAATGAAAACTCATCCACCAACGCCACTTTGGAAGAATTAATACATAGCCATCATCAAACATTCTTTGACTCAACTTTTTCCAAACACTTCGTTCCATTTTTTTTTTGACTGATTTTGATTTTGATTTTTTTCTTTTTCTTTTATTTTTCATAAACCAAACACCAACACTTTTTCTATCCCTTCTCATTCGTAGTACAAAAGATTTACCAACACCATACTTTGATACACATCTTTACCACCCCACACTTGTGCTAGCAAGTGTGCCCAAAATAAGATTAAAACTCACTCGTAGGGTGCCAAAGAAATGTAGACCACAAATAAAGGCTAAGGGTCGGTAATTATAGGCTCAATCACAAATGGCTAAAGTTCGGGTAGGGGTCTAATCACCACTACAAAGGCTCGGAGGGGCTTCTGTGGAAATTATGTACAGGGTTGGCTATTTGGCTCTAGTTGGGTCAAAGAAATGCCAGGACCGTCATCCCTTAAACTACCAAGATTGACCTTTCTATTTCGCCTCGAAGTTAATGGTGTAAGTTCTAGGTAACAGAATAGACTATGACAACTATAAGTATCACTAATTACCATAACTCATGATATTGAAGCTATTAAGTGCGTGTGTAGTCCATTTTTATAACAAGATCACGACTTAACTCGCATGCATTTACTCAATTGTAAACCACTTATCCTAAGGATATCATGATTTAACATATAACACAACATCAATCCATGAATGTTTTTTAAAATATGGCCCAAATTTACACGATATAGCAAAAACTAAGCCTACAAATCATTCAAGTATATGAAAACATGGCATAAAAATTTATCAACAAAAACAGTGAAGCTAAGTCTCCTACCCCCCACTTAAACGAAGCACTGTCCTCAGTGTGTGAGTGAGAAAGGGAAAAAAAAAACTTAGCTGAACTGTTGGCAAAGCTCATCCAATGCAATGCAACAACATCAAATGTATCTCCCAGAGTGCCTGTGCTACAAAGTAAACACAAAGAATTCTCTACAACGAAAGGCCGAAACCTTAAGTGTAGGTAACACAAACATGGATATGTATATATAAAAAAAAATATCGGCTATAGCATGAATGTCAAAAACACGAATCGGGTGTAAAATATCCTCTCAGGGTCCCAATAAGATCTAAACAAATAAAGCAAAAAGGTGGGTTGCCTCCCACAAGCGCCTGTGTTTTACGTCGTTGGCTCGACCGGATGACGCTTTAACAGACTCCAATCATGAAAGACTCAAATGACTCCAACCAACTTATTTCAAACAAGTAAGCATCAAAACTCATCAACCAAAATCTAAACTCAAGAAGACCAACAGCTTAAGAAAAGTGAACAATGCGAGAACCATAGAAATTGAATTTACTAAAAACTTACCTCTTTTGGTCCTTGATGCTACCTCTTCCCAATGTGGTCTCTTTCTCACACTTCTTTGAGCCACATTCACCGGAGGAGTGAAAACTTGATCTCATAATACTCATCATCACAAGGTGGATGAGTGAAGTAATCCGGGACCATCGTATCAAGAATCACCAATCCATCCGGTGGCTTCAATTTTAGTGGCTCATCAACTTGATCTCGATCCACAAGTGAGTTTGACGGTAGAATGAGCGATCCCAACATCTCCTTAGTCTCGATCTCCACATAATCGATGACCACGATCGAATCTACCATACCCTTTGTCAAGTCATCATTTTGTATATCATGGGAAGGCGGTGTAGTAGACAACAGTTGCACCGCTTCCATCTCAAAATCTTGCAGTTCTTCTTCATCCCAGAGCGTTTCATTACCAAAGATTTCTTTCTCACTTAAAACAATAGTCGGCCCCACTGTACACTCCACCAAGGTATCATCAGATATTTCAATAGAATGTGATGGTGCTATGGGCAATTCCAACTCAGTCACTTGCTCCGTCCTAAAAATCGCGAGATCCCTCTGAACATCAGCTAACTCCTTTTGCATAGCTTTCAACTCAATTTCCATCCTCTCTCGCTCTGCTGCTTTCTTTGGTTGGGCAACTCCCAGCTCTCTACCACTAACCGATTCATTAACCTCACTCTCCACCTGAACTTCTTCACTGTCAGCTTCCTCTGCAACCTTATTCACCTCATGTGCACAAGCCTCTTTTTCATGTTCTAGCTCCCGGGCTTTCTTAAGCGAGTGCAGATCCTTGGATATGTCTAGCAGCATGTTCTTCCTACGTGCCCATTCTGCTCTAGTCGTGGAGGTTCTATACTCACCGTGCACACTCCTTCGGTGGAGTGCCCAAATCCGATCCATAGATTCCGTGATCTCCCTCTGCAACTCATCCATCCGCTTCTCCCAGTCAGAACTATGGTGTATCCGAACTCTCTTGACTTTCGCCATAGAAACCCTCCCTGCCAGCTCCTCTATTATCTCAACTTCCCGTTCTTCTTCAGCATGTCCGGGATCAATCTCGTATTTCTCTTGCGGTTGAGATACAGAATGGTCATACTGACTCTGCTGCTGCTGTATAAGTTGTTGCAGGAGTTGTTGGGAGACATGGTCTTGATACCCCTCATCCCTTAGCATTTGCAGCACTCGGTTGACATTCGCTTGGTTGAACTCTAGTTTAAAGTTCTGGCAATTCTGCTGAACCGGTTGACATTGTTGGACTGGTTGAAAATCACCAATCCCATTCCCCTGATTCCAATCATGCCTGTTCCCACCAAACTGTCCATTACTGTTTCCATTCGAATAACCGTAGTATTGATTCTGGTTTGCACTAGGGCACTGATAATCCCAAGAACTCTGGTTACTCTGCTGCTGATATATCGGTTGAGGCGCATACCATTGTTGTGCATATTGGTTCATTTTCATCCCTTGTTGTTCAAGTTGGTAGTGTGGAGGTGAGACTCTATCCATTGTAGCTTACACTGCAAGATCTCAGAAAACAACACCACACAATCAAAGTATCTCGTCACCACCACCACATCAATAGGTTGTGTGACGCTTCAATATACGAACTCCATCAAGAAAAAAAAAGAAAAAAAAAAATAAAACGACCTAAGCCCAAGCTTTCAGTCAACTTGCAAGATATTCACCATGTACTCCTCCCCGGCAACGGCGCCAAAATTCTTGATAGCAAAATACTTAACCGCTAACCTTAACCGACAGAGTATCGGATCAACGGTAGTATAGTGGTTTCAAGGTCGAATCCACAGGGAATAATAGTGAAGTACCAAAGTCGACGTCTAAACTTGGTTCAGGTCAATATTAAGTGAAAAGTATTATAGCTAATGCAGAAAATAAATATTATTCTAACGGATTTATTTAGGTGATTAAAAGGCATAGCCGAACTACGATCCAACATATTACTTTTACCCCACAGGAAAGACTTGACAAGGAGTGTGTCTTAACCGACCTACCTATCCAATTCAGTTTATATGACATCCACGGGTGTCAACTCCTTATTCTTGCGTTAAGGTCTGAACAACTCTCGCTTAACCCCTATACTAGGCTTATTAACCCTCCTTTAGAAAGCTAACTCGCCTAATGATCCGAATCGCGAGTTTTGTTTAAAAGACTAATAGTTAACTACAAAGATTGTTCAAACGATAAAAGAAATTGACTAAGATGGTTTATAGTTCAAGTTAATTCCCTTAAATTGATTGAAGTCGATCAACAAAGGTGTGCTATTGTGTGAATGGTGCATTCCGAAACATGCAATTTTCCTCTTACGAGTGTGTAAAATTACACTATGCCTCATCCTTGTTTTAAGTACCTTAAACCTAATGACTCGACACGATAAACACATGAATGCAATATTCCCCGGATAAGGAATCAAATTCCGTTACGGTCGATTCTACCTTCCGTCCCTCTTACCATCGTCTCACAACTAACATCTCCGTTCGGTATCTACTAGTTGTGTAGGTGCATGCAATGGTTAATTACTCCAATACACACATTAACAATCAAAGCAAGCAAGAGGATTTCAACACAATAGAAGCTATCAATAAAACGATCAACTCCAAACAATAAAAGGATTAACTATCATTACTATATCATCTTAATCAATACAAGAAACTAGCCACTTATCATCATAACTACCAACAAGTTAAAGCTAGCATTCATAATAACAAGAACACTTAGATCAAAGTAAAAGCTAATAGATTACCAAATTCGAATGATGAACCCAAGGTGAGATTCATCTACTCCAGTTTGATGAAGATGGAGCACAGCTAATTGTTTCCTATACATCCACTTCAAGACTTGAGCTTCTCAAAATGATAGTTCTAAAATATTACAAGGATTAAATGTTAAAATGATGGTGATTTTTGGCTAAGAGATCCTTTCTGGTGATATTGCCTTCAAGCTTCTCTCCAAAAACTCTATCTGTCGAACTCCCTTTTTCTTCACTGACGAGCAATAGTATATTGCCAAATTTTTGCAATTTAATAAGGTGGCTTGCGCCACTTTTGGTGTGGCTTAAGCCATGCGTGACCAAAGTGGTTGAGACGTGACTTCTGCATTTAATGCGCATGTGCTTGATATTGTGGCCTGCACCATTTAAGTTGTGGCTCAAGCCATTTTTGATGTTGTGGCTCACGCCATTTTTGATGTTGTGGCTCACGCCATGACATCAACAATTATGAATCTTGCATGAAATAAAACGAATGCTTTCCATTTTCTTTCCATTTCTTTTCTGCTCTTCTTTCACTACAAAACAGACATAATCACAACATTAATAACTTTTGATGATAAATTATAGATAACTAGGTTAACATTTATTAATAAAATTAATATATTTATCATATAAAATTATGAAATGAAATTGATTTGATTTATAACTAATTCCACTATAATCGATACGAATTTATCATTATATACTGAAGAATTGGGGTAAAACATCGTATAATTTTAGCATCCGGTTGACATACATCACCTAACATGGTTGACCAGAATAATGAGCCACTCGGGAACCTGATAAGAACCTCACATAGGCATAGTCCTAACGTCTAGCTAGGTTGTCAATCTAACAATCAAGACTATGTCTAGTGATTCTAATACCCGTATCCCACACCTCGCCGCAAAATACATATATAAGCTCGATGTGTGAGTAGCTAAGAACAAGGTTGTCAATCCAATTCAAAGCCATTAATACAATCAAAATAGGTTTTAGAACATGGAATAATCATACAAACGATTAATTAAGCGATACACAACTACCGTCTCATCTCCCTAAGGATTTTCACCCGTTTTCACATAATTCGGCTACAAAACTATTTAGCTACTCATAATCATACTAACAACGAAGTAATTAAAGGAAATTATACTAAGAACAATAATAAACGAAAGCATAATCATCATAAAAATCAAACCTTGAATATTGCGTAAAGATGTCTTGCGCTAAAAGTCGAATCTTTGGTGTTGAAACAAAAATTTAATCTAATAAAAAGTATGTAGAATCAATAGAATTAATCTATGGAATATAGGGATCAAAGGGTGTTTAAACTACTCAAAAACTGCCCTAAAATCGCCCCTAAGAAACCCTAAAACGTCTAAGTACTGAATAGATATCATATGGGACCGAAAAAAGGGGTTTTTATAGGTTTTTGCCGCATCCCGACCGCGAACAGGCGTTTGTGGCACGGCAAACGCACGTTTGCCAGAAAAGCCAACTCGCTGTATGTAAATTTGCTCCGTAAACGCTCGTTTGGATCCTGTCTTCAGTAAATCAACAATAACTTCTTGTGTAGAGCTCCGATTTGAACGATTCAAGATGCGTTAGAAAGATCGTTCAATTACCTAAAATTTTCATGAAGACAACTCTTCCTGAAAGTGTCTCCAGGTGTGACCAAAATGCCCCTGAAGTGATTGGTTCAGATTTCGTCAATGATTCTTCACTCTTTTCTCCTCCTTGGCCCCAAATCTCGTTCTTTCTCGAGACTCTCTTCCTTATTCTTGACCTTATACATCAATATAAGCCTGAAAACAAAGACACAAACACCAAGGCATAATATACATTGACGGAAACGTAATGAAATCCACATAAAACACGAGTTTTTAGGACGAAAACGCCTTTAGTCTCGAAACATGCATATAAGTGAATATCGTTCATATACTACCCATAATAGCCCAAAATAACCATGAATAACTTGTAAAAGGAGGTAATCTCATATAAGAAATACACTAAAATTTGACTCCCATCAACTGCCTGAACCAGATCAGGCTTATTGCAAACCATGGCATACATCAGACTACCAACTGCTTTAGCATATGGAACTTTTGACATATATTCCTTCTCCTCGGTGGTTTGTGAAGCATAAACTGACAAATGAACATTTGATGCCATAGGAGTATCTATTGGCTTAGCAGCAGACATACCATACTTGGCCAAAATCTTCTGTATATAGCCCTGCTGAGATAAAAACAATTTCTTATGACTTCTATCTCTCCAGATCTCCATCCCCAAAATTTTCTTGGCTACACCCAAATCTTTCATTTCAAATTCAGCACTAAGAAGGTCTTTCAGATTCTAAATATCAGACTTCTTTCTTGCAGCTATCAGCATATCATCCACATACAAAACAAGATAGATGTATGATCCATCTTCTAGCTGACTATTGTAGACACACAATCATAAGGACTTCTGCTATAGCCCAGCTGGATCATGTAACTGTCAAACTTTTAGGTGTAATGCCCGAAAGACAATTTTGTAATTGTTTTATTTAATAAATGAAATGATATTATTATTCATATTTATTATTCTCATATTCACCGATGTGACAATTGTATTTACACTACAGAAAACCCTAAAGTATATCGTTTATGTAATCACTTAACTCAGTGTATGGGATATACACGGGAGGATTGAGTTAGTGAAGATGTACTTAAAATACAATTAGCCCGTAGTGAAGTTAATCGAGAGTATCGGGTCTCTCCTTTAACATGCTATTAATGCGTCCCGAAACACAATAGGTGTGATTGTCTTATCCGGACTTTCGGTTAAGAGAACCTAGTGGGGCATTTATATATGATAGATATATCATATAGGGCTTTGGACCGATTTGATTAGAGTTCATGATATAATTCCGTAATCGAGAAGTCTTATCGAATCAATCGATGATCATATTTATGGATATATCTTAATCATGAGGTGATCACGAGTCAAGCTTTGCTTGAATCGGTATGAGGTTTGACTTGACGGTTAAGGATTACACGAGTCGTGATCTGAATTACCCCATCTTGGCATTGTACTTGGATTGAGTGAGTAGTCTGTGTTATCACAGATAGGGAATCCATTCCTTCCATTTATGGAAGTAGATAGACAGTTCCCTTATTTGTTAATTCTAGAAACTGATCGATCATACGAGTTCATATTACACTGATTAGCTACCAGTGAGTTGTATGAATTAATTGATCACTAGGGGATTAATGGTAAGTAAGGATAAGAGGTTCTGAAAAGGGTTAACGGTAACTTCCCGATTTAGAATGAACAGTCTATGGAGGATTAATCCATATGTAATGATTATATCAATGGACGCTTATTATCATTCTCGTGAGGAGATAAATATAATCTTATAATCGGAGGAGTGCGATCACGGGATTATGGTGGCATATTCCTGTGATTGATTTATCGAATATAATTATTACGTTCGTAAGATAATTATTTATTTGATTTATCGGAGCCGGCGATTATTAGTCCATGGTCCCCGACGTGCCTCCAATATAGCATAGCTATTCTCGGACGTCGAATCCTATTAATATTAATTTAGTTCTTACTAGAATTTAATTAAAACGATATGTGAATTAATTGTTTAGTGGACTATTAAATTAGTTGGGCTAAATAATTAAATATGTAAAAAAGACATTTTTCATAATCTTGGCCCAGAAAGTGTGTTATGGCCGAAAATTATTGTGACTAGGTCATAAGGGAATTTTCGGCCAAGACATGTTTAGGAAACAAGAAATTGGTTTTCTTGTGGATTAATAAGACATGTGCACAAAATATTTATTGGATAAATATTTATGGTAAGAAATAAAGATAAATATTATTCTAGATTTGTTCTAGAATATTGTGGGATTATCTTTTATTTATTGGATTTATTTATTTGCAAAATAAAATCCTTGGAGGTCAAGGATTACTCTCATATAAAGGGAGTTCTCCCAAGCCTTACAGACACACAAATTTCCGACTTCTCCTCTTAGAGAGAAGAAGTAAAAATTTTGGCCAAGGGGAGGAAGAGGGAAAATCTTGGAGGTTTTCCGGGTAGCATATCGGGAGGATTCGAGACGAGGATTTCCTTCCACCGGGAGTTGCTTGGATCACACGTGCGAAAGATCGTGGTGCTCTTCACACCATCTTTTATTCTTCCTATTGCGGTTCTTCTACTTGGATTTTGAGATCCAAGAGGTATGTTCTACAACCCCCTTGTAGAGTAGATCTAGTTATTTTATTACGTGTAAATTATAGATCTAGATCCTTAAATCGATTCCGTTGCGGATGGTATTACTAACGAAACCTTTTATACCACTTTGTCCAAGAGCACTTCGGCCCATACAATGACTTCTTCAACTTACAAACAAATGCTTCTTTACCCGGAACTTGAAATCCCTCTGGCTGAGTAATGTATATCTCTTTATCTACCTCACCATGTAGAAAAGCTGTCTTCACATCTAACTGCTCAAGTTCAAGATCTAGGTTGTGCCACCATGGCTAGTAACACTCGATTGAAGTATGTCGACTGCGGTGAGAATATCTCATCAAAGTCAACCCCTTCTTTCTGACTGAACCCTTTAGCAACCAAACGTGCCTTATACTTGACTCCTTCTACCTCAGTCATTCGTTCCTTTTTCTTGAAGATCCATTTGCATTTAACAACTCTCATATCATCTGGATGTTTAACAAGATCCCAAGTCTAATTCTTCAGTAAAGACTCCATTTCATCTCCTATGGCAGCAAGCCATTGAGATGACTTAGAACATGTCACTGCTTCCCTATAAGTAGAAGGTTCAAACCATCTACCTCTTCTACAACTTGAAGTGCTTATCCAGCTAAATCTTCAAACCCATACCTTCTGGGATGTATCCCAACATTGGATCTTCTAGCTATGCTGAAAGCTATACTTTGCTGACCAATATCAGTTTGACGCTCAGCTGACCCATGTTCCGGCCGGCGGCTTGGATTCAGTTCTGGTTCAGTATCCAGATCAGATGAAAATTGACTTTGTTCAGCTGAGTGTTGCATCTCAGCTGACTCCACCTGAAGCTCCACCTAACTATCAGTTTCTCAGTTTCGGCACTGGTTTCAGTTTCAGCAATCCTCCTCACTGATGAGCTGATCATAGAATTCTCATCGAAAATAATATCTCGGCTGAGAATAACTATGTTCTATGGTGATGACCAGATTCTATAACCTTTCACTCCATCATCATACCCTACAAACACTCCTTTCTTGGCCACTTGGTTCCGGTTTCCCTTCAACGACATGATAGTAAGCGTGCTTCTAAATACCATTAGAACCGAGTAGTCGGTAGGCTTTCCGACCACATTTCAGCGATGTCTTGAAACGATCCCCGTGTGAGGACTCATGTTGATTAAGTAACGAGCCGTGCTTACGGCTTACGCCAAAATCTTCTTGACAAACCGGCATTACGAGCATACATCTTGCCCTCCCCGAAAGAGTTTGATTCATTCTCTCGGCTACACCATTTTGCTTTGAGGTGTATTCCTAATCGTACAATGTACGGAAATACTCTTAGTTTTGCGAGAATGTATCAAACTCAATCAAGCGAGAATTCGAGACCATTATCGTACGAAGCCTCTTGATCTCCTTTCCCAACTGATTTTCAACTAGAGATTTCCACATCTTGAAGTTATTAAATGCTTCACTTTTGTGTTTCATCAGCACCACCCAAGTCATCCTTGAATAGTCATCTATGAATGACACAAAATATCTGTGACCATCCAATGACTCCACCTTTGAAGGCCCCCAACAATCAGAATGAATGTAATCAAGTGATGACTTGGTGTTGTGTATCCTTTTTGAGAACTTGCTCCTATGAAGCTTCCCAAACACACAGTGCTCATAAAAGTCCAGATTCTTGACTTTACATTCCCCAAGAAGATCTTTCTGAGAAGGAATCTGCATCCCCTTTTCACCCATATGACTAAGTCTCATGTGTCACAGTTTTGTCAGCTGTGACTGATGAACTTCAGCAGATGCTACAACAGTAGACCCGGACACAACTGATCCTTGCAAAAAATACAAGGTTCCCCTTTTGACTCCGCGAGAACGAAACGAGTTTTTGTAGACACTCGGTTTTCCACCTTCACCCTTAAAATTGAATCCCTTGCTGTCTAAAAGACTGAGAGATACCAAGTTCTTGGTCATCTGTGGAACATGTCTAACTTCACTCAATGTACATAATTTACCATCCTTTGTCTTCAACTGAACTGAGCCAATCCCAACTATCTTGCAGACCTTGCTGTTTGCCATAGCTATATGACCACCATCTATCTGTTAATAACTTGAGAATCACTCTCTGTGTGGACAAATATGATAAGATGCTCCAGAGTCCATAATCCACACATCAGCATGATGTGATGATTCTCCAGCCACTAGAACCATGTCCTCCTCTGAATCAAACTAGATGCAACAACAGCTGTTCCAGAATTGTTCTCCTGCTGTTTCTTTTTCTTTTGGGCAGTTGGACTTCCAATGTCCCTGCTCCTTACATTAATTGCAAACATTTGTGGACCTTTGGACCCTGTCTTCTTAGATTTCTTCTTCTTCCCAGCATCGCTTGCCCATGCCACTTTTCCACCACTTCTTGCGACTACTAGTCCAACATCATCGTCCGCCCCAGTACCTTATGTCTCAGCTCCCTGGCATGTAAAGCTGACCTTACATCTTCCAATGCAACTGTATCCTTCCAAACTATGAAGGATTGCACAAAGTTCTCATAAGAAGTTTGGTAGTGATACCAACAAAATCGGAGTTTGCATCTTCATCCTCAATCTTCATATCAATATTCCCGAGATCAAGAAATATTGTGTTCAACTGATCAAGATGATCTCTCTACTGAGCCCCCTCATGCATCTTTAGGCTAAACATCCTCTGCTTTAGCAGCAACTTGTTGGTCAATGACTTAGTCATATACAGTGTTTCAAGCTTTGACCATAACTTAGCATCGGTGTCTTCCTCAGCAACTTCTATGATAACATCATCAGATAAGCATAACATGATGGTAGAATGTGCTTTCTCCTCCAGACTGGCGTAATCTGCTGCATTGTCATCTCCTTCACCGGATAAAGGAGTTCACAATCCTTGTTGTTTTAACAAGGCCTGCATCTTGATTTGCCACAGACTGAAAATGTTTCTCCTTGTAAATTTATCAATCTTTACGTTAACTGCTGGCATCCTTCTTGCTAAAGAACAGACATTTGATCACAAAATCCTAGAACCAGTCACCGGTCTTAGTGAAGATCAACTCCGTTCAACCTGCAAATCTCTCTGAATCTTGAACCTTACGCTCCGATACCAGTTTGTTGAAACACAGACGAGAAATTTGCAGTTTAAGAAAGATAAAACATATGCAATCTAATAGTAAATATGGCGGAAATTGATAAAACACAGAAACAAAGAGAACATGATGATTTAACGTGGTATCCGGCGTTGTGCCGACTAATCCACTGACAGAAAAGGAGATTTTTATTATGCACAAAAGTTACAATAATTTTCACACTCTTGAAAAAAACACACTCTAGCATTGATTACAATAGATGATATTTATAGACACAAATCCCTAAACCCTAGCCGCCATAGGATCTCTGTCGGATTGTCATAAATGCCCCAGATGTGGACCCCAGCTCCAGCTGTTATCCACCAGACGAAACTCAGCTTCAAACTGACTTTCCAGATGAAAACTCACTTTTCCCTTGTAATCAACAAACTCAGATGTAGAACTCAGCAAACTCAGTTTCCACTAAAACTCAGTTTTCCCCAAAACTCAGTTTTCTCAGCTTTTCCCATCAGTTTCACTTCAGAAAACTCAGTTTCAGCTTTCAGGTTAGTTCCACCAATTTTAGAGATCAAGTCACAAAACTTGACAGTAGTGACTATTGATCCGTAATGTGCTCCTGAAGGTTGGAATTCTCAATATGAACATGAATCTATGTGCCGAGTGTATGATTGTGTGTTTGTGATGACGGTTATTTTTATTAGGTACTAGAAGGAAATGTGATGTACGGTTACGAGTTTCTTAGTACAACCCTGATTTTACATAATCGACTTTGTGAGAATCGGTTATGGAACCAAAAACAGACTTTCCCAAAATCAGTCTCACAATGCTTCTACGAGAAGTCGGTTTTTGATTCCAGATCCAACTTTTAAAAAGTCATTTTCACCGTGATGCACAGCTTGTATGGTGCACCAGTAAAACCAGTGCGGTACAAATAAATGTCCTTTAACTAAATGAAAGAAAGAAAAAGAACTCACTGATATAAAAACCAATATAATTATATTTGAGAAAGGAGCCTCCGCACCTTTTTAGTACTAGTGGAAGAAAAAAGTTTTTACGCGGCCTCCGATCTGAAGAGAATACTGAATAGCCGCCACCGGCAACGAAACTTCCTATATATATACTTAGCCACCCACGTGATTTTTTCATATTTATAAACCCGCCTTAATTTGCTAGAAAAAGCTAGCCCCCTTTTAATTAATGTTTATAATTAACCATATTGAGTTATAGCGGTGGAAGTCATTTTAACAAACAATAATCATGTAAAACACATATACCAAATTCCAATGCAATTCGTCACTTTTACCACGCCGACAAAAATTACGGTATTTCAGAAGAAAAAAAAAAAAAAGATTATATCCACTAATCCTTTTTGTTTTCTTGTATTTCATTTGTGATGAATTTGAAAGTTCTTGATCAAAACAAGAAGAACAAATTTGAATTAACAACTAGGCGGGAAAAGAAGTGAATTGAAGAACTCATAATTAAGTCTGCAAAATCTTATAAACTGAAAATTCAAGTTTACAGAGGTAAATTAACGATTTAAATAGATGATTGTACTTAGATTTAAGATATAGGAATGATTTTCATTAATTAACAAAGATAATGTTCAGTACAGCAATTAATAGCCTTTTTGCATCTAACAAACTATGGACAATGGAATCAATGCTAGATTATATTGGACACGTGTCACCTACACACACTACACAAGTGTCACAACTAGCTTAGTCATCAAGTGTCATTATTCTTATCTTCAACAGCCACCCTCAAACGAAATGGTGTAGCAGCTACATTGAGTTTGCTCCTTGTGAAGCTGAATTGAGAACCTGTTACAGGTTTGGTGAGGCGATCTGCAATTTGTAGAGTCAAGGAACATGTCGACGTAAATGTGTTGAGCTAAAACATGATGTCGAATGAAGTGAACATCTATGTCTATGTGTTTGGTTCTGGAATGAAACACAGGGTTCTTGGCCAGGGACTCCGCACCAATATTATCACAGTGCAATATAGGAACAACATGCAATTTTATATGCAGCTCCTTAAGCAAGGCTTGCAGCCATAAAATTTCAGCTGCTAAGTGAGCAAGAGCTCGATATTCACTTTCAGTGCTTGATCGAGCAACCACTGACTGCTTCTTAGATGACCAGGACACCAAGGATGACCCAATGTACACACAGTAGCCTGAGACAGGCCTTCTATCAAATGGATTGCACCCCCAGTCTGCATCAGAAAAACCTTGAAGATTGATGAGCTAAAATTTACCCCTCAAAAATACATTTATAAAAGCTCGCAACTGTGGGTAAACCAACTCTCTAACTGGCAGAGTACCAGGTCGATTGTTAGAATAGCAACAGGAGTACGAGGTCGATCCCAAGAGAAATGTGGTTGTGAGTACCAAAGCGAACGTAGAACTTAGTCTAGGCGATCAAAGTTTAGGTGGAGTGTTTATAACTAATGCAAAAAGTAAAGATTATTCTAACGAGATTAAAAAGCATAGCCGAGTTATGATCCAACATGTTATCTCCCCACATGAAAAACTTGATAAGGAGTGTGTTTTATCGAGTTCAGTTTATATGATATTCACGGGTGTTAACTCTCTATTCTTGCGTTAAGATATGAACAGCTCTCACTTAACCCCCATACTAGGTTTATTAACCCTCCCTTTAGAGAGCTAACTTGCCTAACATGGTTGACCGGAATAAAAAACCGCTGAAAAACCTCACAAAAACATAATTTTAATGTGTCACTTAGGTTGTCAATCTAACGATTAAGACTATGGTTTAGTGATTCTAAAACATGTTTCATTCATCTCGTAAAGATAAGAATCTCACATAGGCATAGTCTAGATCTGTCACTCAGGTTGTCAATCTGACAATCAAGACTATGATTAGTGATACTCAGATCCCACATCTCACCGCAAAATACATTTATAAGCTTGATGTAACAATGAACAAGGTTGTCAATCTCGTTCAAGGTTATCAAAATGATCAAAACAAGTTTAAAACATGAGTTTATCATAAAAACGTTTAATTAAGCACAACACAACTCTCATCTCGTCTCCCGAGGGTTGATTTCACCCGTTTTCACATAATTCGGCTATGTATATATTTAGCTACACATATAGTTAATATATATATAAATATATAAAGATATATATAAATACATAAGTATATATATTGATATAGGTATATAGATCTATAAATATATATATATATATATAGATATATATGTGTAGATAGATATATAAAAGAAACAAAAATGAAAGAAACAACAATGAAGAAAACGATAAAAAAAACAAGCTTACTATTATAACGGCGATATCAAAAGCTTGATATTACAACTATTTCAGCAACACCGAACTTCTGATAATTCCCCGAGCATTACAACGATACTAATATTACTAAATTTATTTCGGCATAAGGCCTTATTTATGATGACGGTCGATTTGTACCCATTATTCTGCAATCTTTACCCTTGATTTTGATGTAAAATAACCTTAAGAGAGTGATAATAAGTCATTAAGTGCCTAATTTAGATATACCCCGTGTTACGATTTATTATTATGCATTTCGGTAATTTATCAAGTATTTGGTATTACAAACTATGTTTTTGAATGATAAATACGAAGTGAGCCATATGGACGGACTACGGAGAAGGAGTTAAAGATCCAGGACAATGCAGAGCCCAGCAGAAGATAGAAGACGGACCCCAGAAGCAGTGAAGGCTCGGTCGACCGAGCCCAGCTATTCGGTCGACCGAGTGGACTTAAGCCCAGCAGAGTCCAGCATATTACTTAAGTCGGTTAGGGTTTAGGGAAGCCGATCCTTAGTCGGTTTCTTAGTCGGTTTTGAGCTCTATATAAACACATTGTCATTAGTATTATGTATTCATTCATACATTGATTCAATCTTTCATAAAAGAGCACAACAAATTGAGAGTTTTTCAGCAAGTTAGGGCTGCAACAATGTAAGCCCTTAATCTTCATGTTTTATTTTCAAGTAATTAATTCTTCCAATTACGTTCTTATCGTTTGAATTAATTAAACATAGCTAGATGATGTGATTCTCGGCTATGACGTTAGGTGGTGGTGACACCTTGTCAATGAGGATCCCATGACCTACGTCATAATCTAGATTCATTCATGACTCTACTCGATGTAATTAATGTGTATCTATGATAGTTTATATAAGTGATGTATGAATTGTCGTTTAATCGTTCGTATAAGGAAACACCGAGAGGTTATTTCTAGGATGTAATTAGGGTTGAATTCGTCCGGGTGACCGAGCGAAGTCGTTCGGTCGACCGAGCCCCTTTACTCGGTCGACCGAGCCCTAATTTTGTCAGTTAAGTCTGCCACGTCTTTATGGTGGGTTTAACCTAGTTGAATTTACTTTCTCGGTAGGTATGGCTACGGCTACGTCGCTCGTCGCTTTTTCATTAGCGTATTATTAGGAAATACCAATATAAGACGTCTAGTTCGGCTCATGAACGATCTTTCGGGACTTTCAGCAAGATCTAGATTAGTTTTGTATTAGGGAATTGTCGACACCTAGTCATACGTAAATCGTAGATTAACAAGAAACTATACCAAGTAATTGTTAATAGGACGAGGGCTTGAGCGATCGTTTAGGAAGTACGCCTAACCATAGGAATGTTGCCTAAGCGAGGTGTACGGTTAATATCGGCATCCTTAGAGTAATGAGCGTGTGAGTTATATGAGATGGAAACCCAAAAGGTGAAGTCACGTAACAATACCACAGTGATCTAGTAACCTAACCGGTGCTAAGTCAAGTTAAGGGGATGACTCCCGTAGCCAATTAAGTATGAATACAGCCAGATTGACAGTTAATGAGTTAAGTTATTTTATATAAGTTGTCTTGGTCCGATCGATAACGTTGGTAATTGGAAGGTTAATTACGAGTTTGTTTATCTTATTTTGTCTTTTATGTTGGTCTTAGTACTGTTGTCCAATAACGAATTAGGTGAGTCAATTATTTAAACCTAGGGTCCACATTTTGATTCCCTGAGGGACCGACCTTGATTCACCATCGCTATGCTATGATGTACCTAGTGCTATTGCTAGTATTTGGTGGTCAAGTAAAATAAATTTATAACCTGATTGACCCCGTCATCAAGTCACTTAGCTCATTTAGCATACTTGAATAAGTTTGTATATCAAATAATGAGTAAATTTAAGACTTTTACACTTACAATCACACTTATCTTTTGTGAGTTCCCGAATTTTGTATTTAATAAGGTAGGAACCATATTTCGTTAGTACGTGGTCATGTTATACTCTTGCGATATAATTTCAGTAAGCTTAAAGATATTCATATTATAAGTTGCAAGTAGTTATTTATTATTCGATTACTCAAAATATGAATCAACGTTTACCACGCTTATCAAAAAATGGAAATATATGTGTACATTGCATAGATAATGGGTTGTGCCTGCCTGGTAATCAATACTTATCGTCTGATGTATTCTTAATCTTCTAGCTACGAAGCTTGAAATATATCTGTGTTTTACCAATGAGCTAAACACTGGGCTTGTAGTCAATTACCAAAGTAGCCTTGCGCTTGTGGTAATATTCATTGCTATATTTGATCTAAGATAGGGGGATACTTTAAAAAGTTTTCTTCTTTGAGATTTGTAGTATTTGAAAAATGTGAAGAATTGAAAAATTCAACTCTTAAGAGGCTTTGAGTAGTACTCGGTCTCCAAGTCCAAAAACCGTATAGATATATTCTTGCTTATTGTTCTAGTGCTTTACCCATTGCGAGGCTTAAGCGAGAGGAATGCGATGATGGTGGGACTTGAGAATTCAAAGTTGGCATAACCATTAATCATGCCACATTTATAAAACCAATGCATGTGCACACATCACTTCGATTCATACCGAGTAGTGAATAATGGATATCTTATTATCATATATAGTATGAGTTGATTCGGGTTTCTTGTGTGAGTATGGTGTGACCACCGGAAAATGATCATATGGGGAATAACTTGTTAATACTTTGATCGGGACGATCAAAGGCTAAGTGGGGGCGCGTTGATGACGGTCGATTTGTACCCATTATTCGCAATCTTTACCCTTGATTTTGATGTAAAATAACCTTAAGAGAGTGATAATAAGTCATTAAGTGCCTAATTTAGATATACCCCGTGTTACGATTTATTATTATGCATTTCGGTAATTTATCAAGTATTTGGTATTACAAACTATGTTTTTGAATGATAAATACAGTGAGCCATATGGACGGACTACGGAGAAGGAGTTAAAGATCCAGGACAATGTAGAGCCCAACAGAAGATAGAAGACGGAGCCCGAAGCGGTGAAGGCTCGGTCGACCGAGCCCGCTATTCGGTCGACCGAGTGGACTTAAAGCCCGGCGAGTCCGTATTACTTAAGTCGGTTAGGGTTTATAAGCCGATCCTTAGTCGGTTTCTAAGTCGGTTTTGAGCTCTATATAAACACATTGTCATTAGTATTATGTATTCATTCATACATTGATTCAATATTTCATAAAAGAGCACAACAAATTGAGAGTTTTTCAGCAAGTTAGGGCTGCAACAATGTAAGCCCTTAATCTTCATGTTTTATTTTCAAGTAATTAATTCTTCCAATTACGTTCTTATCGTTTGAATTAATTAAACATAGCTAGATGATGTGATTCTCGGCTATGACGTTAGGTGGTGGTGACACCTTGTCAATGAGGATCCCATGACCTACGTCATAATCTAGATTCATTCATGACTCTACTCGATGTAATTAATGTGTATCTATGATAGTTTATATAAGTGATGTATGAATTGTTTGTTTAATCGTTCGTATAAGGAAACACCGAGAGGTTATTTCTAGGATGTAATTAGGGTTGAATTCGTCCGGGTGACCGAGCGAAGTCGTTCGGTCGACCGAGCCCCTTTACTCGGTCGACCGAGCCCTAATTTTGTCAGTTAAGTCTGCCACGTCTTTATGGTGGGTTTAACCTAGTTGAATTTACTTTCTCAGTAGGTATGGCTACGGCTACGTCGCTCGTCAGTTTTTCATTAGCGTATTATTAGGAAATACCAATATAAGACGTCTAGTTCGGCTCATGAACGATCTTTCGGGACTTTCAGCAAGATCTAGATTAGTTTTGTATTAGGGAATTGTCGACACCTAGTCATACGTAAATCGTAGATTAACAAGAAACTATACCAAGTAATTGTTAATAGGACGAGGGCTTGAGCGATCGTTTAGGAAGTACGCCTAACCATAGGAATGTTGCCTAAGCGAGGTGTACGGTTAATATCGGCATCCTTAGAGTAATAAGCGTGTGAGTTATATGAGATGGAAACCCAAAAGGTGAAGTCACGTAACAATACCACAGTGATCTAGTAACCTAACCGGTGCTAAGTCAAGTTAAGGGGATGACTCCCGTAGCCAATTAAGTATGAATACAGCCAGATTGACAGTTAATGAGTTAAGTTATTTTATATAAGTTGTCTTGGTCCGATCGATAACGTTGGTAATTGGAAGGTTAATTACGAGTTTGTTTATCTTATTTTGTCTTTTATGTTGGTCTTAGTACTGTTGTCCAATAACGAATTAGGTGAGTCAATTATTTAAACCTAGGGTCCACATTTTGATTCCCTGAGGGACCGACCTTGATTCACCATCGCTATGCTATGATGTACCTAGTGCTATTGCTAGTATTTGGTGGTCAAGTAAAATAAATTTATAACCTGATTGACCCCGTCATCAATATACAACCTAAAAACTAAAGAAAATAAGAAGGATAGATATATATATATATATATATATATACGCTATGTATATATATAATGGTGTACTATTTCGCTTGCTCTCTGAATGTGCTTATATAGGCAAAGTCCGGGGGCCGGACCCGGTCCGGGTAAGGGCCGGACCGGTCCGGGTAAGGGCCGGACCGGGTCCGGTCCTAATGATGACATTCAGCCCCCTAATTCCCGAGTTTCGGATATAAATTATATATTTTGGAATAAAACTTTAAAAATTCATATCTTGAGTTCTAGATCTCCAATGACATGATTCAAGCGGCATCGGAAAGCTCTCGGGAAAATCTACAACTTTCATGAAGGACTCTTCTTCAGATAATGTCGTTTTGATGAGCCATTCGTTTGTCGAAGACGTTTCTCGATTACCACTTAATCAAATCGATTAGCCACTTGACCACTTGACTTAATGATACTTGAGTTATAGAAGTCCGATTGACGTGATTCAAAATGCGTTGGAAAGCTCTTTCAAAGATCTACAACTTTCATTTAGGACACTTCTTCAGAAAATTCCGTTTTAATGAGCCATTTGTTCGTTGAAGATATAATTCGTTAGTGGTACCACTAACCACTGAGCCACTTGACCACTTAAGTTAGTGGCACACTCTTATATCCCTAAAAATATCTCTTTTAGGCCTCAAAACGTGTCATTACTCGGGATTTTGGTCAACCTATAATTCTGCAATAAACCACCAAAATACCAAACGTAAATCCGACACGACACTCCGGTTACTAAACCGGTACAAAAACTAATAAAAACACATAAAAACACTATATTTTATAAAATAACTACTACTAACATACTTTAGATAAATCTAAGGAATTTATGACTCGAAATGATATAATAACGCTCAAAATGATATTAGAAATGGGGTAAAATGTTATGAAAATAACTGTGAATTTTTCCCTCATCACAACCCCCCACTTAGCTTTTGGCCGTCCTCGAGCAAAACAAGCGATAAAATAAAATGAATGAGGAAAAATTCATGAAGAGATAAGATGTAAGGGACAACCAGATGATGAAACCATTCGAATCATAACCACACGTTAACCTCAATATAAATGTATAACAGAGTGCGTGTGTGACAAGCCTTTTCAATTTCCACTATCCTCTCTTGAATAATTCAAGCAAACGCACAAGTATCCATTCAGATAGTCCTAATGACTTTCCTAGGTAAAGGCGAATAGTTCCACACAAAGTCCTCCCCCGTACTTATTAGGATAATCCCTAAAGCATATCATTCGGTTTATACGGGGATAGTCGAAGATAACTAAGATTTCAACCATGCTTAATTCATTCCCAGCAATAGGATGTTTCGTGATAACACCCTAGCTGGACTTAATTTCACATGTGTAGCATATGCCTTCATTCCCAGCAATAGGATGTTTCGTGATAACACCCTAGCCGGACTACTATCATCGAGCGAGTTGCCCTCATTCCCGACAATAGGACGTTTCGTGATAACACCCTAGCCGGACTACTATCATCGGGCGATCGGGAGCTTTTAAACCTCATAGTGATATAGGACGTTTCGTGATAACGCCCTACTGCACTCAAATCATTGGTAGCTACAACCGACATATATATAGTTCATCTTAATTTGGTATTTTTCTTTTCATTCCACTTAACTTATATCCTTTCTATCACATTCAAACCTTCAGATATTCACAGTACACGTTCAAAAATTAGGTACTAAGTTACTGCAATTATCTCTAGAATAACCACTAGGATACTGAATGGATATAGTTTAAAATTTTCGCTTCAATATCAAAGGCTTACATGAACAATGAATTCATGTTACACAAATAAATTTGGGGTTAAAATGCACTTACGGTTCACTTTGGTTATATACATCCAAATCGATCATTACATCATCAAATCCATGAAATATATACCTTATACAATTTATTTTAATCAACTAAATAATGCTCGAAAAAAAATTCAAAAACTAAGGGATTTTCTGATACAAAATAAATACTTAATGCCATTACTAGACCAACCTCGACTCTACCCCCCCACTTACGAACATGCAATGTCCCAAGCGTGTGAATGAGATAGAGAGGAAGACTTAGCTTAAAAACCTGGCAGAAAGGTGCTACCGAATCCCGTAACAGCCATGAGAAAGCACGACCCGAATCCCTATACAAAACCAAAACAAAGAAAACACGGGACATGGTCCTCGTGCCAAGACATCGAATAGGGATATGGGAATAATAAGAAAATGGCCCCGTCACGTCGAAAATTCGATAGGCAATATGTGCATACATATCATATAGAGCATATACTTATCATAGTCAAGGCATCAATTCAAATTGGAAACAAGACTAAATCATAAAATGTAGTGAGTCTTTTATACCCGGATCCTCAAGGGTTCAATAACCTAAGTCCAAGAAATGATGCATTTGAATTTTATCTTTTTTCTCTATCGGGATTTTCGGATAACCACCTAATCGTTCCCTTTTAATGACATTCAAACATTCATCCTGAGACTTGGTTGTGCTTTGTGTTCATCTTTCATACAGATTCTACATTTCATTCAGACTAGGCTTATCCAAATTATTATTATTTAACGGGCTGCCTCCCGGTAGCGTTTTTGTTTAACGTCGTTTGCTCGACAGGTGACTCTAAACAGACT
Organism: Gentiana straminea; assembly: GCA_036785695.1. NCBI lineage: Eukaryota > Viridiplantae > Streptophyta > Magnoliopsida > Gentianales > Gentianaceae > Gentiana > Gentiana straminea. The sequence goes on along the minus strand of JAVUPR010000129.1, from coordinate 36,541 downwards.
CAATCAACCAAAATCCGAACTCAAGAAGATCAATAGCTTAAGAAAAATTAGCAATGCGAGAACCATCGAAATTAAATTGTCTAGAAACGTACCTCGTTTGGCCCTCGATGTTATCTCCTCCCACCCAGAGAATCTTCTTTTATCAGCCTGTCGAACCATCTTCTTTTGAAAATCACCATAAAGCTCATCCATTGGGGAGTATATGAACTGCATCGCAGAAAATTCATCCTCACAGAGTGGACGAATGTAGTAATCCGAGACCGTTATATTAAACACTACCAACTCTCCCGGTGGCTTTACTAAAGATGGCCAATCAATCTCCCGCTTCCGAAATCTCATTATAGCAAACTGAATCCTCAACCTTATTCTCAACCTGAACTTCTTCAATAAGAACCTCATCATCCTTAACCACCTCTTTTGCACATGCCTGTTTTGCCTGCTCGAACTCCATTATTTCAATCAATTGCACCACCCTCTCTTGAAGATTTCTTAGGGCGGAGTCAGTACTTATCTTGAACTCTTGCATGTCCAAATAGCCGCTCTTGAAAAATCTGGTCCAATCGCTCTAGTTGTTCCATTTGACTGTCGGTAAAACTTTCTTGTAGCGCGGGAACAAACTGATCATACTGACTTTGATTCATCAAGAGGTGGGTAGCGGGCTTCTTGCCATTCCGGACTTTGATCAAGAGGCGGAATCGGTTGAAGCTATCAACATGCTGAGTATGAACACCGTAATCCTGATAAGCACTAGGGTTCGGGGAACCCTCAAAATGTTGTGGCTCATAACTCGAATAACCATGATTCTGGTCCTGGTTACTCTGCTGTTGATATTGAGGCTGATGCACATAATGTTGTTGATAATATTACTCAGGTGCCTGAGATAGGTAGGAGTATTTTTGTTCAGGTGAGTAATATTGATTGAAAAATCCATCCATTTAAGCTCAATCTGCAAGATCTTCAGAAAACAACAAGAAAACAATAAAAAATTTCTTTCTTTTTTTTTTCTTTTTTTTTTACACACACACACACGAAATCTAAATAAAACGAAGAAAATAAAAACCTAGGCCCAAGCCTTCGGTTCACTTACAAGATATCACAACAATATCACACATTTCCCGGCAACGGCGCCAATTTTTGATGAGTTTAATTTTACCCCTTTCAAAAATACAATTTATAAAGACTCGAAATCTGTGGGTAAACCAACTCTCTAACCAGCAGAGTACCGGGTCGATTGTTAGAATAGCTACAGGAGTACGAGGTCGATCCCAAGGGAAATGTGGTTGTGAGTACCAAAGCGAACGTAGAACTTAGTCTAGGCGATCAAAGTTTAGGTGGAGAGATATTATACTAATGCAAAAAGTAAATTTTAACTAATAAGATTAAAAAGCATAGCCAAACCATGATCCAAATGATTAGTTTCAACCCCAAGGATAGACAAAACCAGGAATGTGCAAACGAACTCTCGCATTCAATCTCACGGGTGCAAACTCCTAAACCCGGTGCTAAGGTCTGAACAACTCTCTCCTAACACCTTATGCCATGTTAACTACCCTTCCCTTTAGAAGATTCACTAACAAGTCATGTTTTGCACTAGAGTGCTTAAACGTAAAAAAAACGAGTAACCTCACTTTGGGCCCGGGCTTAACAACTAAGCCGGGTCTACGCCGTGATCTTAGAACCATTTTCCCACACCACTCTCTCTGAACAACTCTCAAGAGTGATATGTGCGATCTTTGACCTAGATAACTAATCTAATCCAAATCCATTATAACAAGTTTTAAGACGTGAAAAGTGCAAGATACAACAAAAAGCACTACACACCCCTTATTTCATCTTCCGAGGGTTGATTTCACCAAATTTCACATAATTCGGCTATGTATATATTTAGCTACACATATAGTTAATATATATATATAAATATATAGATTTATATAAATACATAAGTATATATATAGATATAAATATATATATATATATATATATAAGTAGATAGATATATATAAAAATATATATATATATATATATATATATATATATATATATATATATATATATATATATATATATGTGTGTGTGTGTATGCGTATAAATATATATATATATATATATATATATATATATATATATATATATATATATATATATATATATATATATATATATATATATATAGTGTGTAGATAGATATATAAAAGAAACAAAAATGAAAGAAACAACAATGAAGAAAACGATAAAAAAAAACAAGCTTACTATTATAACGGCGATATTAAAAGCTTGATATTACAACTATTTCAGCAACACCGAACTTCTGATAATTCCCCGAGCATTACAACGATACTAATATTACTAAATTTATTTCGGCATAAGGCCTTATTTACAACCTAAAAACTAAAGAAAATAAGAAGGATAGATATATATATATATATATATATATATATATATATATATATATATATATATATATACGCTATGTATATATATATAATGGTGCACTCTTTCGCTTGCTCTCTGAATGTGCTTATATAGGCAAAGTCCAGGGGCCGGACCAGTCCGGGTAAGGGCCGGACCAGTCCGGTCCTAATGATGACATTCAGCCCCCTAATTCCCGAGTTTCGGATATAAATTATATATTTTGGAATAAAACTTTAAAAATTCATATCTTGAGTTCTAGATCTCCAAATGACATGATTCAAGCGGCATCGGAAAGCTCTCGGGAAAATCTACAACTTTCATGAAGGACTCTTCTTCAGATAATGTCGTTTTGATGAGCCATTCGTTTGTCGAAGACGTTTCTCGATTACCACTTAATCAAATCGATTAGCCACTTGACCACTTGACTTAATGATACTTGAGTTGTAGAAGTCCGATTGACGTGATTCAAAATGCGTTGAAAATCTCTTTCAAAGATCTACAACTTTCATTAAGGTCACTTCTTCAGAAAATGCCGTTTTAATGAGCCATTTGTTCGGCGAAGATATAATTCGTTAGTGGTACCACTAACCACCGAGCCACTTGACCACTTAAGTTAGTGGCACACTCTTATATCCCTAAAAATATCTCTTTTAGGCCTCAAAACGTGTCATTACTCGGGATTTTGGTCAACCTATAATTCTGCAATAAACCACCAAAATACCAAACGTAAATCCGACACGACACTCCGGTTACTAAACCGGTACAAAAACTAATAAAAACACATAAAAACACTATATTTTATAAAAATAACTACTACTAACATACTTTAGATAAATCTAAGGAATTTATGACTCGAAATGATATAATAACGCTCAAAATGATATTAGAAATGGGGTAAAATGTTATGAAAATAACTGTGAATTTTTCCCTCATCAAAGATCTATGGATCCTGTAGCTTTAAAATGAAGACCATACTTAATGGTACCTTTAACATAACGCAACAGCCTCTTGAGAGCTTCCCAATGCACACTTGTAGGACAGTGCATAAATTGGCTTAAAGTATTGACAGAAAAGGCCAAGTCAGGCCTAGTGAAAGTGAGGTACTGCAAACCTCCCACATCACTTCTATACAGTAGGGCATCTGCCTTAGACAGAGGATTTCCATCATCAGGAGTTAATATTTTTCCAGAAAGCATAGGACTGGGGCATGCCTTAACATTAGCCAAACCAAGCCTGTGCAGCAACTGTGTTGCATATTGTTGTTGAGACAAAACAAGCTCTCTATTGTCCCTGTACACTTCCATACCCAGAAAGTGAGTAAGATTGCCCAGATCTTTTAGAGGGAATCTGGAGTTCATCTGATGAATGAACCTTTTAATTGCTGTAGAAGAGTTACTCCGTAATTAAAAAATCATCCACATATACTAACACTTATAACAGAACATCCTTTTGATGAAAAATAAACAAAGAGTTGTCAGATGTAAACTGGATAAAACCCCATCTCAGAAGTTGAGTGCTTAACTCCTCAAACCAGGCTCTAGGAGCCTGTTTTAGACCATACAAAGCCCTCTGTAGTTTACAAACATAGTGAGGTTTGGAAGAGTCTTTAAAACCCTCTCGGTTGTGGCATAAAAACTGGTCTCATGTAGAGTTCCATTCAAGAAGGCATTGTTGATGTCAACTTGTTGAATGGACCGATTAAGAGAGACTGCTAACCCCAGAATAACTCTGATAGTAGAGGATTTTGCCACTGGACTAAAAGTTTCTGCATAATCAACCCCTGGCTGTTGTAGATAGCCCTTGGCCACCAACCTAGCTTTATGCTTGAGAATACTGCCATCAGGCTTAAGTTTAAGCTTGAACACCCACCTATTTCCAACAGGATTTTGTGAAGGATGTAGGGGTACAAGTGTCCAAGTGTGGTTGTCACACAAAGCTTTATATTCCTCCCTCATGGCCTCGGTCAATGAGCATCAAACAAAGCCTCGACACACTTGCCGGTTCGGAGGGTGAGAGACTTGTCTTTGCAAGATTGAGGTATTGTTTGGGTTTAACAATCCCACTCTTTGACCTAGTTTGCATAGGGTGAGAAAGTATAGAAGGATGAGGAAAGGGTGCTGATACAGGACTAGTTTGCATAGGGTTTGGTATAGGACTAGTTGGGAGTGAGGTATGGATGAAGGTTGTAGGACTGGAATGTGTGGGAGAATTAGTGGGACTAGGGGATGAGGAACCTGGAGAGGACATAGAGCTAGAGGAATGAGCTGGACTGGGAGATGGACTTCTATTATGGGGAGAATTTGACACAGGATTTGAAAGGGAAATGCTTCCAGGAGAGGATAGTTAGAATTCAGGGACAGTGACCTCTGCTGGTTCAGAGGATTGAGGTCTAGGTAGGATGGAGAGGGTAGATGTGTCAGGCACAGGAACATGAAGATCAGGATTTGGGGGGGTAGTAGATTTGAAGGGAAAAGTGTGTTCATCAAAGGAGATATCTCTAGTGACATATATTCTACCAGAGTTATCCACACAGATATGACCCTTATGGTTGGGACTGAGACCTAGATAGGTGCATCTAGAGGTGTGGAATTGAAATTTTTGAGTATGACAAGGTCTAAGTAGAGGGTAACAGGCACAACCAAAAGTTCTAATTTGGATATAATCAAGGGATTTAGTGAAAAGAACCTTGAAGGGTGAGTCTTGGTGCAAGACAGGAGTGGGTAGAACATTGATTAGATGAACAGCATGTTGGAAGCTATGCCACCAGAATTTAAGGGGAAGACCAGCCTGTGCAAGCAGAGTAAGACCAGTTTCAGTGATATGCCTATGTTTTCTCTCAACCTTTCCATTTTGGGCATGTGTGTGAGGACAAGGGTGCCTAAAATGAATACCAGACTGGTCAAGATAAGACTGAAAACTTCTAAACACTCCACCCCAGTCAGACTGAAAGGCTTTAATCTTAAGGTCAAATTGATTTTCAACAAGGGATTTGAAGTTAACAAAGGTTTGAAAAGCATCAGATTTCTGTTTTAAGGGAAATATCCAAGAGAACCTACTAAAATCATCAACAAACACAATGTAATAGTGATAGCCATTAACTGATCTTACAGGAGAAGGACCCCAGAGATCAGAATGGACCAATTCAAGAGGTTGTGTAGATAAGGAAACAGAATTAGTATAAAGGATAGAATGCAACTTTCCAAACTGACAGGCTTCACAAAAAGGTAAAGTTTCATTAATAGGAAGATTACAAAGTTTGAAAACATGATGTAGAACTTTTACGGATGGATGGCCTAGTCTTCATGCCAAAGTTCTACATCTTTAGGTAAATGCAAAGTAGATCCTATACTAGGAGACTAAGGCGGGTGCGGCGGACGATGTAAGAACGAACATTTGGAGTGAAGAGAGCTCTGGGATGAGGCTATGACAGTAGGTGTATGAATCTGATACAGTCCTTCTCTAAGATGGCCTTCCAGAAGAGTGGTCTTGGTGTGTCTATCCTTAACAAAACAACAAGTATCAGTGAACTCAACAATAACAGAATTATGATGAATCAGTTGAGAGATACTAAGCAAGTTTTTGGCTATTTTAGGAACATGTAAAACATTAGCAAGATAAAGAGTAAGATTAGTAGCAGGTAAGAAAAGATGACTAGAACCAGTGTGTGCAATACATAGTCTCTCACCATTCCCAACCACCAATGCATCAGAACCTTCATAAGGTGATCTCAAACTGAGGTTGTTCATATCAGAAGTGACATGGTGACTAGCACCACTGTCAAGATACCAGCTAGGATCAGCAACTGATTCTGGTGTAGCAAGATAGGCAGAAGCTTGCTTAGTGTTCTGTGGAGGAACTGGGACATAGTCGGTCTCAAACCTATGCCAGCACTCAGATGCTACATGCCCTGTCTTCATACAAATTTGACATACTGGTCTAGAACCAGACTGAACATTCGGTTGAGCTGCATTGTTTGACCTACCACCACCAGTTCTGCCCCTTCCTCTACCTCTAGTATTACCAGAATTTCGTCCTCGATTAGAAGACTGAGGTCTAGAACCACCTCTACCAAAGACCGGGTTGAGCAAAGGCGCATTTGCGAAAGGATTAACCGGTCAATGTGTGTAGAGCTATTATACCTGGAGATCAGCCTCTCATGGGTGAGTAATTGTGATTGAACCTCAGGCCAGGTGAGAGAAGTGACTCTGGACGTAATGTTGACCACCACAGACTCATACTTCCTAGGGAGACCACCAAGAACAGCCAGCACAAGTTCGGAGGTCGGAACTGGGAATCCAGCAGCTGCTAATGAAAAACCTTTCATGGTAGCGAGATAATCCGCCATTGATTTCGCCCCTTTTTCAGTCTTAGTCAAGGCGTCCTTAAATTCAAGGAGATGAGCTTGGGCCTGACTGTTAAACAGAGTTTCAAGAGTTAACCAGACTTCATGGGAGGTGGAGCAACCGACGACTTCTTGAAGGGCCTGCTCGGTCATGGAACCCAACAACCAGCCAAGGAGGAGCTGATCAGTAGTAGTCCAGTCATCAAACGCCGGATTCGGAATGAATCCAAGGCCGGTGGAGCTCATAAGCACCTGTGGTGGGGGCTTCTTGGTGCCAAAGAGAAAACCATCAAGCTTGTATCCACGAACGATTGGAAGAACATAATACTTCCAGAGCAAATAATTTTTGCGATCTAGTTTCACCGTAGAGCTCTGATTGAGAGTTCCTCCAAAAGGAATGTGAGTGGTGGAACTGGAATTAAAAAGAGTCGGAAAAGAAGGAGTCACAGTAGATCGAAGAAACTCAGGTGGAGTAGCTAGAGAACGCGGCGGCGGTACTGGAATGGAGGTAGTAAGCGGTGGTGGAGTGAGAGTGGATCCATTCGGGGCTGTTGGAATGGATCCAAACGGAATAGAGAGCGGTGGTGATGGAACAACGCTTTCTGTGGAGGCAGGATTGGAAGACCCACCGGAATCCGAGGGTGCAGTGGACATGGCCACCAGAGTTGCTCTGATACCAACTTAGATTTAAGATATAGGAATGATTTTCATTAATTAACAAAGATAATGTTCAGTACAGCAATTAATAGCCTTTTTGCATCTAACAAACTCTAGACAATGGAATCTATGCTAGATTATATTGGACACATGTCACCTACACACACTACACAAGTGTCACAACTAAATTTTAGTCGTAGTGTCATTATTCTTATCTTCAACAATTGTAAGCTTCGATTGTAACTAAAATTAGTTACAAACCGCTCCAATCAACTGCTTTGAACGTTCAACTGATTGATTTATGAGCTGAGTTTTCGACTTAATGCTCCAATCAAATTCTCTTAACTACCATATTGAACTTTATACATACATCTAAATGGGGAATCGAAACCAAAATTGTTGTTTTCCACGATTTTTAAATTTTTTTTTATTTTAAATTTTTAACTTTACACTATTTCACCTGCTTCAACCAGGTCGGACCTTTCAACCTCAAAATAACTACTATAAAAGCAATACAATGGGTGAAATCAAAACACCCACTAAATTATTCATCTGTTTCAAGCTAAAAAAAATAAAAGAACAAAAAAATCTCTTCTTGTCCATAATTAATGGCCTCATCAAGCTCAATATTATTTTCCATCCCACAATCGTTCATTCAAAGCAAATCTTTGCATTTACTCAATGGCCCTTATAATAGATCACCTCAAATGGTGACTATAAGAAAATCAATGATCAAATGTGAAAAAACAGCCAATTGGGTAAGCACACCTCAACATGACTCCAACAATGAAGCAAAAGCCTTTGATGCTTCAATGATTGGTGTAAAGGGACTTGTAGATTCTGGAATCAAAAAATCCCTTCATTTTTTCATCATGAATCCCTCAAGAATGAAAAAAAGAGATCCAATAATATGTCAAAGAACTTAGAGCTTCCACTTATTGACCTTAAAGTGGATGGTGCAAGTGATAATGCAGAGACAAGGGCTAACATTGTTTCTCAGACTAGCAATGCTTGTGAAAAGTGGGGGTTCTTTCAGATCGTTAATCATGGGATTCCGATGGATGTTATGAAGGATATGATAGAGAGCACTAAGGCGTTTCACGAACAAGATCATGAGATATTGCAGGAGTATTATAGCCGTGATAGCTCACGAAGGGTTATATATACTAGCAATTTCTACCTGTATAATTCATCCGCAGCAACATGGAAAGATACATTTTTGTGCAAGTTGGCTCCAGTTGATCCTGATTGGGAAGAATTGCCTGACCTCCTCAGGTATATATGCTTAACTAATGAGAGAGGGGAAGTTTTTCTATGTATATCCATATAGTAGAGATATATACACTTAAAAGCTCTAGGGTTTTTACGTGTGAAAAATATTTTACATATAAAAAGTCCTGGCCTTTTTTAGTGGTGTATCTGCATGCAGATACCTTACCCAAAAAGTTTCCAAGAAAGAATAGATAGTATGTATATTTAATTTCTTGTGTTTCAAGTTTTCTTTTAGCTTATTCTGTTTTTTTTGCTTGCCCGTATTATTATAGTCACTTATTCTTCTCATCTTTGTTTATGTGACAGAGATACAATGAATGAGTACGCGAAACACCTTACCAAGGTAGGCCACACACTTTTTGAATTACTCTCGGAGGCTTTAGGGCTTGAAAAAGATTATCTACTAAACATGGGTTGTGCTTGGGACTTTATTTGAAAGGACATTATTCTCCTGCATGTCCCGAGCCAGAGCTAACTTTGTCTAGTGTCACACATACGGATTTTGGGTTTCTTACTATTTTCATGGAAAACGAAGTAGAAGGTTTGCAAGTACTTCATGATGATGAATACGTTGATGTCCCATATGTCCCGGGAGCTTTGGTCATTAACCTTGGAGACATATTCCAGGCAAGTATTTACTTTTCACTTTCTTATTTCAGTTTTATCTCATTTTAACTTCATTAAGTAGCAAGTTCCTAACCCAGTTTAGACATGAATTAATTTGTGTCTAATTCGACTTGATTCGAACACACTATGTTGTTTAGTTTGTATTGAGTTTAATGTCGGACAAAATAGATGTGTTGTTTGTAATGACTGGAAAGTAAGAAGGTGAAAATTTATCTATTCAAGATGAATATAACATTATAATTTGATTCACGTTGAATGTGAGGATATTCGTATCCAAACAGAAACTCAATTCCCCTGGTATATAAGAAAACAAAACTATATTTTACGGTTTAACATGTAGAAGAAACGATCAAGACTTTTACATCATTGATTATGTTGAACTTATATCATTAAATAGAGCCTACGTCATAATCAATTATGTACACGTTTAATTTATATTATCATTTGTTGTGACAATTTTGCTGTGACGGTAATCTTACATGCATTGGTGGACCTACATATAACCAAGTGGGACAACTGCCCCCTTAATCCGAAAAAAAACCACAACCATATACATTATGTGTTTCATTTGCCCTTTTTAAATTTACATTTTCCATGTTATTGCCCTATCTACCCAAGATGCGTCCGCCATTGCCTGCATGTCCAACAAATTGTGTCATTGTATATGAGAGAACATTCAAAGAAGCTAACACTTAATAGAGAAACATTTCATGCATATGTATTAATGATTAACATGTTCCATCTATTATTGCAGGTGGTCTCAAATGATAAGTTCAAAAGTGTAATTCATCGAGCAGTAGCCAGAGATGTTGGCCCTAGAGTGAGTGTAGCAAGTTTCCTAAGACCATGTCATGGAGAAGGGTATGCATCTCGTACTTTTGAGCCAATCAAAGAGCTTCTTTCAGCCGACAATCCTCCGGTGTACCGTCCGATGACAATTCATGAGTATATATCCTATTACACTTCCAAAGGCCTTGATGGGAATGCTGCGCTGCCTCATTTCAAACTGGAAAATTGAACTATGAAATGAATTATATATATGCCGAGAAGAATTACAATATATGATAGCTAGTGCAAACATGAATAAACATAGGAGAAATAGGCTTGTTTCAATCAACATTCTAAATATCTGTAATATTACAAAATTCATGTAAGGTTAATGATCTATCGAATGATGTAAAAATGTTGAGAATGAATACTGCAAAAACGGAAACAAAAATAAATGTTGAGAATGAATTTTGCTTCGTAGCCATGGAAATGTTGATTCTGAAATATTCTGGATGCATTTCGGTTAATATTGGAGATTTTTGTTTGCTCTGTAACCGTAACAGGAGGTACGATTCCGACAGAAGCTCTCACCGGCTTTGCGGTCATGGCCTGTAGGCTTAGCCGTGGCCTTCTGCCTCAAACAGTATATGTCGTCCATTTTTTCGATTCTGAGTCTGAACGAATATTGCTTTATTTTGATTTTGACGCTTTTGTTTTTAATTCTTCTGCCTGCTTATGTATGCATGATATGACCGTCGAGTGAGTTTTACATCCTTTAATACCAAGAGGACATTGAGGGTCATCAAATCTATAAAGTTTGTGTTGATTTGGATTTGTATGGTGGATTTAATTTGAAGGAAAATTACCAGGCGCACATGAACAAATGATCCTATGTCCAGAATGAAGTAAAATTAAAGGAGCTGAAACAAACATGGATGGATTTTCATCTTTTATTCGGCCTCTCAATCGATAGACAACAGTTTTCATCAAGAACTGACATGACCTGCTGACATGCAGTAGCAGTACTAAAAACACTTCAAGGGTCTGTTACAAAACCTCTCTAATCCTCCTTTTTGTTGAGCAAGCGATACGCAAATGCTATCCCCAGTATCAACAGTGGAATCAAGAATTGCAATATCTTAATCAATCCTCCAGAGTTTTGATTTCCAGTTCCAGAAGAGGTTGCTGCTGCTGCTGCTGAGGCCGCGTCAATCTCAGCTTTAGACGGGAGGCTGGACTTATCCACGTCACCAACATAATACTGCTTCAACTGGTCCCTAGCATCGTTACTGTGGCCCACATCCTCAAACTCGTCGGTAGCATCTTTCCCTGCAATAATAATAAGATCATGGTGAATGTATGTATATTGTTGCATCCATTAGTTCACAAGACAACACGATAATAGTATCAGCCAGTGGAAATAACCCCTCACCAGATGTATTAATGATGACCTCATCACCCCCGGGATGATCATCCAAGAAATCCGTCACATTGTACACCTGCAACAGTTTTCTAAGAAAATGCGTTAATACTGACCCCAAAGATTTTCAAAAGTCGCGTCTTTTTAATACCAAGTTTTTTAAACAAGAAAAACAAATCAGGTTTAATAGCTTGGCCAGTTTGCAGATTAAAGTGCTATCTGGTAGTAAAGTGGGTAGTATGAAGTGATGATTTGATTCGAGTTGTTAGAAAGATCAAATCTTTACGCTCAATTTAGAAGCTTTTGTGGTAACAAGGATCTTGGATCATCTCAATTAGAAAATGGGTATGAACAAACCTTCCAACTTTAATTTGAGAAAATTAAAGCAATGTGGTTATATACTGGGCTTAGATCTGATACATAATATACTTAAAAACACATTTTAAAGGCACCCCACAGACGATCTATGGCACTATGCTTCGCGCTAAAGTTCGATTTTGCAGAGGTCTATTGTAGCCATTCGACCTCCAGAAGAAAATCGAATGTTGGTCAACATTCGGCTTTTAAACATGAAAGCAATATCAACAGCCTAAATGAAAAATCAAAAATTGCACTAAAAACCCCGCGATCTACCACAGGGATTTCAAGATTTTATGCTTTTACTTTACCAAGTAAAAAATAAAAAAGTTTATTCCTAAAGTTACACACATTGATATGTATTCACTATTCACTAAAAAAAAAAAAAAAAGCAAAAATCTTGGGATAAAAGTTGCAAAATCCACATTTTCTTATTCAGAGGAATCAAATCCAAGAAAAGGAGAGACTTTATTCTAAATCTCTTGAACACTCCGTCAAATACGATTCTAAAAATCACAAAATTCAAAATAACTATATGAAAAAAGCATACAAAAGCAAAAGAGGAAGTAAAAAACAGACCTTTCCATGAACAATTATCCAGCAATCTCCCTTTTTGTTGTGCTGTGCAACATCTGCAAACAGATGAACTTGATTTGCTGAACCCATTTGCTTACAGCTACCTGATACATAAAAAAATAATACAAGAAAAAAAAGAATATGATAAGCCCACAAAATTTCCTACTTATATTTCAATTTACAGAATCAAGAACTTGAAGAAAAGTGGATTGCAAAAATAGCAGGGAAAAAAAAATTACAGTGCAAAGTCCAACAGGTTTCTTGGTTGCTTGCTCCCTGTTCTGGGATCTCAATGAGACGTCTACCCAATGTTCTGTGTTTACATTAAGTATGGGTTGGGGGATGCTGGCAATTTGGACCATACAAAAATAATCTATATTTTTTTCTCAAAAATAAAATTAAATATATTTATATGAATTATAAATTTATAAGAGAATGTATAGTATTTTAAGACACTTCCATATATTCCATGGACTCACATCACAGCATATGTGTACTCTTGCATGATTGCATCACAGTCTACGCGTGTGCTGCACGAGGCGTTTGTTATTTTATTGTTCTTTCCGGAATAATATATATATTGCTATAAAACAATTTATGTAAAACAAACGATGTAAATAGTGTTGTTAAACCAACACGCCATCAAACTCGTATACTATTCGTCAGTACTCCCTCCGTCCCGTAATATAAGTTATTTTAGATTTTTTACATAGATTAAGAAAAATAAAAAATAAGTTACTTTTTAATATTTCGAAGTAAAATATTGTATTTTTTGTGAGTGACTTATAATATTGTATTTTTTAGTATGAAAGTGAAACAATGCATTAATCTTATATTGAAATTTAAAAAAACTTATATTTTGAGACACCATAAAAAAGTTAAAATGACTTGGACGGATGAAGTATGTGTTATCATTTGTTTGTTTAAATTTCGACGAATCAAACTCAACTATATTACAAACCCATATACAACTCGTCGGTATTTGTTATTAGTTGTTTGTTTAGGCTTAACGAATTAAACTTGAACATTATTACAAACTCGTTTCCTAATGAACGAACACGGAAAAACTCTAGAACGCTCAATTATGTTCGTGAACCTAGTTATATACACAAAACCAATGTATACATAACCCTAAAGATGATACGTCGTTTATTAATTTAATAGATACCCTAGAGTTATTAATCATAACCCTTTCTTTTAGTAGATCAACTTCGACCATCACTCTCGTAGCCGAAGGCCTTCTTAAATCAATTGTGCCTGAAAATGATTTGGAGCGGCTGCCCAACCAAATAAGCTATTTGACGAAGGTATTCTTTATTAAACAAATGTACCTCTAATTCATGAACCTCGATCCAAACCAGGCCCAAAAATCAACAGTTCATTTCGATAAAATCATAAGATTTTTACCAGTTAATCAAAGACGTCGATAGAAAAACCGGTTATAATCATCCTGAGATGTTGGAAGAATTAAGACATGTTTGTTATCCAACAGCGCAATAGGACATGAATCTTTAAACCCTAAACAAAGAAAAAAAAATTACATTAATCATCAAGTTTCGGTTTATAATCCGGGATCCACCTCCGAGTCATGAGGCCTTACTATATGTATGTATGTCTGTCTGTCTGTCTTTAAAAACAAAACCCTCTTATTTAAATTTTACATACATATAAGACAATAAGGCTCTTTTATTCCACATAGGAACCATGTAAGGGAGAATCAAAATGTTCTTCATACATCTAGTTGTACTCTACTCAACACTTTCCAATGGCATCACACTTTCCTTTGAAACATAAACATAAACTGTCGCAAGAACTTTCCTCCAAACTTGTAGATTTGTACCACCATTTGAGCTAACCATGCACGCAAATTGTCTTTGAAAAGGATTCAATTCCCACCATTTCTCTTCCTCAACACCTTGACGTGAACTCCGGGATCATTATGAGTGTAAGAGCTTGCATAAACAATGGAGTTGTTCACTCCCTGGACATTGCTATTGATATACGCATCCATTGGCCCGTTTTTCATCGCCTGGCTGTCTATCGTTTTGTTGCCATTGTTACAATCTGTGGAGTTTCCTTTTTGGTGAAGACCATTTTTGTAGTTTTTTCCCAACTCCATTGTTGCTCCTCTGTTTTCACCAGCAAGTGCCACAATACTCATCCCCGATTCTTGTTTTGATTGTTTCTTTAAAACCCCTTTGTCTTTTTTTAGCTCCTGATTTCCCTTTTGGATCGTATAATGCTGCTGATGTCTGGAATTTTCGGGGATCATCTCGTTTTTCTGTTTGGCTTCCATAGGTAAAGGTTCAAGATTTTCTAGTAAAGGTGGAGGTAGAATTAATGGAGATGGAGGTGGTATAAAGATTTTAACTTTAGGAGATGGTTCAGCATTAGATCCACCATGATCAGCAAATGTTGGAATGTGGGATGTAGGATTTGATACAGGGGAATGTGGTGAAGACGGTAATTTTGCAGCAGGAGAAGTTGTTTGGGAAACAGAGTATGCATTTGGAATTCCTCCTCCTCTGGTGGTGGCCGCCGGGGACGATTTCTTGTCCAAGGACGATGGAGCCACAGGATCTGGATTCACGGTTGATTTTGGGGAGGAATTTGAGGTTGTTACACCAGTTGTAGGAATGTGAGGGGCTGGTGGTGGTGGAGAGGGAGGAGGGGGAGGAGTAAGAGGAAGTGGAGCCACCACATAAGGTGGTCTAAATGGCGGTGGGACGGGTGGTGGAATGGTGGCTGAAGGAGGAGGACGAGGGCGAGGAGGTTGAGGAGGTGGAGGCCGTGCAAGAGTGGGTATCACAAACCTTGGACCGGTAGGTGGTCGGTTTGCCATCTTTAATTAAGCTGTGGCTTGAAAGTTATATAATCAAATTTGGCATTCTTTTGCTATATAACTCAAATACATGTACACTTTAAGTATGTATCACAATCAAAAAGGGAATGCAAATGCAGTGAAGATGACAGTTTGATGAAAACATAGATATCTAGTCTTATATTTATACACACACACAAAAAAATTGGATCATGGAGAAACGTTGAAAGTGGTACATGACTTGGAGAAAGCAAGCAAGCAAGGCATCAGATGCAAGGCAGTATTCACCTTAAATAAAGAAACGGTATCGCTTACTGATATAGCATGACCCGACCTTATACACGCGACACTCACTAAACTTACTCGGGTTCCCTCTATAGATGGGCCGACATGGGCTCGCCTATATACATCAACCGACTTCAAAGAAAGCTTGTCTTCCTATGACACATGTCGACTTATTACGCAAGTAGTCATCTCGTCCGCCACCGGGCGCATGCCGACATTTGTCTTCGATGATCGGTTTGACGTAAGACATCCACCGGTAGCATACCGCCGACATGGTGCGTATCGCACATCGGCCTTGGAATCCCAACTCGGTACGGGTCATCTTCAACTTCAAATGGCAGTTAATTATATACGGTCAACAGGACATTAACCCATGATCTTATACACTAGAGGCATAATTGTACCATGATTCACGTCTCCATATCATTGTTCATGTCTTCAATTACAGCATAATCAACTCCCCAACGAGAGAAACTTATAAAATATCATCATCCTCAAAATTAGAACTACGTTTTAGCTTGATCCCAACATTCTGGGAACATAGGCGGACATCATTTGGCTCATCTAATTATCATCAATAAAATCTGCAAATAACTAGTTGGATTATCCTCACAAGCCTATTTACCCGACTCATAATCTGATTTTACACCTGACTATTTTACGCATCGTCGCTAACAAATATATCAACATAATTTGTCAATATAATCACTTGGTGGAATCCTACTTTGTATGTCACTTGATTAAGGATTTTTCCATCATATTATGTATGACATTTGTTGTATAAGATTGATCGTCACGTGTTAAATAAAAGGTAAGAGCACTACACTTTTTGGGCCCATGCAATGCAATGCCATGCCATCAGGTGGGGCTTAGAAACTTTCAACGGTCTGAATTCGATTCAATATAAATACATCCCTTCATTTGTTTTCCTTGAAATAGTACAAAAGCATATATATGTGCTGTTTTCCAATCTGAATTGGGAAGGCATCTTAATTTACGTTTAAATAAGCTAACAGCCGTAACACAGATATGATGCCAATTCAATATAATACCATATTAAAATGGCCAACCAAAAAAAACACCTTAAACACATCATGTTGAGGATATAGTTGTCAATACATAATTACATTAATATTTATTGTATTTATATTTACTTGGAGGTTAAGTTTGTGTACTCCTATATAAACCCAATTGTACTCATAATATAATCAATGGAAAACAGTTGATGATTTCTGATTATAATATGGTATCGGAGCCGGAGGTCATGTGATCAAACCCTGGCTCCCTCAGTTTATTGTGCAAGTGTTGGGCATCTTTGTCTTGTTGGCTGCCTTAGTTTGGTCTTGTCTTTGTGTCTGGGCGCGCACAACTCGTTGGCGCCCACACTTAAGGGAGCGTGTTAAAGGAAATAAAGTTGCGCTTTTACTAAAGACCAATTGGTTTTAGTACAACGGTAAGCGCTTGATCCCAATATGGTATCAGAGCTAGGCTCGCTCTCTCTCGTCGTTCTACGTTAAACTCGTCTCCTCTCTAACAAAAAAAAAAAAAAAAAAAAAAAAACTAGCCGCACAACAAAAAAAAAAAACCCTAGCCCTCCTTTTCTTCGCCGTTTTCTTCCTCCTTCCCCCCACCGGAAACTATGTCCGGCGTCACCACCGATACTTCTTCTGCCTCTTCTGCTTCTTCTCTTCCCTCCTTTACCCCATCTTCTTCGATCCATATTACCAAGCTCACTCGGACAAATTTTCATCTCTGGCGTGCTCAGTTAATTCCCTATCTTCGAGGCCAAGGAGTTTATGGCTACCTCGATGGCACTATTCCGGCACCGGACAAAACCATCACCAACTCAGCTGGTGTTGCCTCCACGAATCCAGCCTACACCAAATGGGTAAAACAGGACAACTTGATCTTGAGTACAATCACCTCCTCTTTGTCGGATGATGTTCTTACACAGGTTTACACCGCCACGACCTCGTCAGAAATCTGGAACGCCTTACAAACAGCCTTTGCGTCTACCACCCGATCTAAGCTCATTCAACTTCGATCTGAACTTGTGTCCACCCGGAAAAATGACTTATCAGCTGCCGATTATTACTTTAAACTAAAGCGTATTGCCGATGACCTTGCTTTAGCCGGCCACCCCCTCACCGATGATGATTTTGTTGCGTATTTGCTTTCAGGATTAGGCCCTGATTATGAAGCCCTTGTAACAATGATTGGCTCTCGATCCTCGATTACTACCGATGAAGTCTATGCTCGCCTTCTCACCACGAGAATCGCGGCTACTCAACCACCGGCCCGTTGTCCCGTCTTCATCTTCACCGTCTACTTCTTCCACTCATCCCGCTCGCTCATGTTGTCTCCTCCCCTACGAACAACAATTCCAGCCCCAACCCCAACCGTGGTCGTGGAAATAATGGCTATCGAGGACGGGGGCGTGGTCGTGGTCGTGGCTCTTACCGTCCCTCCTACAATGGTGAACCGGCCCCAACCTCGTCGATTTGCTCTCGGATCGGTCACACCGCTCAAACTTGTTATTACCGGTACACTCGGTCTCCTCCCCAAACCCAAACCCATCATATAACTACCCCCGCTCCTCGTCCGCAAGCTCCAGCCCGACCCCCTCATGCTTATCACGCCTACTATAACCAAGCCCGCCCGTACACACATGAATGGATCCCTGACACCGGTGCTACTCATCATATGACAAACGACCTTCAGAATTTAAACCTCTCATATGAACCTTATGATGGTCCTGATAAAGTTCACGTCGGTGATGGTACAGGTTTGACAATTTCACACCTTGGCTCGTGTTCTATCTCTTCCCCCACTCGTACTTATCTTTTGCACAATGTTCTTGTTTCCCCTTCTCTTACTACAAATTTAATTTCTGTACGTCAATTTGCTCATGATAATTCCGTATATTTTGAGTTTCACAATAATTATTTTCTTGTCAAGGATTACTCGGGCCGCATCCATCATAGGGGATTTGTCAAAGATGGTCACTACCGCTTTTCCTCCACCTTCAATTCCTCCTCCGTCCAAGCCTTTGCCGCCAGCTCCAGCTCTTCTTCAATCTGGCACCGTCGTCTCGGACACCGCTCCTTTCCGCTTCTGCGTCAAGTCTTAGGTCGTCTTTCGATTAGTCTTCCCAATAAAGCACCTACTACCGTGTGTGCACCGTGTCAATTAGCTAAGAGTCATCGTCAAACTTTGTATGTTTCGATTTTACGTCTTCTGCACCTCTTGATTTACTTTATTCGGATGTTTGGGGTCCATGTGCTGAATCTTCCATTTATGGTTCACGCTATTATGTTAGTTTTCTTGACGATTTTACAAAGTATTTATGGTTATTTCCTCTTAAACGTAAGTCTGATGTCGAATCTGTTTTTCGTGATTTCTTGACTATGATTGAACGCCAATTCAACACTAAATTAAAAGCCATTCAAACCGTCTGGGGCGGTGAATATCGTCACCTCTCTCAACACCTCACCTCCCTTGGTATTATCCATCGCCTCTCTTGCCCGCACACACACGAACAAGTTGGTGCCGTTGAACGCCGACATCGCCAAATTGTCGAGGTCGGTCTTTCTCTTCTAGCTCAGTCCAACCTTCCTCTTCCATATTGGGAAGATGCCTTCACCACCGCAACCTATCTTATTAATCGGTTACCCACACATGTCCTTAATGACAAATCCCCGTATGAGATGGTCTTCGGTCGTTCCCCTGACTACTCCTTCCTCCGTGTCTTCGGTTGTGCGTGTTGGCCTAATCTCCGCCCCTATAATCATCACAAAACCGACTTTCGTTCAAAATCCTGCATCTTCCTCGGCTACAGTCCCAATCACCATGGCTATAAGTGTCTAGATCTCTCGTCAGGTCGTGTCTACATTGCACGCCACGTTGTGTTCGATGAATCGGTCTTTCCCTATACGCCATCACCGGACCCCATTGTCCCTAACCTTATTACCGTCCCTTTACCCACCACACTTGCACCACCCTCCACACCCGTGGTCTCCTCTCCACCACCTGCCGGTCCAACCAACATCTCGGCCGAACCCCCTCTACCCTCCTCCCCACCCTCCCCGGACCGATCTACCCCTTCCTTGGCTCCCTCTCCACCTCCTCCCCCCTCCTACTAACCCTCCTCTCCACCCCATGGTAACCCGAACTCGCACTAACTCCCTCAAACCTACTCAGATGCCTGACTTCATCCGTTATCCCTTACCTTGGGCCCTCGTCAATACAGTTCACACCTCTGACCCTACATCCTATACAGAAGCCTCCAAACATCGAGTTTGGCGTGATGCGATGAGAGATGAGATTAATGCTCTGCTGCGCACTAATACGTGGGATCTTGTTCCCTTTAATCCTAATATGAATGTGGTAGGTAACAAATGGGTTTACCGGACAAAGCATCATGCGGATGGCACCTTCGAGCATCATAAAGCTCGGTTAGTTGCCAAGGGTTTTCATCAACATGAAGGTGTGGATTTCTTTGAAACTTTTAGTCCGGTTGTCAAACCGGTTACGATTCGTCTTTTGCTTTCTCTTGCCGTTTCGCGGGGTTGGACTATTCGACGGGTTGACATTCGAATGCCTTTCTGCATGGACATCTCTCTGAGCCAGTCTTCATGCAGCAACCTCAGGGCTTTATTCATCCGGACTATCCAAATTATGTATGTCATCTCAAGCGCAGTCTCTATGGCCATCGCCAGGCCCCTCGTGCCTGGTTTGCTCGGTTTACGGAAGCTCTCTCCACATATAGGTTCACGGCCTCCAAGGCCGATGCATCGCTTTACACATTCACTCGTGGACCGGATCGAGTTTATATCCTTCTTTATGTCGACGATGTGATTATTACTGGGTCTTCTCCTACCCTCGTTGAACAAAGTTATCAAGTATCTTGGCTCACGCTTTCTCGTTAAGGATCTTGGCACGCTCTCCTACTTTTTGGGCGTCGAAGCACTTTTTACGCCCGATGGTCTCTATCTCACTCAACGCAAATATATACTTCGGTTACTTCGCCGCGTGCGAGCATGGATAAGTGTAAGCCATGCCCGACTCCTATGTCTCGTTTCCACCCGGATTACGGCCGCGTCATCCTCCCCATTTGCCGATCCCTCCTTATATCGCACCATTGTCGGTGGTCAACGGTACCTCGGCTTTACTCGACCCGATATTGCGTTTGTAGTTCACAAGGTTAGCAAGTTCATGCATGCTCCGACCGATGATCATTGGCTTGCGTGAAGCGCATTCTCGCGCTATCTTAAGCACTCTATTTCTGATGGGTTGTTTTTCTCTCGGCATTTGTCACCTACTCTTCACGCATATTCTGACTCCGACTGGGCGGCTGATCCGGATACTCGCCGTTCTGTTGGGGCCTACTGTGTCTTTTTCGGTGGCAACTTTATTAGCCGGCGCTCTAAACAACATCTCACCGTCTCCAAAAGTAGCACCGAGGTGAATATAAAACCTTGTCCAACACCGCCGCCGAGGTTCAATGGTTGTGCAGCTTCTCGGTGAGATGGGCATTTCACTTCCTACTCCCCGCCTCGTGGTGTGATAATATCGGCGCCACCTATCTTGCCCACAATCCGAGTCTTCCATGCGCGTACGAAGCACATTGAAATTGATTTTCATCATGTCCGCGAGTTGGTCGCGGCCAAACTTCTATCCATCTCCTTCCTCGGACGAAAGACCAAATGGCCGATCTCCTCACGAAGCCTCTCGTTCGTCCTCGCTTTGATCTTCTCAAGTCCAATCTCCGTGTCCAGCCGCTTCCCATGGGATTGCGGGGGCGTGTTGAGGATATAGTTGTCAATACATAATTACATTAATATTTATTGTATTTATATTTACTTGGAGGTTAAGTTTGTGTACTCCTATATAAACCCAATTGTACTCATAATATAATCAATGGAAAACAGTTGATTGTTTCTGATTACAATACATCAAAACAACATCGCCTATTTTGCACTCACCACTTTATGTGACGTTGTGCCGGTACATGCCTCTCGTCGTTGAGCCAACGCCCGGCGGACATAACACCGATCGTCATCATCTACTTATCGGGGTAAGACTCGGATATTCCTCTCTATTGATTTTGTTCCCCCACATGCAATCTGGACAGGTGGTCGGCCACTAAATTCTCCGATCATTTCTTATCTTTTATCTCCACATCGAACTCCTATAATAAAAGAATCCATCAAAGCAATCTTGGCTTCGGCTCATGCTTGGTAATGAGGTACTTCAAAGCTGCATAATCAGTATAAACAACAATTTTGAGTCAATAAGATGGGATCTAATTAAACGTACTGAAAGCAAAAATCACAGCTAAGAGTTTCTTTTCAATGGTAGCATAATTGAGTTGTGCGGAATTTAACGTACTTCTGGCATAATATATAGGTCTAAAAGCTTATCGCTACGATGCCCCATTGCAGCCCTAACCACCGTATCGCTGGCATCGCACATCAACTCAAAATAAAGATTAATCCAAACATCAAACATATGCAATAAGAACATAGGCAGTGATTAATTTTCTTTCATATCATAGAAGGCACGTAAACACTCTTCATTAAAGATAAAAGGGCACATCCTTTATTAAAAACCTAGTTTTAGGTTTTGTCAATTTGAAAAATCTTTTATAAAAACCCACGTCTTAAGTCTTAAGGTTAGTACTTAAAGTATATCCGTGGTTCAGGATCGGAGTAAGCAGCAGCTTCAAAGCCTGAGTAAACTCCTCTGAAGCCCCATACTTTTGGATGACCTCAGCAATCCGAGCAGGAACAACAGCTTCCAGCTCGACCTTCTCTTCCGACTTAAGCTTAACCTCCTTATCATTGGATTCAACAAAGCCTAGTCTGCCGCAGGTCGGCAACCTCCTTCTTCGAATCTCCAGTAATGGCTGAAAACTTTCCAATCCCGGGGCAAACGTCCTGGCCAATCCAGGTTCCATACAAGTGAGAAACACAATCAAAGTACAAAACTCGAGTAAGAAAAGCAAGCTTGCAAATTCCATGGCCTTGAAGCCAGCGTCAGCTAGCTCCACATCAGTCATCCCAGAGATCGGCTCCTGTTCCACAGGTCGGACTCAAGAAAGCCTGCAGGCCAGAAAATCTGAGCTCTACAAGTCCGACTCCGCAAGCATATGTCAACCAAAAAGCACATTGAGTCCGTTTAATAGCTTGGCATCATAATACCGTCCGCTTAATAGCATGGCATCATAATACCGTTCGCTTAATAGCATGGCATCATAGGCCCATCCGCTTAATAAGGCGAGAAGTCAGTCCAATCTCGCCCGGCTCGCAATAAACTTAATGCGAGAAGTCAGTCCTAATTTGGCCCCGCTCGCCGAAAAACTTAACGCGAGAAGTCGGTCCTAATCCGGCCTTGCTCGCCGAAAAACCTAACGCTAGAAGTCAGTCTGATAAGCCCTCAAGCGAATCTTCTATATGCCGACTCCGCTCGGCATCATATTTAAAGCTCGCCCCCGAGCGAATCTTCTCAAAATTGTGGCCTTACGCTCTCTGATGACGCTTAAAATAGTCTATCATACGGTATCAACATTATATCCATTATGAGCTTAAATAGTTGTTTCGACCTATAAATATGAACCATTTGAGTTGAATATCATATGTCGGGTTCGTGAATCGAGAAATCTGCACTTAACGTTTATTTTCCTTATTTCAATATTATTTCGTGCATTATTTGATTATTTTCAGGATACGAAATATTGGGTTGAGCATCATGGACGAATATGGAGTGGACTGAATGAAATGATTGGGCCTAGGGTATTCTAGAACCTTCCAAGCTAAGTCGGCAGAAGAAAAAAGACAAAAATACCCTTGGTTTATCGAGAGCTGCCACTTACTTACCGAGGATCCCGAATCTTCTAAAACGCGTTTTCTTGGACGAAGGGTAGAACTAGGTGTTTATAAGTCGGTTTATGTAGCTATAAATAAGAGGCCTCGCCTCAGAATTCAATGTACACAAATTTTCAAGACAAATTATGCAATAAAAGTTCTTTGTTCTTTATTTTATTATTTTATGAGTTCTGGTCGGAGAGACGACAGAGTCGCCGCCTAGGGAGAGATCCGAGGGAGATCTATGCTCGTCTTCGAGGGTATGACTTTCTGTCTTTTCCAAGATGTAGATCCGTCATTGTTTAATTCGACTAGTATGTGTTAATTGCTTATTTAGTTTACTTATGTAGTAGTTAGTTTATTTTACCCCATGTGTTATAGATCTAATTCGTTGGTGGAGAAATCAAGAAATAGCGATTGCGTTCTTCAGATCTGCGACGGTCTATATTGCTAGATTTGAATACCTAGTAAATTACTTATTCATGATAATCGGCGCCAGCTACGTTGATCGATAGATTTAATTTACATGTTAGTAGCCTGATCAACTATTTGCATGTCTTCGTAAATTAGCATGAAGTACTGATAGTGAAGTGCTAGTTTGGATTATCTTGATGGACCCTAGAACGTGCTAATCGTTGTCGATAGTTGTCTAGGCGGGTTTGCGGTATGGGTTAGCGCTCAATACCGACAACTCTAGTTCTTTATGCGTATGGGCTATTACGGACCAATAAAGGAGGGTAGCTTGCGTATAGATTGTCTACTATCATGGTCGGAGTAGATAGTGTTAGGAGTTGTACCCGTAGCTAAATAATGAATTAAAATTCAACAAAGGGGAGGACTATTGCATGTGTGGGGGAAATGACTAATTACTCATAATTGAACTAATACATTAGAAACTCTTGTTTACATCCGTGTGAGCTAGAGTAATATTGTTAGTTTGTGACACCAAATTTACTACTATCTATATTATAGTTGGTCGTAGACCGTTAATTGTGACAAGCTCAATCTTGATAATTTGACATTCTTACGAGTCTCTCGTGGGATTGACCTTGACTCGCCGACTCTACTACGATAGACCAAGTCCTATTGCTAGTATGTGCTTTGCACGCGATCAAGATTTTCTGGAGCCGTTGCCGGGGACTCGTGTCAAGAATACTTTTTATTTGAGATTGAGTGTCTGTATATATTCAAGTCTGTTTTATAGTTTGTTTATACTGGAGTCGTATAGAATCACTTCTGTTAAAATCTGTGAAAATTTTTATCCGGTTTACCGGAGGTATACCGCTGTAAACCGAGGGTTCCGGATTCGGCAGAATCACTTCTGTCAGTTCAGCGTCAAGTCAGTAGTCTTTATTTCTTAGTCTTCCAGGCGCGTGTAACAGCTGCCGAGGCAAGTCACTAGCTTTTTATTTTCTTTTGGTGTCATATAGTACGTTACACGAAGTTCAGTAGCCAAACTCGAGAGATTCATACCTGAGATCAAAAAGTTTGCTAGACAAAAGAGAAAGGAAACTCGAGAGAGATCTGTTAGGCTGGCGGACGACGTGGGTTCGTACGAAGGAGATCACAACGATAGGGAAGAAGAGATTCCACCTTTAGAGGACAGAAATCAACATGACGCAGAACGGACAAAATGGACAAAACGGAGCAGGAGTTGTGGTACAAGCAGATAGGAGAACTATACAGAGTTATGCAATGCTGACGATTGATCAATTCATGCGAGCAATTGTTCAGCCTGAGGATGCGGCTGAGATCTTCCATCCAAAACCAAATGTGATACAGATGGTGACTAATTACACTACCTTCCATGGAGTACCGAACGAAGATCCTAGTGTACACGTCACCAACTTCTTCAAGATAGTCAGCACAGTCAAACTAGCAGGAGTGCCTGAAGATAACATTAAGCTGAAGTTGTTTCCATTCACTCTGAAGGACAAAGGCGAAGATATGGTTATTGTCTCTAGCACCAAGATCGATCCAAACTTGGACCAATCTGCTGTAGAAATTTATGAATAAGTACTGCCCGCCTGGGAAGTCACTACAGATGAGACAAGACATTATGAATTTCAAGCAAAAGCCAACCGAAAATTTCGAAAAAGCTTGGGAAAGATTTAAAGAAGCACAGAGGAGATGCCCTCACCATGACATCACTTTGCCCGTATGAATGCATAGTTTCTATCACGGATTGTGGCCAAGTGAGCAGATGAGGGTAGATGCATCGAGCAACGGATGTTTTGCATTGCTATCACCTGAAGAAGCTGAAGAGAAATTGGAACAAATAGCACCGACAAGCCAATGAGGAATGCAAAGAAATTGAGACCACCAAAGTAGTCAAGTCGTATTTGGAGAAGATACTTCTCGGAAGATCTTATACCACTAATGGCGATGAATGAGAAGATAGATGGCATGCAAGATCGCATAGCCAAGGTTGAGAAGGTAGAAGATATAAAGCAACCAACACTGAGAATGTGAACTATATAGGGAGGGCAAGGAAATCCTTATGGGGGCGGATATCGCCCAGGTTCTCATGACCACCCTGGTTTTCAACTGAGTGATCCTATTGGGGGTTATCGACAAAGTGACTCTAACGGTGGAGAGAGACCAAGACAAACTGGTGGATTCGTGCCTCAATTCAAGAAGTCCGGTGGTTGGGAAGCGGCCATGGATAAAATGAGCTCAACTATGACCGACATAGTCAATCAACTTACGAAATCCATGACTGAGCTGAATACAAACTTCACCAGATATTGTCAGAAGAATGATACAAGGCTGACCAATCAAGAAGCCTTAGTGTAGAATCTGTCGCACCAAGTAAGACAGATCACAGAACAAGTGTCAGCCCGTCCTCCAGGAGGATTGCCAAGTAATACTGAGAAAAACCTGAAGGACGTGAATGCAATCATGACTAGAAGCAGAAAGGAATTGCCTGGACCAGTTACACCAACTGTCCAGGAAGAATCAGGAAGCAGTCAGCAGCAGAACGCAGCAGAATCTGGAGAAAAAGAGGGGCCGGTAAACCCGGAACACCACTCCGGTAAACCGGGAGTCTGAAAACTTAGCAGACAAGCAGGCAGAGCAGCAGCAGTTAGCAGGTAAGTCTTCACAGACTGTAACTATTAATCCTGCTATTTTACCCTATCCCCCTAGGAAATATAAACCGAACAATGATGATGCTCGTTATAAAAAGTTCGTAAAGATGTTTAAGAAGCTGCAAGTGAATATACCTTAGGTAGTATCTCTGGCCGGAATTCCAGAGTATGCGAAGTTCTAATCTCTACCAAAAGGAAGTTGTTAGACCTTGAGACTATTTACCTTAACGAGGAATGCTTAGCAGTTTTGCAACGCAAACTGCCTCCCAAGTGTAAAGATCCTGGAAGCTTCGTCATACCTTGCACAATTAGAGGAGTGTTCCTAAATAAAGCATTGTGTGATCTTAGAGCAAGTGTCAATTTAATGCCACTCTCCATCTTTCATAAGTTAGGAATGAAAGAGTTGAACGAAACATCTATAACCCTTCAATTGGCGGATAGGTCTATGAAGCAACATTGTGGAGTGGTGGAGGATGTTCTGGTAAAAGTTGATAAGTTTGTATTCCCCGTAAACTTTGTGGTGCTAGACATGGAGGCTAACCACGACGTTCCACTAATCTTAGGAAGACATTTCCTAGCAACAAGTAAGACATTGATAGATGTTCATAAGGGTGAGCTGATTCTAAGAGTGAATGAGGATAGAGTAGTATTCAATGTGATGAATTCAATGAAGTATGCACAAGATGATGGAGAAGCATGCTACATGCTAGATTCCATAGAAGAGCTTGTTTTGGAATTATATCAGCAAGTGGCACTAGACCCTGAAGTAGCAGAGACTTTGCTCATAAAGGATGAAGAAAGTTATGAGGAAACCTGGCCTGGGTGTATCGAAGGTCAAGTGCGAGAAGTAGAGCCTATATCTTCTCGTGGATATAGGAGAAACAATTCATAGACCTTCGTGGCACAAGTTCTTTGACTTACGATTGACTGGTAAACTGTTAAGGTCATCACTAGAAGAGCCACCAAGGAACTTAACGTTGAAACCTTTGCCATCTCACTTGAAGTACGTATATTTACAAGATGATACTCTTCTCCTCATAATTTCATCTTTACTATCGCCTTTAGCGGAAGAGAAACTTGTAAGAGTACTGATAGAGCATTAGGGAGCATTTGGGTGGACAATTGTAGATATTAGAGGAATAAGCCCATTGGTGTGCATGCATAAGATCTCTGTAGATCCTGAGAAGAAAGCGGTAGCACAACCTCAAAGGAAGCTGATGGCACAACTGAAGGATGTTGTTAAGGAAGAGATCATAAAGATGTTGGAAATGAGAATCATTTTCCTAATTGCAGACAGTGAATGGGTGAGCCCGATTCATGTGGTGCCCAAGAAAAGAGGATTCACTGTACAACCCAATGAATTTGATGAGTTAATCCCTGTGAGACTAATTACTAGACATCGAGTTTGCATTGATTTCAGGAAACTGAATGACGCAACTCGTAAAGATCATTTTCCCCTACCATTCATTGACCAGATGCTAGAGAGATTAAGCGGTCATGCTTTTTATTGTTTATTAGATGGATATTCTGGTTACTATCAGATCCATATTGCCCCTGAGGACCGAGAGAAAACAACTTTCACATGTCCCTACGGAACCTTTGCGTACAATCGCATGCCTTTTAAACTTTGTAATGCACCAAAGAACTTTCCAAAGGTGCATGATGTCATTATTTGCGGACATGGTGGAGGATTTTCTGGAAATTTTCATGGATGATTTCTCTGTATTTGGAGATAGCTTAGATAAATGCTTGGACAACTTGAGTAGAGTGCTGAAGAGATGTGAAGAGACCAACCTTGTACTTAATTGGGAGAAATGCCATTTCATGGTGACAGAAGGAATAGTGTTGGGTCATAAGATTTCAAAGAAATGAATGGAGGTTGATAAGGCAAAGATAGATGTAATAGAGAAGTGATACCCTCCAACAAACTTAAAGATGTTGCGAGCCTTTCTTGGCCACGCAGGATTTTATAGGAGGTTTATCAAGGACTTCTCTAAAGTTTCTAGACCTTTGACGGAATTACTTGCAAAGGATGCACCTTTCGTATTTGAAGAGGAGTGCAAACAAGCATTCAACACATTAAAGCAAATGCTTATAACCTCCCCAATTCTGGTAGCACCAGATTGGAACAAACCTTTTGAGCTTATGTGTGATGCAAGCGATACGGAAGTTGGAGCAACCCTGGGACAAAGGGAGGATAAAATCTTTAAACCTATCTATTACGCCAGTCGTACCCTTAACAGAGCCCAGAGGAATTATGCGACTACAGAGAAGGAACTCTTAGCTGTTATCTTCACACTTGACAAGTTTTGACCATACCTGATAGGATCGAAAGTCACTGTATTCACTGACCATGCAGCTCTGAAATACCTTCTAACCAAGCAAGACTCCAAGCCAAGATTGTTAAGATGGATTCTACTCTTACAAGAGTTTGATGTTGAGATTAAAGATAAAAAGGGATCTGAGAACCTGTGGCTGATCACCTGTCGAGATTAACTTTGCTGGAAGAAGAGCAATCGACTGAGATCAGAGAAAGCTTTCCCAATGAACAAATTTTTGTTGTCTCAGTGGTAGCTCGAGTTGAATCTCAGCCCCGACAAAGTACATCAAGAGTGGGCAAGATATACCATTGGTTTGCTAACATTGTCAATTATTTAGCAGGAAGGTACCTACCACCGGAATTCACAAATGCAGATAAGAAGAAGTTCTTTACGGATCTGAAGCATTATCATTAGGATGATCCCTACCTATACAAGCTATGCCCTGATGCCATTCTTATGAGATGCGTCCATGACGATGAGATTCTAAGTATTTTGAGCCTATGTCATTCTAGGGAAGCTGGAGGTCACTATGGACCGGACAAGACAGCAGCAAAAGTACTGTAGTGTGGATTCTACTGGCCAACAATTCATAATTCTTCTTACGAGTTTACAATAGCCTGTCATTCCTGCCAAATGGCCGGTAATATTTCTAAGCAGAATGTGATGCCACTGCAGAGTATCTTAGAAGTGGAGTTATTCGATGTTTGGGGAATTGATTTTGTTGGGGCTTTCACATCGTCAGAATCAAATCGTTACACGGTAGCAGTTGATTATGTTTCCAAATGGGTGGAGGCAGTGGTCTCACCCACTAATGATGCCAGGGTTGTCCTGAGGTTTCTTAAGAAGAACATTTTGACAAGGTTTGGAGTGCCCAGAGCCATAAATAGTGACGCAGGGAGTCATTTCTGCAATAGGTTGTTTGAGAAATTGATGATGAGATATGGGGTTAGGCATAAGATTGCGTAGACACCCGGACAAGTGGACAAGTGGAGGTCACTAATAGAGAAATTAAGAGGATATTGGAAAAGATTGTGAATCCCACGAGGAAGGATTGGTCTTTGAAATTAGATGACGCTCTTTGGGCGTACAGAACAGCTTATAAGACCACAATTAGGATGTCACTGTACATGATAGTGTTTGGAAAAGCGAGTCATTTACCGGTAGAGCTCGAGCACCGAGCGCTGTGGGCCACGAGATTTCTAAACATGGATGAGAATTTAGCTGGTGAAAAGAGATTGTTGGAATTGAATAGATTGGAGGAGTTTAGACTTCAAGCGTATGAAAATGCTAATATTTACAAGGAAAGAACGAAACGTCTGCACGATAAGAGGATTCTGACCGCATTTCAAGTTGGAGATAAGGTACTGGTATATAATTCGCGTCTTCGTCTTTTTCCTGGGAAGTTGAAGTCTAGATAGTATGGACCACAAGTAGTCACAAATTTTTTCAATTCGGACTACGGGAAACTTTCATAGTAAACAACAACCGGTCAAGCATTACCTAGAGCACAAGTATAACCCTGAGTTGGAAGTCTTTAAGTTGACGGATCCAAAGTACGAATAAATGAGCCCTAATAGTACAGTCGAGTTGGCGACTATAAACTCAGAACTATATCTATAAACCCTTATTTATTGCTTTTGTTTATTTGAGTTATTTTGAGTCAAAGGAGTAGCGTGACAATCACAAGGTTTTTTTCATCACATATATCTTCGGTCCTCTGACTCGAGATATATGTGGTTTTTTCCTTCACGATTCTCATGTGACACCCTCGTAAAAGTTTTCGCGTGCTTAGGCCAATAAAGAATATTGTGGCTTAAACTGTTTTTGGGCATTCCTCCGGTATGCGCGTTTACCGCCACCTTATTTTCTTGTTGCCCTTCGCATGTTACTCACAGTTTTCGGAAGTATTTTGGAAAGCAGGTAACAACTTGGAAGAGGAATGACCTAGGAGCTAGTGATTCTGCTCCGGGATTCACTTTGACTCGCCGACCATTTACGAGCTAAGTACCTGTCTTTTTCTTATTATTAGTCATTGGGGGCAATGCCTATAATGAGTGGGGGGTAGGTGGTCTTAGCTGGGTAATCTAAAAAAGGAAATAATTTTGAAATTTTGAACAATTTAACACTGTTTTTAGCTTGCTTATTGCACGTTTTTGAGTAAGGGATCAGTAGAAAAGGAGCCCAAGCACAATTTGAAGTTAGATATAACATATTCAATTTAGTATGGAAGAATGAGCATATGTTATGTTTCATGAAGTAGTAACTTATTAATTGTTATTCTATCGTTGCAATCAATATCTGAGCACATAATCTGAGTGAGAAGTGTTTAAGATTAGATGATGAGTTGTTTTAACCGGGAATCATTATTTGTCTGTCTATATACTTTAACAAATTGTTGTAAGACAAGGGAAGCAACTTGAATGCCACAAAAGGTAAACCGGGACAAATCGGGCTTGTGAGAGAAATAAGAGAAAAAAAAAGTCGAAAATCGCCCGAAAAGAAAAAACGGAAAAAATTGAAAAAATATGCAATAAAGGCAAAAGGGAAGCGAACTCGTGTAAAAAGGGCTAGGCTCGTAAGTGAGCCTTAAAGTTCGATTCGATTCGGCGTGTTCGGCTCGAAAAAGTTCGGTTCGGGGCTCGGCTCGTATCATCAAACGTAGAATAGGGCCTTGGAAATTGGTATTCGGAAATTGGTATTTGGAAATTGGTATTCGAACATGTTCAGCTCGTAGAGTTGCAGGGTATTTTTGGACATGTTATGTTATATTTTGGAATAGGGCCTTGAACATTTTGGACATGTTATGTTATATTTTGGGACATGTAATGTATTATTTTGGTTTTGGACATGTATTTTTGAACTAGAATTATTTATTGGGTATTTTTGAATTTTCGGACCGAACATGTTCGAACTATTCAAACTGTTCGAGCCGAATAGTACCGAATATTTTCCTTTTTTTAAGTTCGAGCCGAACCGAATCCTGATATTTTAGGCTCGAAAATTTCGAGCCGAATCGAGCCATGTATTCGAACATGTTCGAGCCGAACCGAACTACTCCAGGGTTCGGTAGGGTTCGGCTCGTTTACAGGCCTAAAAAGGGCATGACCCTCGCATAAAAAGAAACAAACGAGGACTTAAGAGAAAGACTCAGTCCCCGAGTCCGCCCGGCCCGATTAAGGTACCATGTTGTGTAACCAAGTCTAAAGGCAAGATGAGCTAGTGTATGCGCAGGGAAGTTAAGATTGTGGGGTTAATGCAACTTGATTCTCCTCACGAACGTACTATCACGACTGATTCATCACACGACACATTGATGCATGATAAGTAGTGATTAATGGGGAGCTTATGGATTGTGGCTTAATGTGTGTTTCTGCCGATCTTTATTGAATATGTGGTAGTTGATGGAGATTGTTCTTGGGGGTACATTCCGCCTTGATACTCTGCTCGAGGATGACCAAAAGGCTAGTGAGGGATAGTTGACGACGCTTAAAATAGTCTATCCTACGGCATTAACATTATATCCATTATGAGCTAAAAATAGTTGTTTCGACCTATAAATATGAACCATTTGAGTTGAATATCATATGTCGTGTTCGTAAGTCGAGAAATCTGCACTTAACATTTATTTTCCTTATTTCGTGCATTATTTGATTATTTTCAGGATACGAAATATTGGGCTGAGCATCATGGACGAATATGGAGTGGACTGAACGAAAGGATTGTGCCTAGGGTATTCCAGAACCTTCCAAGCTAAGTCGGCAGAAGAAGAAAGACAAAAATACCGTCGGTTTACCGAGAGCTGCCGCCGACTTACCGAGGATCCCGAATCTTCTGAAACGTGTTTTCTTGGATGAGGGGTAGAACTAGGTGTTTCTAAGTCTGTTTATGTAGCTATAAATAAGAGGCCTCGCCTCAGAATTCAATGTACACAAATTTTGAAGACAAATTATGCAATAAAAGTTCTTTGTTCTTTATTTTATTATTTTATGAGTTCTGGTCGGAGAGACGATGGAGTCGCCGTCTAGGGAGAGATCCGAGGGAGATCTACGCTCGTCTTCGAGGGTATGATTTTCTGTCTTTTCCAAGATATAGATCTGTCGTTGTTCTATTCGACTAGTATGTGTTAATTGCTTATTTAGTTTAATTATGTAGTAGTTAGTTTATTTTATCCCATGTGTTATAGATCTAATTCGTTGGTGATGAAATCATGAAGTAGAGATTGCGTTCTTCATATCTGCGACCGTCTATATCGCTAGATATGAATACCTAGTAAATTACTAATTCATGATAATCGGCGCCAGCTACGTTGATCGATATATTTAATTTACATGTTAGTAGTCTGATCAACTATTTGCATGTCTTCGTAAATTAGCATGAAGTACTGATAGTGAAGTGCTAGTTTAGAGCTTATCTTGATGGACCCTAGGAACGTGCTAATCAGTGTCGATAGCTGTCTAGGCGGGTTTGCGGTATGGGTTAGCGCTCAATACGGACATCTCTAGTTCCTTATGCGTATGGGCTATTACGGATCAATTAAGGAGGGTAGGTTGCGTATAGATTGTCTACTACCATGGTCAGAGTAGATAGGGTTAGGAGTTGTACCCGTAGCTGAACAATGAATTAAAATTCACCAAAGGGGAAGACTATTGCATGTGCGGGGGAAATTACTAATTACTTATAATTGAACTAATACATTAAAAACTCTTGTTTACATCCATGTGAGCTAGCATAATATTGTTAGTTTGTGGCACCAAATTTTCTACTATCTATATTATAGTTGGCCGTAGACCATTAATTGTGACAAACTCAATCTTGATAATTTGACGTTCTTACGAGTCTATGTGGGATCGACCTTGACTCGCCAGTACTCTACTACGATAGACCTAGTCCAATTGCTAGTAAGTGCTTTGCATGCGATCACTCTCAAGCATGACGCAGTTAAAACCGGTCGCTACCTAAGCACGGCACCAACAGACTATGCTAAATGACCCTTACGTTATCTCAGCGGATCGCTCGACAATAGTCACCTCAGCAAACGGTATATCAAGTCGCTACAAGTTTACACCATGACTTTCATTTACACATTTGAAAGCTCAAAGAGTAGGGGCCATGGATGTGTCGACTCAGGCCGAGCCCCCTAGTTTTGAAAAGAGCCCATGGATCCGAACCTAGCCCATACGTAAGCCTAGTAACGGATAGGCCCCTCGGTCCAGCCAGTCCGCCCCTTAATAATCCGGACCAAGCCAAGAACGATCAAGTCCGCCTCGCACCATCAAGATTCCCGTCGTGAGCTAAGGCAACGAGAATGAAGCAACAAGCAGCTAGCTTGATACAAAGCACTGGAGGGCCGACCCGGTCGCCCCTCTAGCTCGCCATCCTTCAACACGAACGAAGCCAACACAAGCGAAGTTCTCAGGCCTCAAAGCTCTCAGCTCGCCAAAGGGTCTCCGCTCGCCCACTCTTTAGCTCGGCACTCTAAGACCGATCTCAATTCAGTAGCTTCCCAGTTTGCCAGCTCGTATAACAGCCTGGTGATAGCCAACTCATGGCCCTATAAATTGCTGCATCACACCCTTGACAAAAAGGGGCTCTCATTTTCAAAGAACTACATAAATCGGGCTTGATCCCTTACAGCTCATAATCACAAACTCAACATTTTCTTCTTAAGCGCCACCGCGCAACCACCAAAAATCACTCAATTTAGCCGTATATCCATCTCTAAATCCACCGAAACTTGTTGAGATTTTTTACATCATCACCGGTCATGGGCTAAAATGCCTCGAATCTCGAATGACAATGTCA
The DNA here is from genome assembly GCA_036785695.1 of Gentiana straminea. Taxonomy (NCBI): domain Eukaryota; kingdom Viridiplantae; phylum Streptophyta; class Magnoliopsida; order Gentianales; family Gentianaceae; genus Gentiana; species Gentiana straminea. Next base: position 1,927 of record JAVUPR010000129.1, on the reverse strand, counting down.
TAACGGTGATCATGCCACCTCGGCAAGCACAACTAAAAAATTTACAAGTCTAAGATGACCGCGCCGAGTCGCAAAATAGACAGATCCGAGTTGACCTCGGGAGCTCGACCGGATCCGAGGGGCTTATGACGGAGGTCGGATCGGGACCTTGCCGTGTCATCCCCACAAGAATCCGACAGTAAATAGTGGCAAGAAGTCTACACCTTGAGGGCCAAGAAGCCCCAAGGATCCGAACCGAGCTCTGCTCGGCTACCCCCGACCTCTACAGGTCGGCCTAGGCATAAAAGAGCCCTTACAGCTCTGCCTGAGTCTATCTCGGGCCCACTCTCCCGTGTGCGTAGCAAGTCAGATAAATATAGATAGAGAAAGCCAACGCCAGGGGCCAAGAGCCCCACACAAGAATCCGAACTAATCCCAACTCGACTATCCTCCCCGACTTCCGTAGGTCGCCCAAAACATGGAAGGGTTCAAATAGTTCACTCGTGCCATCTAAGTCGTCAAGAGTCAATCCTCAATCGTATTTCCCACGTGTATGAAAAACGTATAAACATGGAAGGAATCCCAAATCATAAAGACTATGATTCGACATTCAAATATGTCCATAATTATCTCTTAAAGTCAAGAGGATCAATTCATAATTATCTATTCCTTAAGGAACACGAAATCCAAACCCAACAAGGACAAGGCCCATAACGGCTTAGGGCATAACGCCCCTCTATATAAACAAAATCCCTAAGGAACTACGAAGACTTGATTCTAATACACACATTGGATACATAGGCAGCTTGAGATACAGTTTCTCAAGTGCAGTCTGAACCACCACCAAAAATTTCCCGTTCCACGTCTTTTTAGGGTTCCGCCATTGAACAGATTGTCACTAGATCAACAGCCCCTGAAATTACTACCCGACGATTTCCAGCATTGTCAAATGACAATGATGAGTCCAGCCAAAGCCATGATCTTCTTTCGACATCATCTTGGTGATGGGTTGAAAAATATATATCTTACGGTAAAAGATCATTCGAACTCGTGGCATAATTTAAAGGATAGATTTGACCACCTAAAGTTGTCGGTTCATCCTGGTGCCAGATTTGATTGGCTTAATCTGCGGCTGCAAGATTTTAAAACCCTGACCGAGTTTAATTCAGCCATGTTTAAAATCACCTCTCAGTTATAATTATGTGGCCATAAAGTAACTGACGAGGATATGTTGGAAAAGACATATTCCATATTTCATATCTCAAATATGCTCCTGCATCAATATCGAGAAAAAGGATTCAAAAAATATTCTGATCTTATAGCATGCCTTCTTGTGGTAGAGCAGAATAATCAACTTTTGTTGAAAAATCACGAGTCCCGACCGACTGGTGTTACCCATTCCCTGAAGTGAATATGGCTCAGTCTTCAAATTTTGATCGTGGTCATGGAAATGGCCACGGAAGAGGCCGTGGACGAGGCCGTGGTCGTGAACGCGGTCGTGGAAGATATATGCCATATCATAATGATGTCGATCATGGTAAGAAACAAAATGGTCCCCAAAAGATGGATCATAGGAAAAGCAATGAAAAGAAAGTTAATGATGATAAATGCTTCTGTTGTGGAATGAAAGGTCATTGGTCTCGTACATGTCATACGGCGGAACACCTAGTTGTAGATCGTAAGGCGAATCTTGTATACCGTGATCATCTTGAAGATGATGATACTTATGTTGATGTTGATGCTGATGATATGATGAATTTGGATATGGATAGTTTCTTGATGATTTCTGAAGGATCAAATGATCAAGAAAATGTTTAGATTAGTTTAATGCTATCTTTTAATATAGTAGCTTTCTTTTCGTTTCCTTGTAATATAGCAGTTTCCTTTTGTTTGTGTGCTTTCTGAATGTTGTACTTTTGTTATCTTCTTGAAGAAGATATGTATACAG
>JAVUPR010000128.1:0-244552 GCA_036785695.1 Gentiana straminea | reverse complement strand
TTTGATTCCTTGTACAAGGCCATTCTCGCCTCCGTTTTGCTTGCCGTTTGCGCCGGCGTGCCTTATTTATCGTTCGGTCGATATCACATCAAGACTTCAAAGAGAATTACAAACGTTTTTTTTCGTACTTTTTTTTCGTACCCATAGAGTACTTAACCGTGTGATTTTTGATTCCTTGTACAAGGCCATTCAGCCTCCGTTTTGCTTGCCGTTTGCGCCGGCGTGCCTTATTTATCGTTCGGTCGATATCACATCGCATTTCAAAGAGAATTACAAACGTTTTTTTCGTACTTTTTTTCGTACCCATAGAGTACTTAACTCGTGTGATTTTTGATTCCTTGTACAAGGCCATTCCGGCCTCCGTTTTGCTTGCCGTTTGCGCCGGCGTGCCTTATTTATCGTTCGGTCGATATCACATCGTACTTCAAAGAGAATTACTCCGTTTTGCTTGCCGTTTGCGCCGGCGTGCCTTATTTATCGTTCGGTCGATATCACATCGCATTTCAAAGAGAATTACAAACGTTTTTTTTCGTACTTTTTTTCGTACCCATAGAGTACTTAACCGTGTGATTTTTGATTCCTTGTACAAGGCCATTCGGCCTCCGTTTTGCTTGCCGTTTGCGCCGGCGTGCCTTATTTATCGTTCGGTCGATATCACATCGTTTCAAAGAGAATTACAAACGTTTTTTTCGTACTTTTTTTCGTACCCATGAGTACTTAACTCGTGTGATTTTTGATTCCTTGTACAAGGCCATTCTCGCCTCCGTTTTGCTTGCCGTTTGCGCCGGCGTGCCTTATTTATCGTTCGGTCGATATCACATCGTACTTCAAAGAGAATTACAAACGTTTTCAAAGAGAATTACAAACGTTTTTTTCGTACTTTTTTTCGTACCCATAGAGTACTTAACCGTGTGATTTTTGATTCCTTGTACAAGGCCATTCTCGCCTCCGTTTTGCTTGCCGTTTGCGCCGGCGTGCCTTATTTATCGTTCGGTCGATATCACATCGCACTTCAAAGAGAATTACAAACGTTTTTTTTCGTACTTTTTTTCGTACCCATAGAGTACTTAACCGTGTGATTTTTGATTCCTTGTACAAGGCCATTCTGCCTCCGTTTTGCTTGCCGTTTGCGCCGGCGTGCCTTATTTATCGTTCGGTCGATATCACATCGCACTTCAAAGAGAATTACAAACGTTTTTTTCGTACTTTTTTTCGTACCCATAGAGTACTTAACGTGTGATTTTTGATTCCTTGTACAAGGCCATTCTCGGCCTCCGTTTTGCTTGCCGTTTGCGCCGGCGTGCCTTATTTATCGTTCGGTCGATATCACATCGCACTTCAAAGAGAATTACAAACGTTTTTTTCGTACTTTTTTTCGTACCCATAGAGTACTTAACCGTGTGATTTTTGATTCCTTGTACAAGGCCATTCTCGGCCTCCGTTTTGCTTGCCGTTTGCGCCGGCGTGCCTTATTTATCGTTCGGTCGATATCACACGTACTTCAAAGAGAATTACAAACGTTTTTTTTCGTACTTTTTTTCGTACCCATAGAGTACTTAACCGTGTGATTTTTGATTCCTTGTACAAGGCCATTCTCGGCCTCCGTTTTGCTTGCCGTTTGCGCCGGCGTGCCTTATTTATCGTTCGGTCGATATCACATCGCATTTCAAAGAGAATTACAAACGTTTTTTTTCGTACTTTTTTTCGTACCCATAGAGTACTTAACCGTGTGATTTTTGATTCCTTGTACAAGGCCATTCTCGGCCTCCGTTTTGCTTGCCGTTTGCGCCGGCGTGCCTTATTTATCGTTCGGTCGATATCACACGCATTTCAAAGAGAATTACAAACGTTTTTTTTCGTACTTTTTTTCGTACCCATAGAGTACTTAACCGTGTGATTTTTGATTCCTTGTACAAGGCCATTCCGGCCTCCGTTTTGCTTGCCGTTTGCGCCGGCGTGCCTTATTTATCGTTCGGTCGATATCACATCGTACTTCAAAGAGAATTACAAACGTTTTTTTTCGTACTTTTTTTCGTACCCATAGAGTACTTAACCGTGTGATTTTTGATTCCTTGTACAAGGCCATTCTCGGCCTCCGTTTTGCTTGCCGTTTGCGCCGGCGTGCCTTATTTATCGTTCGGTCGATATCACATCGCATTTCAAAGAGAATTACAAACGTTTTTTTTCGTACTTTTTTTCGTACCCATAGAGTACTTAACTCGTGTGATTTTTGATTCCTTGTACAAGGCCATTCTCGTCTCCGTTTTGCTTGCCGTTTGCGCCGGCGTGCCTTATTTATCGTTCGGTCGATATCACATCGCATTTCAAAGAGAATTACAAACGTTTTTTTTCGTACTTTTTTTCGTACCCATAGAGTACTTAACCGTGTGATTTTTGATTCCTTGTACAAGGCCATTCTCGGCCTCCGTTTTGCTTGCCGTTTGCGCCGGCGTGCCTTATTTATCGTTCGGTCGATATCACATCGCATTTCAAAGAGAATTACAAACGTTTTTTTTCGTACTTTTTTTCGTACCCATAGAGTACTTAACCGTGTGATTTTTGATTCCTTGTACAAGGCCATTCTCGCCTCCGTTTTGCTTGCCGTTTGCGCCGGCGTGCCTTATTTATCGTTCGGTCGATATCACATCGCTTCAAAGAGAATTACAAACGTTTTTTTTCGTACTTTTTTTCGTACCCATAGAGTACTTAACCGTGTGATTTTTGATTCCTTGTACAAGGCCATTCTCGGCCTCCGTTTTGCTTGCCGTTTGCGCCGGCGTGCCTTATTTATCGTTCGGTCGATATCACATCGCATTTCAAAGAGAATTACAAACGTTTTTTTTCGTACTTTTTTTCGTACCCATAGAGTACTTAACCGTGTGATTTTTGATTCCTTGTACAAGGCCATTCTCGGCCTCCGTTTTGCTTGCCGTTTGCGCCGGCGTGCCTTATTTATCGTTCGGTCGATATCACATCGCATTTCAAAGAGAATTACAAACGTTTTTTTCGTACTTTTTTTCGTACCCATAGAGTACTTAACCGTGTGATTTTTGATTCCTTGTACAAGGCCATTCTCGCCTCCGTTTTGCTTGCCGTTTGCGCCGGCGTGCCTTATTTATCGTTCGGTCGATATCACATCGCACTTCAAAGAGAATTACAAACGTTTTTTTTCGTACTTTTTTTTCGTACCCATAGAGTACTTAACCGTGTGATTTTTGATTCCTTGTACAAGGCCATTCTCGGCCTCCGTTTTGCTTGCCGTTTGCGCCGGCGTGCCTTATTTATCGTTCGGTCGATATCACATCGCATTTCAAAGAGAATTACAAACGTTTTTTTCGTACTTTTTTTCGTACCCATAGAGTACTTAACCGTGTGATTTTTGATTCCTTGTACAAGGCCATTCTCGGCTCTCGTTTTGCTTGCCGTTTGCGCCGGCGTGCCTTATTTATCGTTCGGTCGATATCACATCGCACTTCAAAGAGAATTACAAACGTTTTTTTTCGTACTTTTTTTCGTACCCATAGAGTACTTAACCGTGTGATTTTTGATTCCTTGTACAAGGCCATTCCGCCTCCGTTTTGCTTGCCGTTTGCGCCGGCGTGCCTTATTTATCGTTCGGTCGATATCACATCGCATTTCAAAGAGAATTACAAACGTTTTTTTTCGTACTTTTTTTCGTACCCATAGAGTACTTAACTCGTGTGATTTTTGATTCCTTGTACAAGGCCATTCTCGGCCTCCGTTTTGCTTGCCGTTTGCGCCGGCGTGCCTTATTTATCGTTCGGTCGATATCACATCGTATTTCAAAGAGAATTACAAACGTTTTTTTTCGTACTTTTTTTCGTACCCATAGAGTACTTAACCGTGTGATTTTTGATTCCTTGTACAAGGCCATTCTCGCCTCCGTTTTGCTTGCCGTTTGCGCCGGCGTGCCTTATTTATCGTTCGGTCGATATCACATCGCATTTCAAAGAGAATTACAAACGTTTTTTTTCGTACTTTTTTTCGTACCCATAGAGTACTTAACCGTGTGATTTTTGATTCCTTGTACAAGGCCATTCTCGCCTCCGTTTTGCTTGCCGTTTGCGCCGGCGTGCCTTATTTATCGTTCGGTCGATATCACATCGCACTTCAAAGAGAATTACAAACGTTTTTTTTCGTACTTTTTTTCGTACCCATAGAGTACTTAACCGTGTGATTTTTGATTCCTTGTACAAGGCCATTCTCGGCCTCCGTTTTGCTTGCCGTTTGCGCCGGCGTGCCTTATTTATCGTTCGGTCGATATCACATCGCATTTCAAAGAGAATTACAAACGTTTTTTTTCGTACTTTTTTTCGTACCCATAGAGTACTTAACCGTGTGATTTTTGATTCCTTGTACAAGGCCATTCTCGGCCTCCGTTTTGCTTGCCGTTTGCGCCGGCGTGCCTTATTTATCGTTCGGTCGATATCACATCGCACTTCAAAGAGAATTACAAACGTTTTTTTTCGTACTTTTTTTCGTACCCATAGAGTACTTAACCGTGTGATTTTTGATTCCTTGTACAAGGCCATTCTCGGCCTCCGTTTTGCTTGCCGTTTGCGCCGGCGTGCCTTATTTATCGTTCGGTCGATATCACATCGCATTTCAAAGAGAATTACAAACGTTTTTTTTCGTACTTTTTTTCGTACCCATAGAGTACTTAACCGTGTGATTTTTGATTCCTTGTACAAGGCCATTCTCGGCCTCCGTTTTGCTTGCCGTTTGCGCCGGCGTGCCTTATTTATCGTTCGGTCGATATCACATCGCATTTCAAAGAGAATTACAAACGTTTTTTTTCGTACTTTTTTTCGTACCCATAGAGTACTTAACCGTGTGATTTTTGATTCCTTGTACAAGGCCATTCTCGCCTCCGTTTTGCTTGCCGTTTGCGCCGGCGTGCCTTATTTATCGTTCGGTCGATATCACATCGCATTTCAAAGAGAATTACAAACGTTTTTTTTCGTACTTTTTTTCGTACCCATAGAGTACTTAACCGTGTGATTTTTGATTCCTTGTACAAGGCCATTCTCGCCTCCGTTTTGCTTGCCGTTTGCGCCGGCGTGCCTTATTTATCGTTCGGTCGATATCACATCGCACTTCAAAGAGAATTACAAACGTTTTTTTCGTACTTTTTTTCGTACCCATAGAGTACTTAACCGTGTGATTTTTGATTCCTTGTACAAGGCCATTCTCGCCTCCGTTTTGCTTGCCGTTTGCGCCGGCGTGCCTTATTTATCGTTCGGTCGATATCACATCGCATTTCAAAGAGAATTACAAACGTTTTTTTCGTACTTTTTTTCGTACCCATAGAGTACTTAACTCGTGTGATTTTTGATTCCTTGTACAAGGCCATTCTCGCCTCCGTTTTGCTTGCCGTTTGCGCCGGCGTGCCTTATTTATCGTTCGGTCGATATCACATCGCACTTCAAAGAGAATTACAAACGTTTTTTTTCGTACTTTTTTTCGTACCCATAGAGTACTTAACCGTGTGATTTTTGATTCCTTGTACAAGGCCATTCTCGCCTCCGTTTTGCTTGCCGTTTGCGCCGGCGTGCCTTATTTATCGTTCGGTCGATATCACACGTACTTCAAAGAGAATTACAAACGTTTTTTTTCGTACTTTTTTTCGTACCCATAGAGTACTTAACCGTGTGATTTTTGATTCCTTGTACAAGGCCATTCTCGGCCTCCGTTTTGCTTGCCGTTTGCGCCGGCGTGCCTTATTTATCGTTCGGTCGATATCACATCGCACTTCAAAGAGAATTACAAACGTTTTTTTTCGTACTTTTTTTCGTACCCATAGAGTACTTAACCGTGTGATTTTTGATTCCTTGTACAAGGCCATTCTCGCCTCCGTTTTGCTTGCCGTTTGCGCCGGCGTGCCTTATTTATCGTTCGGTCGATATCACATCGCATTTCAAAGAGAATTACAAACGTTTTTTTTCGTACTTTTTTTCGTACCCATAGAGTACTTAACCGTGTGATTTTTGATTCCTTGTACAAGGCCATTCTCGTCTCCGTTTTGCTTGCCGTTTGCGCCGGCGTGCCTTATTTATCGTTCGGTCGATATCACACGCATTTCAAAGAGAATTACAAACGTTTTTTTCGTACTTTTTTTCGTACCCATAGAGTACTTAACCGTGTGATTTTTGATTCCTTGTACAAGGCCATTCTCGGCCTCCGTTTTGCTTGCCGTTTGCGCCGGCGTGCCTTATTTATCGTTCGGTCGATATCACACGTACTTCAAAGAGAATTACAAACGTTTTTTTTCGTACTTTTTTTCGTACCCATAGAGTACTTAACCGTGTGATTTTTGATTCCTTGTACAAGGCCATTCTCGCCTCCGTTTTGCTTGCCGTTTGCGCCGGCGTGCCTTATTTATCGTTCGGTCGATATCACATCGCACTTCAAAGAGAATTACAAACGTTTTTTTTCGTACTTTTTTTCGTACCCATAGAGTACTTAACCGTGTGATTTTTGATTCCTTGTACAAGGCCATTCTCGGCCTCCGTTTTGCTTGCCGTTTGCGCCGGCGTGCCTTATTTATCGTTCGGTCGATATCACATCGCATTTCAAAGAGAATTACAAACGTTTTTTTTCGTACTTTTTTTCGTACCCATAGAGTACTTAACTGTGTGATTTTTGATTCCTTGTACAAGGCCATTCTGGCCTCCGTTTTGCTTGCCGTTGCGCCGGCGTGCCTTATTTATCGTTCGGTCGATATCACATCGCATTTCAAAGAGAATTACAAACGTTTTTTTTCGTACTTTTTTTCGTACCCATAGAGTACTTAACCGTGTGATTTTTGATTCCTTGTACAAGGCCATTCTCGCCTCCGTTTTGCTTGCCGTTTGCGCCGGCGTGCCTTATTTATCGTTCGGTCGATATCACATCGCATTTCAAAGAGAATTACAAACGTTTTTTTTCGTACTTTTTTTCGTACCCATAGAGTACTTAACCGTGTGATTTTTGATTCCTTGTACAAGGCCATTCTCGCCTCCGTTTTGCTTGCCGTTTGCGCCGGCGTGCCTTATTTATCGTTCGGTCGATATCACATCGCATTTCAAAGAGAATTACAAACGTTTTTTTTCGTACTTTTTTTCGTACCCATAGAGTACTTAACTCGTGTGATTTTTGATTCCTTGTACAAGGCCATTCTCGGCCTCCGTTTTGCTTGCCGTTTGCGCCGGCGTGCCTTATTTATCGTTCGGTCGATATCACATCGCATTTCAAAGAGAATTACAAACGTTTTTTTTCGTACTTTTTTTCGTACCCATAGAGTACTTAACCGTGTGATTTTTGATTCCTTGTACAAGGCCATTCTCGGCCTCCGTTTTGCTTGCCGTTTGCGCCGGCGTGCCTTATTTATCGTTCGGTCGATATCACATCGCATTTCAAAGAGAATTACAAACGTTTTTTTTCGTACTTTTTTTCGTACCCATAGAGTACTTAACCGTGTGATTTTTGATTCCTTGTACAAGGCCATTCTCGGCCTCCGTTTTGCTTGCCGTTTGCGCCGGCGTGCCTTATTTATCGTTCGGTCGATATCACATCGCATTTCAAAGAGAATTACAAACGTTTTTTTTCGTACTTTTTTTCGTACCCATAGAGTACTTAACCGTGTGATTTTTGATTCCTTGTACAAGGCCATTCTCGCCTCCGTTTTGCTTGCCGTTTGCGCCGGCGTGCCTTATTTATCGTTCGGTCGATATCACATCGCACTTCAAAGAGAATTACAAACGTTTTTTTTCGTACTTTTTTTCGTACCCATAGAGTACTTAACCGTGTGATTTTTGATTCCTTGTACAAGGCCATTCTCGGCCTCCGTTTTGCTTGCCGTTTGCGCCGGCGTGCCTTATTTATCGTTCGGTCGATATCACATCGCATTTCAAAGAGAATTACAAACGTTTTTTTTCGTACTTTTTTTCGTACCCATAGAGTACTTAACCGTGTGATTTTTGATTCCTTGTACAAGGCCATTCTCGGCCTCCGTTTTGCTTGCCGTTTGCGCCGGCGTGCCTTATTTATCGTTCGGTCGATATCACATCGCATTTCAAAGAGAATTACAAACGTTTTTTTTTCGTACTTTTTTTCGTACCCATAGAGTACTTAACCGTGTGATTTTTGATTCCTTGTACAAGGCCATTCTCGGCCTCCGTTTTGCTTGCCGTTTGCGCCGGCGTGCCTTATTTATCGTTCGGGTCGATATCACATCGCATTTCAAAGAGAATTACAAACGTTTTTTTTCGTACTTTTTTTCGTACCCATAGAGTACTTAACCGTGTGATTTTTGATTCCTTGTACAAGGCCATTCTCGCCTCCGTTTTGCTTGCCGTTTGCGCCGGCGTGCCTTATTTATCGTTCGGTCGATATCACATCGCATTTCAAAGAGAATTACAAACGTTTTTTTTCGTACTTTTTTTCGTACCCATAGAGTACTTAACCGTGTGATTTTTGATTCCTTGTACAAGGCCATTCTCGTCCTCCGTTTTGCTTGCCGTTTGCGCCGGCGTGCCTTATTTATCGTTCGGTCGATATCACATCGCACTTCAAAGAGAATTACAAACGTTTTTTTTCGTACTTTTTTTCGTACCCATAGAGTACTTAACCGTGTGATTTTTGATTCCTTGTACAAGGCCATTCTCGCCTCCGTTTTGCTTGCCGTTTGCGCCGGCGTGCCTTATTTATCGTTCGGTCGATATCACATCGCACTTCAAAGAGAATTACAAACGTTTTTTTTCGTACTTTTTTTCGTACCCATAGAGTACTTAACTCGTGTGATTTTTGATTCCTTGTACAAGGCCATTCTCGCCTCCGTTTTGCTTGCCGTTTGCGCCGGCGTGCCTTATTTATCGTTCGGTCGATATCACATCGCATTTCAAAGAGAATTACAAACGTTTTTTTTCGTACTTTTTTTCGTACCCATAGAGTACTTAACCGTGTGATTTTTGATTCCTTGTACAAGGCCATTCTCGGCCTCCGTTTTGCTTGCCGTTTGCGCCGGCGTGCCTTATTTATCGTTCGGTCGATATCACACGCATTTCAAAGAGAATTACAAACGTTTTTTTTCGTACTTTTTTTCGTACCCATAGAGTACTTAACCGTGTGATTTTTGATTCCTTGTACAAGGCCATTCTCGGCCTCCGTTTTGCTTGCCGTTTGCGCCGGCGTGCCTTATTTATCGTTCGGTCGATATCACACGCACTTCAAAGAGAATTACAAACGTTTTTTTTCGTACTTTTTTTCGTACCCATAGAGTACTTAACCGTGTGATTTTTGATTCCTTGTACAAGGCCATTCTCGGCCTCCGTTTTGCTTGCCGTTTGCGCCGGCGTGCCTTATTTATCGTTCGGTCGATATCACATCGCATTTCAAAGAGAATTACAAACGTTTTTTTTCGTACTTTTTTTCGTACCCATAGAGTACTTAACCGTGTGATTTTTGATTCCTTGTACAAGGCCATTCTCGGCCTCCGTTTTGCTTGCCGTTTGCGCCGGCGTGCCTTATTTATCGTTCGGTCGATATCACATCGCACTTCAAAGAGAATTACAAACGTTTTTTTTCGTACTTTTTTTCGTACCCATGTAGTACTTAACCGTGTGATTTTTGATTCCTTGTACAAGGCCATTCTCGGCCTCCGTTTTGCTTGCCGTTTGCGCCGGCGTGCCTTATTTATCGTTCGGTCGATATCACACGTACTCAAAGAGAATTACAAACGTTTTTTTTCGTACTTTTTTTCGTACCCATAGAGTACTTAACTCGTGTGATTTTTGATTCCTTGTACAAGGCCATTCTCGCCTCCGTTTTGCTTGCCGTTTGCGCCGGCGTGCCTTATTTATCGTTCGGTCGATATCACATCGCACTTCAAAGAGAATTACAAACGTTTTTTTTCGTACTTTTTTTCGTACCCATAGAGTACTTAACCGTGTGATTTTTGATTCCTTGTACAAGGCCATTCTCGCCTCCGTTTTGCTTGCCGTTTGCGCCGGCGTGCCTTATTTATCGTTCGGTCGATATCACATCGCACTTCAAAGAGAATTACAAACGTTTTTTTTCGTACTTTTTTTCGTACCCATAGAGTACTTAACCGTGTGATTTTTGATTCCTTGTACAAGGCCATTCTCGGCCTCCGTTTTGCTTGCCGTTTGCGCCGGCGTGCCTTATTTATCGTTCGGTCGATATCACATCGCACTTCAAAGAGAATTACAAACGTTTTTTTCGTACTTTTTTTCGTACCCATAGAGTACTTAACCGTGTGATTTTTGATTCCTTGTACAAGGCCATTCTCGGCCTCCGTTTTGCTTGCCGTTTGCGCCGGCGTGCCTTATTTATCGTTCGGTCGATATCACATCGCACTTCAAAGAGAATTACAAACGTTTTTTTTCGTACTTTTTTTCGTACCCATAGAGTACTTAACCGTGTGATTTTTGATTCCTTGTACAAGGCCATTCTCGGCCTCCGTTTTGCTTGCCGTTTGCGCCGGCGTGCCTTATTTATCGTTCGGTCGATATCACATCGCATTTCAAAGAGAATTACAAACGTTTTTTTTCGTACTTTTTTTCGTACCCATAGAGTACTTAACCGTGTGATTTTTGATTCCTTGTACAAGGCCATTCTCGGCCTCCGTTTTGCTTGCCGTTTGCGCCGGCGTGCCTTATTTATCGTTCGGTCGATATCACATCGCACTTCAAAGAGAATTACAAACGTTTTTTTTCGTACTTTTTTTCGTACCCATAGAGTACTTAACCGTGTGATTTTTGATTCCTTGTACAAGGCCATTCTCGGCCTCCGTTTTGCTTGCCGTTTGCGCCGGCGTGCCTTATTTATCGTTCGGTCGATATCACATCGCATTTCAAAGAGAATTACAAACGTTTTTTTCGTACTTTTTTTCGTACCCATAGAGTACTTAACTCGTGTGATTTTTGATTCCTTGTACAAGGCCATTCTCGCCTCCGTTTTGCTTGCCGTTTGCGCCGGCGTGCCTTATTTATCGTTCGGTCGATATCACATCGCATTTCAAAGAGAATTACAAACGTTTTTTTCGTACTTTTTTTCGTACCCATAGAGTACTTAACTCGTGTGATTTTTGATTCCTTGTACAAGGCCATTCCGGCCTCCGTTTTGCTTGCCGTTTGCGCCGGCGTGCCTTATTTATCGTTCGGTCGATATCACATCGTACTTCAAAGAGAATTACAAACGTTTTTTTTCGTACTTTTTTTCGTACCCATAGAGTACTTAACCGTGTGATTTTTGATTCCTTGTACAAGGCCATTCTCGCCTCCGTTTTGCTTGCCGTTTGCGCCGGCGTGCCTTATTTATCGTTCGGTCGATATCACATCGCATTTCAAAGAGAATTACAAACGTTTTTTTCGTACTTTTTTTCGTACCCATAGAGTACTTAACCGTGTGATTTTTGATTCCTTGTACAAGGCCATTCTCGGCCTCCGTTTTGCTTGCCGTTTGCGCCGGCGTGCCTTATTTATCGTTCGGTCGATATCACATCGCATTTCAAAGAGAATTACAAACGTTTTTTTTCGTACTTTTTTTCGTACCCATAGAGTACTTAACCGTGTGATTTTTGATTCCTTGTACAAGGCCATTCTCGGCCTCCGTTTTGCTTGCCGTTTGCGCCGGCGTGCCTTATTTATCGTTCGGTCGATATCACATCGCATTTCAAAGAGAATTACAAACGTTTTTTTTCGTACTTTTTTCGTACCCATAGAGTACTTAACTCGTGTGATTTTTGATTCCTTGTACAAGGCCATTCTCGGCCTCCGTTTTGCTTGCCGTTTGCGCCGGCGTGCCTTATTTATCGTTCGGTCGATATCACACGTACTTCAAAGAGAATTACAAACGTTTTTTTTCGTACTTTTTTTCGTACCCATAGAGTACTTAACCGTGTGATTTTTGATTCCTTGTACAAGGCCATTCTCGGCCTCCGTTTTGCTTGCCGTTTGCGCCGGCGTGCCTTATTTATCGTTCGGTCGATATCACATCGTACTTCAAAGAGAATTACAAACGTTTTTTTCGTACTTTTTTTCGTACCCATAGAGTACTTAACCGTGTGATTTTTGATTCCTTGTACAAGGCCATTCTCGCCTCCGTTTTGCTTGCCGTTTGCGCCGGCGTGCCTTATTTATCGTTCGGTCGATATCACATCGCATTTCAAAGAGAATTACAAACGTTTTTTTTCGTACTTTTTTTCGTACCCATAGAGTACTTAACCGTGTGATTTTTGATTCCTTGTACAAGGCCATTCTCGGCCTCCGTTTTGCTTGCCGTTTGCGCCGGCGTGCCTTATTTATCGTTCGGTCGATATCACATCGCACTTCAAAGAGAATTACAAACGTTTTTTTTCGTACTTTTTTTCGTACCCATAGAGTACTTAACCGTGTGATTTTTGATTCCTTGTACAAGGCCATTCTCGTCCTCCGTTTTGCTTGCCGTTTGCGCCGGCGTGCCTTATTTATCGTTCGGTCGATATCACATCGTACTTCAAAGAGAATTACAAACGTTTTTTTCGTACTTTTTTTCGTACCCATAGAGTACTTAACCGTGTGATTTTTGATTCCTTGTACAAGGCCATTCCGGCCTCCGTTTTGCTTGCCGTTTGCGCCGGCGTGCCTTATTTATCGTTCGGTCGATATCACATCGCATTTCAAAGAGAATTACAAACGTTTTTTTTCGTACTTTTTTTCGTACCCATAGAGTACTTAACCGTGTGATTTTTGATTCCTTGTACAAGGCCATTCTCGGCCTCCGTTTTGCTTGCCGTTTGCGCCGGCGTGCCTTATTTATCGTTCGGTCGATATCACATCGCACTTCAAAGAGAATTACAAACGTTTTTTTTCGTACTTTTTTTCGTACCCATAGAGTACTTAACCGTGTGATTTTTGATTCCTTGTACAAGGCCATTCTGGCCTCCGTTTTGCTTGCCGTTTGCGCCGGCGTGCCTTATTTATCGTTCTGGTCGATATCACATCAGTATTTCAAAGAGAATTACAAACGTTTTTTTTCGTACTTTTTTCGTACCCATAGAGTACTTAACCGTGTGATTTTTGATTCCTTGTACAAGGCCATTCTGGCCTCCGTTTTGCTTGCCGTTTGCGCCGGCGTGCCTTATTTATCGTTCGGGTCGATATCACATCAGTATTTCAAAGAGAATTACAAACGTTTTTTTCGTACTTTTTTTCGTACCCATAGAGTACTTAACTGTGTGATTTTTGATTCCTTGTACAAGGCCATTCTCGCCTCCGTTTTGCTTGCCGTTTGCGCCGGCGTGCCTTATTTATCGTTCGGTCGATATCACATCGCATTTCAAAGAGAATTACAAACGTTTTTTTTCGTACTTTTTTTCGTACCCATAGAGTACTTAACCGTGTGATTTTTGATTCCTTGTACAAGGCCATTCTCGCCTCCGTTTTGCTTGCCGTTTGCGCCGGCGTGCCTTATTTATCGTTCGGTCGATATCACACGCATTTCAAAGAGAATTACAAACGTTTTTTTTCGTACTTTTTTTCGTACCCATAGAGTACTTAACCGTGTGATTTTTGATTCCTTGTACAAGGCCATTCTCGTCTCCGTTTTGCTTGCCGTTTGCGCCGGCGTGCCTTATTTATCGTTCGGTCGATATCACACGTATTTCAAAGAGAATTACAAACGTTTTTTTCGTACTTTTTTTCGTACCCATAGAGTACTTAACTCGTGTGATTTTTGATTCCTTGTACAAGGCCATTCCGGCCTCCGTTTTGCTTGCCGTTTGCGCCGGCGTGCCTTATTTATCGTTCGGTCGATATCACATCGTACTTCAAAGAGAATTACAAACGTTTTTTTCGTACTTTTTTTCGTACCCATAGAGTACTTAACCGTGTGATTTTTGATTCCTTGTACAAGGCCATTCCGGCCTCCGTTTTGCTTGCCGTTTGCGCCGGCGTGCCTTATTTATCGTTCGGTCGATATCACATCGCATTTCAAAGAGAATTACAAACGTTTTTTTTCGTACTTTTTTTCGTACCCATAGAGTACTTAACCGTGTGATTTTTGATTCCTTGTACAAGGCCATTCTCGCCTCCGTTTTGCTTGCCGTTTGCGCCGGCGTGCCTTATTTATCGTTCGGTCGATATCACATCGCAGATTCAAAGAGAATTACAAACGTTTTTTTCGTACTTTTTTTCGTACCCATAGAGTACTTAACCGTGTGATTTTTGATTCCTTGTACAAGGCCATTCTCGCCTCCGTTTTGCTTGCCGTTTGCGCCGGCGTGCCTTATTTATCGTTCGGTCGATATCACATCGCATTTCAAAGAGAATTACAAACGTTTTTTTCGTACTTTTTTTCGTACCCATAGAGTACTTAACCGTGTGATTTTTGATTCCTTGTACAAGGCCATTCTCGGCCTCCGTTTTGCTTGCCGTTTGCGCCGGCGTGCCTTATTTATCGTTCGGTCGATATCACATCGTACTTCAAAGAGAATTACAAACGTTTTTTTTCGTACTTTTTTTCGTACCCATAGAGTACTTAACCGTGTGATTTTTGATTCCTTGTACAAGGCCATTCTCGGCCTCCGTTTTGCTTGCCGTTTGCGCCGGCGTGCCTTATTTATCGTTCGGTCGATATCACACGTACTTCAAAGAGAATTACAAACGTTTTTTTTCGTACTTTTTTTCGTACCCATAGAGTACTTAACCGTGTGATTTTTGATTCCTTGTACAAGGCCATTCTAGCCTCCGTTTTGCTTGCCGTTTGCGCCGGCGTGCCTTATTTATCGTTCTGGTCGATATCACATCAGTACTTCAAAGAGAATTACAAACATTTTTTTCGTACTTTTTTTCGTACCCATAGAGTACTTAACTCTGTGATTTTTGATTCCTTGTACAAGGCCATTCTGGCCTCCGTTTTGCTTGCCGTTTGCGCCGGCGTGCCTTATTTATCGTTCGGTCGATATCACACGCACTTCAAAGAGAATTACAAACGTTTTTTTTCGTACTTTTTTTCGTACCCATAGAGTACTTAACTGTGTGATTTTTGATTCCTTGTACAAGGCCATTCCTCGCCTCCGTTTTGCTTGCCGTTTGCGCCGGCGTGCCTTATTTATCGTTCGGTCGATATCACATCGCATTTCAAAGAGAATTACAAACGTTTTATTTCGTACTTTTTTTCGTACCCATAAGACTACCTAACTCGTGTGATATTTGATTCCTTGTACAAGGCCATTCCGGCCTCCGTTTTTCTTGCCGTTTGCGCCGGCGTGCCTTATTTATCGTTCGGTCGATATCACATCGTACTTCAAAGAGAATTACAAACATTTTTTTTCGTACTTTTTTTCGTACCCATAGAGTACTTAACTCGTGTGATTTTTTTGATTCCTTGTACAAGGCCATTCTCGTCTCCGTTTTGCTTGCCGTTTGCACCGGCGTGCCTTATTTATCGTTCGGTCGATATCACATCGTACTTCAAAGAGAATTGCAAACGTTTTTTTCGTACTTTTTTCGCGTACCCATAGAGTACTTAACCGTGTGATATTTGATTCCTTGTACAAGGCCATTCTCGCCTCCGTTTTGCTTGCCGTTTGCGCCGGCGTGCCTTATTTATCGTTCGGTCGATATCACATCGCATTTCAAAGAGAATTACAAACGTTTTATTTCGTACTTTTTTTCGTACCCATAGACTACCTAACCGTGTGATATTTGATTCCTTGTACAAGGCCATTCTGGCCTCCGTTTTTCTTGCCGTTTGCGCCGGCGTGCCTTATTTATCGTTCTGGTCGATATCACACGTACTTCAAAGAGAATTACAAACGTTTTTTTTCGTACTTTTTTTCGTACCCATAGAGTACTTAACCGTGTGATTTTTGATTCCTTGTACAAGGCCATTCTCGGCCTCCGTTTTTTTTTTCTTGCCGTTTGCACCGGCGTGCCTTATTTATCGTTCGGTCGATATCACATCGCATTTCAAAGAGAATTACAAACGTTTTTTTTCGTACTTTTTTTCGTACCCATAGAGTACTTAATTGTGTGATATTTGATTCCTTGTACAAGGCCATTCTGGCCTCCGTTTTGCTTGCCGTTTGTGCCGGCGTGCCTTATTTATCGTTCTGGTCGATATCACATCAGTAATTCAAAGAGAATTGCAAACGTTTTTTTTCGTACTTTTTTTCGTACCCATGTAGTACTTAACTGTGTGATATTTGATTCCTTGTACAAGGCCATTCTCGCCTCCGTTTTGCTTGCCGTTTGCGCCGGCGTGCCTTATTTATCGTTCTGGTCGATATCACATCGCATTTCAAAGAGAATTACAAACGTTTTTTTTCGTACTTTTTTTTCGTACCCATAGACTACTTAACTCGTGTGATATTTGATTCCTTGTACAAGGCCATTCTCGGGCCTCCGTTTTTCTTGCCGTTTGCGCCGGCGTGCCTTATTTATCGTTCGGTCGATATCACATCGTACTTCAAAGAGAATTACAAACGTTTTTTTTCGTACTTTTTTTCGTACCCATAGAGTACTTAACTCGTGTGATTTTTGATTCCTTGTACAAGGCCATTCTCGGCCTCCGTTTTGCTTGCCGTTTGCGCCGGCGTGCCTTATTTATCGTTCGGTCGATATCACACGCACTTCAAAGAGAATTACAAACGTTTTATTTCGTACTTTTTTCGTACCCATAGAGTACTTAACTCGTGTGATATTTGATTCCTTGTACAAGGCCATTCTCGGCCTCCGTTTTGCTTGCCGTTTGCGCCGGCGTGCCTTATTTATCGTTCGGTCGATATCACATCGCATTTCAAAGAGAATTACAAACATTTTTTTTCGTACTTTTTTTCGTACCCATGTAGTACTTAACCGTGTGATATTTTGATTCCTTGTACAAGGCCATTCCGGCCTCCGTTTTTCTTGCCGTTTGCGCCGGCGTGCCTTATTTATCGTTCGGTCGATATCACATCGTACTTCAAAGAGAATTACAAACGTTTTTTTTCGTACTTTTTTTTCGTACCCATGAGTACTTAATCGTGTGATTTTTGATTCCTTGTACAAGGCCATTCTCGCCTCCGTTTTGCTTGCCGTTTGCGCCGGCGTGCCTTATTTATCGTTCGGTCGATATCACATCGCACTTCAAAGAGAATTACAAACGTTTTTTTCGTACTTTTTTCGTACCCATAGAGTACTTAACCGTGTGATATTTGATTCCTTGTACAAGGCCATTCTCGCCTCCGTTTTGCTTGCCGTTTGCGCCGGCGTGCCTTATTTATCGTTCGGTCGATATCACATCGCATTTCAAAGAGAATTACAAACGTTTTTTTTCGTACTTTTTTTCGTACCCATAGAGTACTTAACTCGTGTGATTTTTGATTCCTTGTACAAGGCCATTCTCGCCTCCGTTTTGCTTGCCGTTTGCGCCGGCGTGCCTTATTTATCGTTCGGGGTCGATATCACATCGCATTTCAAAGAGAATTACAAACGTTTTTTTCGTACTTTTTTTCGTACCCATAGAGTACTTAACCGTGTGATTTTTGATTCCTTGTACAAGGCCATTCTCGCCTCCGTTTTGCTTGCCGTTTGCGCCGGCGTGCCTTATTTATCGTTCGGTCGATATCACATCGCATTTCAAAGAGAATTACAAACGTTTTTTTCGTACTTTTTTTTTCGTACCCATAGAGTACTTAACCGTGTGATTTTTGATTCCTTGTACAAGGCCATTCCGGCCTCCGTTTTGCTTGCCGTTTGCGCCGGCGTGCCTTATTTATCGTTCGGTCGATATCACATCGCACTTCAAAGAGAATTACAAACGTTTTTTTCGTACTTTTTTTCGTACCCATAGAGTACTTAACCGTGTGATTTTTGATTCCTTGTACAAGGCCATTCTCGGCCTCCGTTTTGCTTGCCGTTTGCGCCGGCGTGCCTTATTTATCGTTCGGTCGATATCACATCGCATTTCAAAGAGAATTACAAACGTTTTTTTCGTACTTTTTTTCGTACCCATAGAGTACTTAACTCGTGTGATTTTTGATTCCTTGTACAAGGCCATTCTCGGCCTCCGTTTTGCTTGCCGTTTGCGCCGGCGTGCCTTATTTATCGTTCGGTCGATATCACATCGCACTTCAAAGAGAATTACAAACGTTTTTTTTCGTACTTTTTTTCGTACCCATAGAGTACTTAACTCGTGTGATTTTTGATTCCTTGTACAAGGCCATTCTCGCCTCCGTTTTGCTTGCCGTTTGCGCCGGCGTGCCTTATTTATCGTTCGGTCGATATCACATCGTACTTCAAAGAGAATTACAAACGTTTTTTTTCGTACTTTTTTTCGTACCCATAGAGTACTTAACCGTGTGATTTTTGATTCCTTGTACAAGGCCATTCTCGGCCTCCGTTTTGCTTGCCGTTTGCGCCGGCGTGCCTTATTTATCGTTCGGTCGATATCACATCGCACTTCAAAGAGAATTACAAACGTTTTTTTTCGTACTTTTTTTCGTACCCATAGAGTACTTAACCGTGTGATTTTTGATTCCTTGTACAAGGCCATTCTCGCCTCCGTTTTGCTTGCCGTTTGCGCCGGCGTGCCTTATTTATCGTTCGGTCGATATCACACGTACTTCAAAGAGAATTACAAACGTTTTTTTTCGTACTTTTTTTCGTACCCATAGAGTACTTAACCGTGTGATTTTTGATTCCTTGTACAAGGCCATTCTCGCCCTCCGTTTTGCTTGCCGTTTGCGCCGGCGTGCCTTATTTATCGTTCGGTCGATATCACATCGCACTTCAAAGAGAATTACAAACGTTTTTTTTCGTACTTTTTTTTCGTACCCATAGAGTACTTAACCGTGTGATTTTTGATTCCTTGTACAAGGCCATTCTCGCCTCCGTTTTGCTTGCCGTTTGCGCCGGCGTGCCTTATTTATCGTTCGGTCGATATCACATCGCACTTCAAAGAGAATTACAAACGTTTTTTTCGTACTTTTTTTCGTACCCATAGAGTACTTAACCGTGTGATTTTTGATTCCTTGTACAAGGCCATTCCGGCCTCCGTTTTGCTTGCCGTTTGCGCCGGCGTGCCTTATTTATCGTTCGGTCGATATCACATCGTATTTCAAAGAGAATTACAAACGTTTTTTTTCGTACTTTTTTTCGTACCCATAGAGTACTTAACCGTGTGATTTTTGATTCCTTGTACAAGGCCATTCGGCCTCCGTTTTGCTTGCCGTTTGCGCCGGCGTGCCTTATTTATCGTTCGGTCGATATCACATCGCATTTCAAAGAGAATTACAAACGTTTTTTTCGTACTTTTTTTCGTACCCATAGAGTACTTAACCGTGTGATTTTTGATTCCTTGTACAAGGCCATTCTGCCTCCGTTTTGCTTGCCGTTTGCGCCGGCGTGCCTTATTTATCGTTCGGTCGATATCACACGCATTTCAAAGAGAATTACAAACGTTTTTTTCGTACTTTTTTTCGTACCCATAGAGTACTTAACTCGTGTGATTTTTGATTCCTTGTACAAGGCCATTCTCGCCTCCGTTTTGCTTGCCGTTTGCGCCGGCGTGCCTTATTTATCGTTCGGTCGATATCACATCGCACTTCAAAGAGAATTACAAACGTTTTTTTCGTACTTTTTTTCGTACCCATAGAGTACTTAACCGTGTGATTTTTGATTCCTTGTACAAGGCCATTCGGCCTCCGTTTTGCTTGCCGTTTGCGCCGGCGTGCCTTATTTATCGTTCGGTCGATATCACATCGTACTTCAAAGAGAATTACAAACGTTTTTTTTCGTACTTTTTTTCGTACCCATAGAGTACTTAACTCGTGTGATTTTTGATTCCTTGTACAAGGCCATTCTCGGCCTCCGTTTTGCTTGCCGTTTGCGCCGGCGTGCCTTATTTATCGTTCGGTCGATATCACATCGCACTTCAAAGAGAATTACAAACGTTTTTTTTCGTACTTTTTTTCGTACCCATAGAGTACTTAACCGTGTGATTTTTGATTCCTTGTACAAGGCCATTCTCGGCCTCCGTTTTGCTTGCCGTTTGCGCCGGCGTGCCTTATTTATCGTTCGGTCGATATCACATCGCATTCAAAGAGAATTACAAACGTTTTTTTTCGTACTTTTTTTCGTACCCATAGAGTACTTAACCGTGTGATTTTTGATTCCTTGTACAAGGCCATTCTCGCCTCCGTTTTGCTTGCCGTTTGCGCCGGCGTGCCTTATTTATCGTTCGGTCGATATCACATCGCACTTCAAAGAGAATTACAAACGTTTTTTTTCGTACTTTTTTTCGTACCCATAGAGTACTTAACCGTGTGATTTTTGATTCCTTGTACAAGGCCATTCTCGCCTCCGTTTTGCTTGCCGTTTGCGCCGGCGTGCCTTATTTATCGTTCGGTCGATATCACATCGCATTTCAAAGAGAATTACAAACGTTTTTTTCGTACTTTTTTTCGTACCCATAGAGTACTTAACCGTGTGATTTTTGATTCCTTGTACAAGGCCATTCTCGCCTCCGTTTTGCTTGCCGTTTGCGCCGGCGTGCCTTATTTATCGTTCGGTCGATATCACATCGTACTTCAAAGAGAATTACAAACGTTTTTTTCGTACTTTTTTTCGTACCCATAGAGTACTTAACTCGTGTGATTTTTGATTCCTTGTACAAGGCCATTCCGGCCTCCGTTTTGCTTGCCGTTTGCGCCGGCGTGCCTTATTTATCGTTCGGTCGATATCACATCGCATTACTTCAAAGAGAATTACAAACGTTTTTT
The DNA here is from genome assembly GCA_036785695.1 of Gentiana straminea. Classification (NCBI taxonomy): domain Eukaryota; kingdom Viridiplantae; phylum Streptophyta; class Magnoliopsida; order Gentianales; family Gentianaceae; genus Gentiana; species Gentiana straminea. The sequence goes on along the minus strand of JAVUPR010000128.1, from coordinate 223,788 downwards.
TCGTACTTTTTTTCGTACCCATAGAGTACTTAACCGTGTGATTTTTGATTCCTTGTACAAGGCCATTCTCGCCTCCGTTTTGCTTGCCGTTTGCGCCGGCGTGCCTTATTTATCGTTCGGTCGATATCACATCGCACTTCAAAGAGAATTACAAACGTTTTTTTTCGTACTTTTTTTCGTACCCATAGAGTACTTAACCGTGTGATTTTTGATTCCTTGTACAAGGCCATTCTCGCCTCCGTTTTGCTTGCCGTTTGCGCCGGCGTGCCTTATTTATCGTTCGGTCGATATCACATCGCATTTCAAAGAGAATTACAAACGTTTTTTTTCGTACTTTTTTTCGTACCCATAGAGTACTTAACCGTGTGATTTTTGATTCCTTGTACAAGGCCATTCTCGCCTCCGTTTTGCTTGCCGTTTGCGCCGGCGTGCCTTATTTATCGTTCGGTCGATATCACATCAGTACTTCAAAGAGAATTACAAACGTTTTTTTCGTACTTTTTTTCGTACCCATAGAGTACTTAACCGTGTGATTTTTGATTCCTTGTACAAGGCCATTCTGGCCTCCGTTTTGCTTGCCGTTTGCGCCGGCGTGCCTTATTTATCGTTCTGGTCGATATCACACCAGTACTTCAAAGAGAATTACAAACGTTTTTTTCGTACTTTTTTTCGTACCCATAGAGTACTTAACTGTGTGATTTTTGATTCCTTGTACAAGGCCATTCTCGGCCTCCGTTTTGCTTGCCGTTTGCGCCGGCGTGCCTTATTTATCGTTCGGTCGATATCACATCGCATTTCAAAGAGAATTACAAACGTTTTTTTTCGTACTTTTTTTCGTACCCATAGAGTACTTAACCGTGTGATTTTTGATTCCTTGTACAAGGCCATTCTCGGCCTCCGTTTTGCTTGCCGTTTGCGCCGGCGTGCCTTATTTATCGTTCGGTCGATATCACATCGCACTTCAAAGAGAATTACAAACGTTTTTTTTCGTACTTTTTTTCGTACCCATAGAGTACTTAACTCGTGTGATTTTTGATTCCTTGTACAAGGCCATTCTCGCCTCCGTTTTGCTTGCCGTTTGCGCCGGCGTGCCTTATTTATCGTTCGGTCGATATCACATCGCACTTCAAAGAGAATTACAAACGTTTTTTTTCGTACTTTTTTTCGTACCCATAGAGTACTTAACCGTGTGATTTTTGATTCCTTGTACAAGGCCATTCCGGCCTCCGTTTTGCTTGCCGTTTGCGCCGGCGTGCCTTATTTATCGTTCGGTCGATATCACATCGCATTTCAAAGAGAATTACAAACGTTTTTTTTCGTACTTTTTTTCGTACCCATAGAGTACTTAACCGTGTGATTTTTGATTCCTTGTACAAGGCCATTCTCGCCTCCGTTTTGCTTGCCGTTTGCGCCGGCGTGCCTTATTTATCGTTCGGTCGATATCACACGTACTTCAAAGAGAATTACAAACGTTTTTTTTCGTACTTTTTTTCGTACCCATAGAGTACTTAACCGTGTGATTTTTGATTCCTTGTACAAGGCCATTCTCGTCTCCGTTTTGCTTGCCGTTTGCGCCGGCGTGCCTTATTTATCGTTCGGTCGATATCACATCGCACTTCAAAGAGAATTACAAACGTTTTTTTTCGTACTTTTTTTCGTACCCATAGAGTACTTAACCGTGTGATTTTTGATTCCTTGTACAAGGCCATTCTCGCCTCCGTTTTGCTTGCCGTTTGCGCCGGCGTGCCTTATTTATCGTTCGGTCGATATCACATCGCACTTCAAAGAGAATTACAAACGTTTTTTTTCGTACTTTTTTTCGTACCCATAGAGTACTTAACCGTGTGATTTTTGATTCCTTGTACAAGGCCATTCTCGGCCTCCGTTTTGCTTGCCGTTTGCGCCGGCGTGCCTTATTTATCGTTCGGTCGATATCACATCGCACTTCAAAGAGAATTACAAACGTTTTTTTTCGTACTTTTTTTCGTACCCATAGAGTACTTAACCGTGTGATTTTTGATTCCTTGTACAAGGCCATTCTCGCCTCCGTTTTGCTTGCCGTTTGCGCCGGCGTGCCTTATTTATCGTTCGGTCGATATCACATCGTACTTCAAAGAGAATTACAAACGTTTTTTTCGTACTTTTTTTCGTACCCATAGAGTACTTAACTCGTGTGATATTTGATTCCTTGTACAAGGCCATTCTCGGCCTCCGTTTTGCTTGCCGTTTGCGCCGGCGTGCCTTATTTATCGTTCGGTCGATATCACATCGCATTTCAAAGAGAATTACAAACGTTTTTTTCGTACTTTTTTTCGTACCCATAGAGTACTTAACTCGTGTGATTTTTGATTCCTTGTACAAGGCCATTCTCGCCTCCGTTTTGCTTGCCGTTTGCGCCGGCGTGCCTTATTTATCGTTCGGTCGATATCACATCGCATTTCAAAGAGAATTACAAACGTTTTTTTTCGTACTTTTTTTCGTACCCATAGAGTACTTAACCGTGTGATTTTTGATTCCTTGTACAAGGCCATTCTCGGCCTCCGTTTTGCTTGCCGTTTGCGCCGGCGTGCCTTATTTATCGTTCGGTCGATATCACATCGTACTTCAAAGAGAATTACAAACGTTTTTTTTCGTACTTTTTTTCGTACCCATAGAGTACTTAACTCGTGTGATTTTTGATTCCTTGTACAAGGCCATTCTCGCCTCCGTTTTGCTTGCCGTTTGCGCCGGCGTGCCTTATTTATCGTTCGGTCGATATCACATCGTACTTCAAAGAGAATTACAAACGTTTTTTTCGTACTTTTTTTCGTACCCATAGACTACTTAACTCGTGTGATTTTTGATTCCTTGTACAAGGCCATTCCGCCTCCGTTTTGCTTGCCGTTTGCGCCGGCGTGCCTTATTTATCGTTCGGTCGATATCACATCGTATTTCAAAGAGAATTACAAACGTTTTTTTTCGTACTTTTTTTCGTACCCATAGAGTACTTAACCGTGTGATTTTTGATTCCTTGTACAAGGCCATTCTCGGCCTCCGTTTTGCTTGCCGTTTGCGCCGGCGTGCCTTATTTATCGTTCGGTCGATATCACACGTACTTCAAAGAGAATTACAAACGTTTTTTTTCGTACTTTTTTTCGTACCCATAGAGTACTTAACTCGTGTGATTTTTGATTCCTTGTACAAGGCCATTCTCGGCCTCCGTTTTGCTTGCCGTTTGCGCCGGCGTGCCTTATTTATCGTTCGGTCGATATCACATCGCATTTCAAAGAGAATTACAAACGTTTTTTTCGTACTTTTTTTCGTACCCATAGAGTACTTAACCGTGTGATATTTGATTCCTTGTACAAGGCCATTCTCGGCCTCCGTTTTGCTTGCCGTTTGCGCCGGCGTGCCTTATTTATCGTTCGGTCGATATCACACGCATTTCAAAGAGAATTACAAACGTTTTTTTTCGTACTTTTTTTCGTACCCATAGAGTACTTAACCGTGTGATTTTTGATTCCTTGTACAAGGCCATTCTCGGCCTCCGTTTTGCTTGCCGTTTGCGCCGGCGTGCCTTATTTATCGTTCGGTCGATATCACATCGTACTTCAAAGAGAATTACAAACGTTTTTTTTCGTACTTTTTTTCGTACCCATAGAGTACTTAACTCGTGTGATTTTTGATTCCTTGTACAAGGCCATTCTCGGCCTCCGTTTTGCTTGCCGTTTGCGCCGGCGTGCCTTATTTATCGTTCGGTCGATATCACATCGCACTTCAAAGAGAATTACAAACGTTTTTTTTCGTACTTTTTTTCGTACCCATAGAGTACTTAACCGTGTGATTTTTGATTCCTTGTACAAGGCCATTCTCGCCTCCGTTTTGCTTGCCGTTTGCGCCGGCGTGCCTTATTTATCGTTCGGTCGATATCACATCGTACTTCAAAGAGAATTACAAACGTTTTTTTTCGTACTTTTTTTTCGTACCCATAGAGTACTTAACCGTGTGATTTTTGATTCCTTGTACAAGGCCATTCTCGGCCTCCGTTTTGCTTGCCGTTTGCGCCGGCGTGCCTTATTTATCGTTCGGTCGATATCACATCGCACTTCAAAGAGAATTACAAACGTTTTTTTCGTACTTTTTTTCGTACCCATAGAGTACTTAACTCGTGTGATTTTTGATTCCTTGTACAAGGCCATTCTCGGCCTCCGTTTTGCTTGCCGTTTGCGCCGGCGTGCCTTATTTATCGTTCGGTCGATATCACATCGCATTTCAAAGAGAATTACAAACGTTTTTTTTCGTACTTTTTTTCGTACCCATAGAGTACTTAACCGTGTGATTTTTGATTCCTTGTACAAGGCCATTCTCGCCTCCGTTTTGCTTGCCGTTTGCGCCGGCGTGCCTTATTTATCGTTCGGTCGATATCACATCGCATTTCAAAGAGAATTACAAACGTTTTTTTCGTACTTTTTTTCGTACCCATAGAGTACTTAACCGTGTGATTTTTGATTCCTTGTACAAGGCCATTCCGGCCTCCGTTTTGCTTGCCGTTTGCGCCGGCGTGCCTTATTTATCGTTCGGTCGATATCACATCGCATTTCAAAGAGAATTACAAACGTTTTTTTTCGTACTTTTTTTTCGTACCCATAGAGTACTTAACCGTGTGATTTTTGATTCCTTGTACAAGGCCATTCTCGCCTCCGTTTTGCTTGCCGTTTGCGCCGGCGTGCCTTATTTATCGTTCGGTCGATATCACATCGTACTTCAAAGAGAATTACAAACGTTTTTTTTCGTACTTTTTTTCGTACCCATAGAGTACTTAACCGTGTGATTTTTGATTCCTTGTACAAGGCCATTCTCGCCTCCGTTTTGCTTGCCGTTTGCGCCGGCGTGCCTTATTTATCGTTCGGTCGATATCACATCGCATTTCAAAGAGAATTACAAACGTTTTTTTTCGTACTTTTTTTCGTACCCATAGAGTACTTAACCGTGTGATTTTGATTCCTTGTACAAGGCCATTCTCGGCCTCCGTTTTGCTTGCCGTTTGCGCCGGCGTGCCTTATTTATCGTTCGGTCGATATCACATCGCATTTCAAAGAGAATTACAAACGTTTTTTTTCGTACTTTTTTTCGTACCCATAGAGTACTTAACTCGTGTGATTTTTGATTCCTTGTACAAGGCCATTCTCGGCCTCCGTTTTGCTTGCCGTTTGCGCCGGCGTGCCTTATTTATCGTTCGGTCGATATCACATCGTACTTCAAAGAGAATTACAAACGTTTTTTTTCGTACTTTTTTTCGTACCCATAGAGTACTTAACCGTGTGATTTTTGATTCCTTGTACAAGGCCATTCCGGCCTCCGTTTTGCTTGCCGTTTGCGCCGGCGTGCCTTATTTATCGTTCGGTCGATATCACATCGCACTTCAAAGAGAATTACAAACGTTTTTTTTCGTACTTTTTTTCGTACCCATAGAGTACTTAACCGTGTGATTTTTGATTCCTTGTACAAGGCCATTCTCGGCCTCCGTTTTGCTTGCCGTTTGCGCCGGCGTGCCTTATTTATCGTTCGGTCGATATCACACGTACTTCAAAGAGAATTACAAACGTTTTTTTTCGTACTTTTTTTCGTACCCATAGAGTACTTAACCGTGTGATTTTTGATTCCTTGTACAAGGCCATTCTGCCTCCGTTTTGCTTGCCGTTTGCGCCGGCGTGCCTTATTTATCGTTCGGTCGATATCACATCGTACTTCAAAGAGAATTACAAACGTTTTTTTTCGTACTTTTTTTCGTACCCATAGAGTACTTAACCGTGTGATTTTTGATTCCTTGTACAAGGCCATTCTCGGCCTCCGTTTTGCTTGCCGTTTGCGCCGGCGTGCCTTATTTATCGTTCGGTCGATATCACATCGCATTTCAAAGAGAATTACAAACGTTTTTTTTCGTACTTTTTTTCGTACCCATAGAGTACTTAACCGTGTGATATTTTGATTCCTTGTACAAGGCCATTCTCGCCTCCGTTTTGCTTGCCGTTTGCGCCGGCGTGCCTTATTTATCGTTCGGTCGATATCACATCGCATTTCAAAGAGAATTACAAACGTTTTTTTTCGTACTTTTTTTCGTACCCATAGAGTACTTAACCGTGTGATTTTTGATTCCTTGTACAAGGCCATTCTCGGCCTCCGTTTTGCTTGCCGTTTGCGCCGGCGTGCCTTATTTATCGTTCGGTCGATATCACATCGTACTTCAAAGAGAATTACAAACGTTTTTTTCGTACTTTTTTTCGTACCCATAGAGTACTTAACTCGTGTGATTTTTGATTCCTTGTACAAGGCCATTCTCGCCTCCGTTTTGCTTGCCGTTTGCGCCGGCGTGCCTTATTTATCGTTCGGTCGATATCACATCGCATTTCAAAGAGAATTACAAACGTTTTTTTCGTACTTTTTTTCGTACCCATAGAGTACTTAACCGTGTGATTTTTGATTCCTTGTACAAGGCCATTCTCGGCCTCCGTTTTGCTTGCCGTTTGCGCCGGCGTGCCTTATTTATCGTTCGGTCGATATCACATCGCACTTCAAAGAGAATTACAAACGTTTTTTTTCGTACTTTTTTTCGTACCCATAGAGTACTTAACCGTGTGATTTTTGATTCCTTGTACAAGGCCATTCTGCCTCCGTTTTGCTTGCCGTTTGCGCCGGCGTGCCTTATTTATCGTTCGGTCGATATCACATCGCACTTCAAAGAGAATTACAAACGTTTTTTTTCGTACTTTTTTTCGTACCCATAGAGTACTTAACTCGTGTGATATTTGATTCCTTGTACAAGGCCATTCTCGGCCTCCGTTTTGCTTGCCGTTTGCGCCGGCGTGCCTTATTTATCGTTCGGTCGATATCACATCGCATTTCAAAGAGAATTACAAACGTTTTTTTTCGTACTTTTTTTCGTACCCATAGAGTACTTAACCGTGTGATTTTTGATTCCTTGTACAAGGCCATTCTCGTCTCCGTTTTGCTTGCCGTTTGCGCCGGCGTGCCTTATTTATCGTTCGGTCGATATCACATCGCAATTTCAAAGAGAATTACAAACGTTTTTTTTCGTACTTTTTTTCGTACCCATAGAGTACTTAACCGTGTGATTTTTGATTCCTTGTACAAGGCCATTCTCGGCCTCCGTTTTGCTTGCCGTTTGCGCCGGCGTGCCTTATTTATCGTTCGGTCGATATCACATCGCACTTCAAAGAGAATTACAAACGTTTTTTTTCGTACTTTTTTTCGTACCCATAGAGTACTTAACCGTGTGATTTTTGATTCCTTGTACAAGGCCATTCTCGCCTCCGTTTTGCTTGCCGTTTGCGCCGGCGTGCCTTATTTATCGTTCGGTCGATATCACATCGTACTTCAAAGAGAATTACAAACGTTTTTTTTTCGTACTTTTTTTCGTACCCATAGAGTACTTAACCGTGTGATTTTTGATTCCTTGTACAAGGCCATTCTCGGCTCCGTTTTGCTTGCCGTTTGCGCCGGCGTGCCTTATTTATCGTTCGGTCGATATCACACGTACTTCAAAGAGAATTACAAACGTTTTTTTTCGTACTTTTTTTCGTACCCATAGAGTACTTAACCGTGTGATTTTTGATTCCTTGTACAAGGCCATTCCGCCTCCGTTTTGCTTGCCGTTTGCGCCGGCGTGCCTTATTTATCGTTCGGTCGATATCACATCGCACTTCAAAGAGAATTACAAACGTTTTTTTTCGTACTTTTTTTCGTACCCATAGAGTACTTAACCGTGTGATTTTTGATTCCTTGTACAAGGCCATTCTCGCCTCCGTTTTGCTTGCCGTTTGCGCCGGCGTGCCTTATTTATCGTTCGGTCGATATCACATCGCACTTCAAAGAGAATTACAAACGTTTTTTTTCGTACTTTTTTTCGTACCCATAGAGTACTTAACCGTGTGATTTTTGATTCCTTGTACAAGGCCATTCTCGCCTCCGTTTTGCTTGCCGTTTGCGCCGGCGTGCCTTATTTATCGTTCGGTCGATATCACATCGCACTTCAAAGAGAATTACAAACGTTTTTTTTCGTACTTTTTTTCGTACCCATAGAGTACTTAACCGTGTGATTTTTGATTCCTTGTACAAGGCCATTCTCGGCCTCCGTTTTGCTTGCCGTTTGCGCCGGCGTGCCTTATTTATCGTTCGGTCGATATCACATCGCACTTCAAAGAGAATTACAAACGTTTTTTTTCGTACTTTTTTTCGTACCCATAGAGTACTTAACCGTGTGATTTTTGATTCCTTGTACAAGGCCATTCTCGCCTCCGTTTTGCTTGCCGTTTGCGCCGGCGTGCCTTATTTATCGTTCGGTCGATATCACATCGCATTTCAAAGAGAATTACAAACGTTTTTTTTCGTACTTTTTTTCGTACCCATAGAGTACTTAACCGTGTGATTTTTGATTCCTTGTACAAGGCCATTCTCGCCTCCGTTTTGCTTGCCGTTTGCGCCGGCGTGCCTTATTTATCGTTCGGTCGATATCACATCGCACTTCAAAGAGAATTACAAACGTTTTTTTTCGTACTTTTTTTCGTACCCATAGAGTACTTAACCGTGTGATTTTTGATTCCTTGTACAAGGCCATTCTCGGCCTCCGTTTTGCTTGCCGTTTGCGCCGGCGTGCCTTATTTATCGTTCGGTCGATATCACATCGCACTTCAAAGAGAATTACAAACGTTTTTTTCGTACTTTTTTTCGTACCCATAGAGTACTTAACCGTGTGATTTTTGATTCCTTGTACAAGGCCATTCTCGCCTCCGTTTTGCTTGCCGTTTGCGCCGGCGTGCCTTATTTATCGTTCGGTCGATATCACATCGCACTTCAAAGAGAATTACAAACGTTTTTTTCGTACTTTTTTTCGTACCCATAGAGTACTTAACCGTGTGATATTTGATTCCTTGTACAAGGCCATTCTCGGCCTCCGTTTTGCTTGCCGTTTGCGCCGGCGTGCCTTATTTATCGTTCGGTCGATATCACATCGCATTTCAAAGAGAATTACAAACGTTTTTTTCGTACTTTTTTTCGTACCCATAGAGTACTTAACCGTGTGATTTTTGATTCCTTGTACAAGGCCATTCCGCCTCCGTTTTGCTTGCCGTTTGCGCCGGCGTGCCTTATTTATCGTTCGGTCGATATCACATCGCATTCAAAGAGAATTACAAACGTTTTTTTTCGTACTTTTTTTCGTACCCATAGAGTACTTAACCGTGTGATTTTTGATTCCTTGTACAAGGCCATTCTCGGCCTCCGTTTTGCTTGCCGTTTGCGCCGGCGTGCCTTATTTATCGTTCGGTCGATATCACATCGCACTTCAAAGAGAATTACAAACGTTTTTTTTCGTACTTTTTTTCGTACCCATAGAGTACTTAACTCGTGTGATTTTTGATTCCTTGTACAAGGCCATTCTCGGCCTCCGTTTTGCTTGCCGTTTGCGCCGGCGTGCCTTATTTATCGTTCGGTCGATATCACATCGCATTTCAAAGAGAATTACAAACGTTTTTTTTCGTACTTTTTTTCGTACCCATAGAGTACTTAACCGTGTGATTTTTGATTCCTTGTACAAGGCCATTCTCGGCCTCCGTTTTGCTTGCCGTTTGCGCCGGCGTGCCTTATTTATCGTTCGGTCGATATCACATCGCATTTCAAAGAGAATTACAAACGTTTTTTTCGTACTTTTTTTCGTACCCATAGAGTACTTAACCGTGTGATTTTTGATTCCTTGTACAAGGCCATTCTCGCCTCCGTTTTGCTTGCCGTTTGCGCCGGCGTGCCTTATTTATCGTTCGGTCGATATCACATCGCATTCAAAGAGAATTACAAACGTTTTTTTTCGTACTTTTTTTCGTACCCATAGAGTACTTAACCGTGTGATTTTTGATTCCTTGTACAAGGCCATTCCGCCTCCGTTTTGCTTGCCGTTTGCGCCGGCGTGCCTTATTTATCGTTCGGTCGATATCACATCGCATTTCAAAGAGAATTACAAACGTTTTTTTTCGTACTTTTTTTCGTACCCATAGAGTACTTAACCGTGTGATTTTTGATTCCTTGTACAAGGCCATTCTCGCCTCCGTTTTGCTTGCCGTTTGCGCCGGCGTGCCTTATTTATCGTTCGGTCGATATCACATCGCATTTCAAAGAGAATTACAAACGTTTTTTTTCGTACTTTTTTTCGTACCCATAGAGTACTTAACTCGTGTGATTTTTGATTCCTTGTACAAGGCCATTCTCGGCCTCCGTTTTGCTTGCCGTTTGCGCCGGCGTGCCTTATTTATCGTTCGGTCGATATCACACGCATTCAAAGAGAATTACAAACGTTTTTTTTCGTACTTTTTTTCGTACCCATAGAGTACTTAACCGTGTGATTTTTGATTCCTTGTACAAGGCCATTCTCGGCCTCCGTTTTGCTTGCCGTTTGCGCCGGCGTGCCTTATTTATCGTTCGGTCGATATCACATCGTACTTCAAAGAGAATTACAAACGTTTTTTTTCGTACTTTTTTTCGTACCCATAGAGTACTTAACCGTGTGATTTTTGATTCCTTGTACAAGGCCATTCTCGCCTCCGTTTTGCTTGCCGTTTGCGCCGGCGTGCCTTATTTATCGTTCGGTCGATATCACATCGCACTTCAAAGAGAATTACAAACGTTTTTTTTCGTACTTTTTTTCGTACCCATAGAGTACTTAACCGTGTGATTTTTGATTCCTTGTACAAGGCCATTCTCGGCCTCCGTTTTGCTTGCCGTTTGCGCCGGCGTGCCTTATTTATCGTTCGGTCGATATCACATCGCACTTCAAAGAGAATTACAAACGTTTTTTTTCGTACTTTTTTTCGTACCCATAGAGTACTTAACCGTGTGATTTTTGATTCCTTGTACAAGGCCATTCTCGCCTCCGTTTTGCTTGCCGTTTGCGCCGGCGTGCCTTATTTATCGTTCGGTCGATATCACATCGCATTTCAAAGAGAATTACAAACGTTTTTTTTCGTACTTTTTTTCGTACCCATAGAGTACTTAACCGTGTGATTTTTGATTCCTTGTACAAGGCCATTCTCGCCTCCGTTTTGCTTGCCGTTTGCGCCGGCGTGCCTTATTTATCGTTCGGTCGATATCACATCGCATTTCAAAGAGAATTACAAACGTTTTTTTTCGTACTTTTTTTCGTACCCATAGAGTACTTAACTCGTGTGATTTTTGATTCCTTGTACAAGGCCATTCTCGGCCTCCGTTTTGCTTGCCGTTTGCGCCGGCGTGCCTTATTTATCGTTCGGTCGATATCACATCGCACTTCAAAGAGAATTACAAACGTTTTTTTTCGTACTTTTTTTCGTACCCATAGAGTACTTAACTCGTGTGATTTTTGATTCCTTGTACAAGGCCATTCTCGCCTCCGTTTTGCTTGCCGTTTGCGCCGGCGTGCCTTATTTATCGTTCGGTCGATATCACATCGCATTTCAAAGAGAATTACAAACGTTTTTTTTCGTACTTTTTTTCGTACCCATAGAGTACTTAACCGTGTGATTTTTGATTCCTTGTACAAGGCCATTCTCGGCCTCCGTTTTGCTTGCCGTTTGCGCCGGCGTGCCTTATTTATCGTTCGGTCGATATCACATCGCACTTCAAAGAGAATTACAAACGTTTTTTTTCGTACTTTTTTTCGTACCCATAGAGTACTTAACCGTGTGATTTTTGATTCCTTGTACAAGGCCATTCTCGGCCTCCGTTTTGCTTGCCGTTTGCGCCGGCGTGCCTTATTTATCGTTCGGTCGATATCACATCGCACTTCAAAGAGAATTACAAACGTTTTTTTCGTACTTTTTTTCGTACCCATAGAGTACTTAACCGTGTGATTTTTGATTCCTTGTACAAGGCCATTCTCGCCTCCGTTTTGCTTGCCGTTTGCGCCGGCGTGCCTTATTTATCGTTCGGTCGATATCACATCGCACTTCAAAGAGAATTACAAACGTTTTTTTTCGTACTTTTTTTCGTACCCATAGAGTACTTAACCGTGTGATTTTTGATTCCTTGTACAAGGCCATTCTCGCCTCCGTTTTGCTTGCCGTTTGCGCCGGCGTGCCTTATTTATCGTTCGGTCGATATCACATCGCACTTCAAAGAGAATTACAAACGTTTTTTTTCGTACTTTTTTTCGTACCCATAGAGTACTTAACTCGTGTGATTTTTGATTCCTTGTACAAGGCCATTCTCGCCTCCGTTTTGCTTGCCGTTTGCGCCGGCGTGCCTTATTTATCGTTCGGTCGATATCACATCGCATTTCAAAGAGAATTACAAACGTTTTTTTTCGTACTTTTTTTCGTACCCATAGAGTACTTAACCGTGTGATTTTTGATTCCTTGTACAAGGCCATTCTCGCCTCCGTTTTGCTTGCCGTTTGCGCCGGCGTGCCTTATTTATCGTTCGGTCGATATCACATCGCACTTCAAAGAGAATTACAAACGTTTTTTTTCGTACTTTTTTTCGTACCCATAGAGTACTTAACGTGTGATTTTTGATTCCTTGTACAAGGCCATTCTCGGCCTCCGTTTTGCTTGCCGTTTGCGCCGGCGTGCCTTATTTATCGTTCGGTCGATATCACATCGCACTTCAAAGAGAATTACAAACGTTTTTTTTCGTACTTTTTTTCGTACCCATAGAGTACTTAACCGTGTGATTTTTGATTCCTTGTACAAGGCCATTCTCGTCTCCGTTTTGCTTGCCGTTTGCGCCGGCGTGCCTTATTTATCGTTCGGTCGATATCACATCGCATTTCAAAGAGAATTACAAACGTTTTTTTTCGTACTTTTTTTCGTACCCATAGAGTACTTAACCGTGTGATTTTTGATTCCTTGTACAAGGCCATTCTCGGCCTCCGTTTTGCTTGCCGTTTGCGCCGGCGTGCCTTATTTATCGTTCGGTCGATATCACATCGCACTTCAAAGAGAATTACAAACGTTTTTTCGTACTTTTTTTCGTACCCATAGAGTACTTAACCGTGTGATTTTTGATTCCTTGTACAAGGCCATTCTCGGCCTCCGTTTTGCTTGCCGTTTGCGCCGGCGTGCCTTATTTATCGTTCGGTCGATATCACACGTACTTCAAAGAGAATTACAAACGTTTTTTTCGTACTTTTTTTCGTACCCATAGAGTACTTAACCGTGTGATTTTTGATTCCTTGTACAAGGCCATTCTCGCCTCCGTTTTGCTTGCCGTTTGCGCCGGCGTGCCTTATTTATCGTTCGGTCGATATCACATCGCATTTCAAAGAGAATTACAAACGTTTTTTTTCGTACTTTTTTTCGTACCCATAGAGTACTTAACCGTGTGATTTTTGATTCCTTGTACAAGGCCATTCTCGCCTCCGTTTTGCTTGCCGTTTGCGCCGGCGTGCCTTATTTATCGTTCGGTCGATATCACATCGCACTTCAAAGAGAATTACAAACGTTTTTTTTCGTATTTTTTTTCGTACCCATAGAGTACTTAACCGTGTGATTTTTGATTCCTTGTACAAGGCCATTCTCGGCCTCCGTTTTGCTTGCCGTTTGCGCCGGCGTGCCTTATTTATCGTTCGGTCGATATCACATCGCACTTCAAAGAGAATTACAAACGTTTTTTTTCGTACTTTTTTTCGTACCCATAGAGTACTTAACCGTGTGATTTTTGATTCCTTGTACAAGGCCATTCTCGGCCTCCGTTTTGCTTGCCGTTTGCGCCGGCGTGCCTTATTTATCGTTCGGTCGATATCACATCGCACTTCAAAGAGAATTACAAACGTTTTTTTTCGTACTTTTTTTCGTACCCATAGAGTACTTAACCGTGTGATTTTTGATTCCTTGTACAAGGCCATTCTCGCCTCCGTTTTGCTTGCCGTTTGCGCCGGCGTGCCTTATTTATCGTTCGGTCGATATCACATCGCATTTCAAAGAGAATTACAAACGTTTTTTTTCGTACTTTTTTTCGTACCCATAGAGTACTTAACCGTGTGATTTTTGATTCCTTGTACAAGGCCATTCTCGGCCTCCGTTTTGCTTGCCGTTTGCGCCGGCGTGCCTTATTTATCGTTCGGTCGATATCACACGTACTTCAAAGAGAATTACAAACGTTTTTTTTCGTACTTTTTTTCGTACCCATAGAGTACTTAACCGTGTGATTTTTGATTCCTTGTACAAGGCCATTCTCGCCTCCGTTTTGCTTGCCGTTTGCGCCGGCGTGCCTTATTTATCGTTCGGTCGATATCACATCGCATTCAAAGAGAATTACAAACGTTTTTTTTCGTACTTTTTTTCGTACCCATAGAGTACTTAACCGTGTGATTTTTGATTCCTTGTACAAGGCCATTCTCGGCCTCCGTTTTGCTTGCCGTTTGCGCCGGCGTGCCTTATTTATCGTTCGGTCGATATCACACGTACTTCAAAGAGAATTACAAACGTTTTTTTTCGTACTTTTTTTCGTACCCATAGAGTACTTAACCGTGTGATTTTTGATTCCTTGTACAAGGCCATTCTCGGCCTCCGTTTTGCTTGCCGTTTGCGCCGGCGTGCCTTATTTATCGTTCGGTCGATATCACACGTACTTCAAAGAGAATTACAAACGTTTTTTTTCGTACTTTTTTTCGTACCCATAGAGTACTTAACCGTGTGATTTTTGATTCCTTGTACAAGGCCATTCTCGGCCTCCGTTTTGCTTGCCGTTTGCGCCGGCGTGCCTTATTTATCGTTCGGTCGATATCACATCGCATACTTCAAAGAGAATTACAAACGTTTTTTTTCGTACTTTTTTTCGTACCCATAGAGTACTTAACCGTGTGATTTTTGATTCCTTGTACAAGGCCATTCTGGCCTCCGTTTTGCTTGCCGTTTGCGCCGGCGTGCCTTATTTATCGTTCGGTCGATATCACATCGCACTTCAAAGAGAATTACAAACGTTTTTTTCGTACTTTTTTTCGTACCCATAGAGTACTTAACCGTGTGATTTTTGATTCCTTGTACAAGGCCATTCTCGCCTCCGTTTTGCTTGCCGTTTGCGCCGGCGTGCCTTATTTATCGTTCGGTCGATATCACATCGCATTTCAAAGAGAATTACAAACGTTTTTTTTCGTACTTTTTTTCGTACCCATAGAGTACTTAACCGTGTGATTTTTGATTCCTTGTACAAGGCCATTCTCGTCTCCGTTTTGCTTGCCGTTTGCGCCGGCGTGCCTTATTTATCGTTCGGTCGATATCACATCGCATTTCAAAGAGAATTACAAACGTTTTTTTTCGTACTTTTTTTCGTACCCATAGAGTACTTAACCGTGTGATTTTTGATTCCTTGTACAAGGCCATTCTCGCCTCCGTTTTGCTTGCCGTTTGCGCCGGCGTGCCTTATTTATCGTTCGGTCGATATCACATCGCATTTCAAAGAGAATTACAAACGTTTTTTTCGTACTTTTTTTCGTACCCATAGAGTACTTAACCGTGTGATTTTTGATTCCTTGTACAAGGCCATTCTCGGCTCCGTTTTGCTTGCCGTTTGCGCCGGCGTGCCTTATTTATCGTTCGGTCGATATCACATCGCATTTCAAAGAGAATTACAAACGTTTTTTTTCGTACTTTTTTTCGTACCCATAGAGTACTTAACCGTGTGATTTTTGATTCCTTGTACAAGGCCATTCTCGGCCTCCGTTTTGCTTGCCGTTTGCGCCGGCGTGCCTTATTTATCGTTCGGTCGATATCACATCGCACTTCAAAGAGAATTACAAACGTTTTTTTTCGTACTTTTTTTCGTACCCATAGAGTACTTAACCGTGTGATTTTTGATTCCTTGTACAAGGCCATTCTCGCCTCCGTTTTGCTTGCCGTTTGCGCCGGCGTGCCTTATTTATCGTTCGGTCGATATCACATCGCATTTCAAAGAGAATTACAAACGTTTTTTTCGTACTTTTTTTCGTACCCATAGAGTACTTAACCGTGTGATTTTTGATTCCTTGTACAAGGCCATTCTCGCCTCCGTTTTGCTTGCCGTTTGCGCCGGCGTGCCTTATTTATCGTTCGGTCGATATCACATCGCACTTCAAAGAGAATTACAAACGTTTTTTTTCGTACTTTTTTTCGTACCCATAGAGTACTTAACCGTGTGATTTTTGATTCCTTGTACAAGGCCATTCTCGGCCTCCGTTTTGCTTGCCGTTTGCGCCGGCGTGCCTTATTTATCGTTCGGTCGATATCACATCGCACTTTCAAAGAGAATTACAAACGTTTTTTTTCGTACTTTTTTTCGTACCCATAGAGTACTTAACCGTGTGATTTTTGATTCCTTGTACAAGGCCATTCTCGCCTCCGTTTTGCTTGCCGTTTGCGCCGGCGTGCCTTATTTATCGTTCGGTCGATATCACATCGCACTTCAAAGAGAATTACAAACGTTTTTTTCGTACTTTTTTTCGTACCCATAGAGTACTTAACCGTGTGATTTTTGATTCCTTGTACAAGGCCATTCTCGGCCTCCGTTTTGCTTGCCGTTTGCGCCGGCGTGCCTTATTTATCGTTCGGTCGATATCACATCGCACTTCAAAGAGAATTACAAACGTTTTTTTTCGTACTTTTTTTCGTACCCATAGAGTACTTAACCGTGTGATTTTTGATTCCTTGTACAAGGCCATTCTCGGCCTCCGTTTTGCTTGCCGTTTGCGCCGGCGTGCCTTATTTATCGTTCGGTCGATATCACATCGCATTTCAAAGAGAATTACAAACGTTTTTTTTCGTACTTTTTTTCGTACCCATAGAGTACTTAACCGTGTGATTTTTGATTCCTTGTACAAGGCCATTCTCGGCCTCCGTTTTGCTTGCCGTTTGCGCCGGCGTGCCTTATTTATCGTTCGGTCGATATCACATCGCATTTCAAAGAGAATTACAAACGTTTTTTTTCGTACTTTTTTTCGTACCCATAGAGTACTTAACCGTGTGATTTTTGATTCCTTGTACAAGGCCATTCTGCCTCCGTTTTGCTTGCCGTTTGCGCCGGCGTGCCTTATTTATCGTTCGGTCGATATCACATCGCATTCAAAGAGAATTACAAACGTTTTTTTTCGTACTTTTTTTCGTACCCATAGAGTACTTAACCGTGTGATTTTTGATTCCTTGTACAAGGCCATTCTCGGCCTCCGTTTTGCTTGCCGTTTGCGCCGGCGTGCCTTATTTATCGTTCGGTCGATATCACATCGCACTTCAAAGAGAATTACAAACGTTTTTTTTCGTACTTTTTTTCGTACCCATAGAGTACTTAACCGTGTGATTTTTGATTCCTTGTACAAGGCCATTCCGCCTCCGTTTTGCTTGCCGTTTGCGCCGGCGTGCCTTATTTATCGTTCGGTCGATATCACATCGCATTTCAAAGAGAATTACAAACGTTTTTTTTCGTACTTTTTTTCGTACCCATAGAGTACTTAACCGTGTGATTTTTGATTCCTTGTACAAGGCCATTCTCGGCCTCCGTTTTGCTTGCCGTTTGCGCCGGCGTGCCTTATTTATCGTTCGGTCGATATCACATCGCACTTCAAAGAGAATTACAAACGTTTTTTTTCGTACTTTTTTTCGTACCCATAGAGTACTTAACCGTGTGATTTTTGATTCCTTGTACAAGGCCATTCTCGGCCTCCGTTTTGCTTGCCGTTTGCGCCGGCGTGCCTTATTTATCGTTCGGTCGATATCACATCGCATTTCAAAGAGAATTACAAACGTTTTTTTCGTACTTTTTTTCGTACCCATAGAGTACTTAACCGTGTGATTTTTGATTCCTTGTACAAGGCCATTCTGCCTCCGTTTTGCTTGCCGTTTGCGCCGGCGTGCCTTATTTATCGTTCGGTCGATATCACATCGCATTTCAAAGAGAATTACAAACGTTTTTTTTCGTACTTTTTTTCGTACCCATAGAGTACTTAACCGTGTGATTTTTGATTCCTTGTACAAGGCCATTCTCGCCTCCGTTTTGCTTGCCGTTTGCGCCGGCGTGCCTTATTTATCGTTCGGTCGATATCACATCGCATTTCAAAGAGAATTACAAACGTTTTTTTTCGTACTTTTTTTCGTACCCATAGAGTACTTAACCGTGTGATTTTTGATTCCTTGTACAAGGCCATTCTCGCCTCCGTTTTGCTTGCCGTTTGCGCCGGCGTGCCTTATTTATCGTTCGGTCGATATCACATCGCACTTCAAAGAGAATTACAAACGTTTTTTTTCGTACTTTTTTTCGTACCCATAGAGTACTTAACCGTGTGATTTTTGATTCCTTGTACAAGGCCATTCTGGCCTCCGTTTTGCTTGCCGTTTGCGCCGGCGTGCCTTATTTATCGTTCGGTCGATATCACATCGCACTCAAAGAGAATTACAAACGTTTTTTTTCGTACTTTTTTTCGTACCCATAGAGTACTTAACTGTGTGATTTTTGATTCCTTGTACAAGGCCATTCTGGCCTCCGTTTTTTGCTTGCCGTTTGCGCCGGCGTGCCTTATTTACCGTTCTGGTCGATATCACATCGCATTTCAAAGAGAATTACAAACGTTTTTTTTCGTACTTTTTTTCGTACCCATAGAGTACTTAACCGTGTGATTTTTGATTCCTTGTACAAGGCCATTCTGCCTCCGTTTTGCTTGCCGTTTGCGCCGGCGTGCCTTATTTATCGTTCGGTCGATATCACATCGCATTTCAAAGAGAATTACAAACGTTTTTTTCGTACTTTTTTTCGTACCCATAGAGTACTTAACCGTGTGATTTTTGATTCCTTGTACAAGGCCATTCTCGTCTCCGTTTTGCTTGCCGTTTGCGCCGGCGTGCCTTATTTATCGTTCGGTCGATATCACATCGCACTTCAAAGAGAATTACAAACGTTTTTTTTCGTACTTTTTTTCGTACCCATAGAGTACTTAACCGTGTGATTTTTGATTCCTTGTACAAGGCCATTCTCGCCTCCGTTTTGCTTGCCGTTTGCGCCGGCGTGCCTTATTTATCGTTCGGTCGATATCACATCGCATTTCAAAGAGAATTACAAACGTTTTTTTCGTACTTTTTTTCGTACCCATAGAGTACTTAACCGTGTGATTTTTGATTCCTTGTACAAGGCCATTCTCGCCTCCGTTTTGCTTGCCGTTTGCGCCGGCGTGCCTTATTTATCGTTCGGTCGATATCACATCGCACTTCAAAGAGAATTACAAACGTTTTTTTTCGTACTTTTTTTCGTACCCATAGAGTACTTAACCGTGTGATTTTTGATTCCTTGTACAAGGCCATTCTCGGCCTCCGTTTTGCTTGCCGTTTGCGCCGGCGTGCCTTATTTATCGTTCGGTCGATATCACATCGCATTTCAAAGAGAATTACAAACGTTTTTTTTCGTACTTTTTTTCGTACCCATAGAGTACTTAACCGTGTGATTTTTGATTCCTTGTACAAGGCCATTCTCGCCTCCGTTTTGCTTGCCGTTTGCGCCGGCGTGCCTTATTTATCGTTCGGTCGATATCACATCGCACTTCAAAGAGAATTACAAACGTTTTTTTTCGTACTTTTTTTCGTACCCATAGAGTACTTAACCGTGTGATTTTTGATTCCTTGTACAAGGCCATTCTCGCCTCCGTTTTGCTTGCCGTTTGCGCCGGCGTGCCTTATTTATCGTTCGGTCGATATCACATCGCACTTCAAAGAGAATTACAAACGTTTTTTTTCGTACTTTTTTTCGTACCCATAGAGTACTTAACCGTGTGATTTTTGATTCCTTGTACAAGGCCATTCTCGGCCTCCGTTTTGCTTGCCGTTTGCGCCGGCGTGCCTTATTTATCGTTCGGTCGATATCACATCGCATTTCAAAGAGAATTACAAACGTTTTTTTTCGTACTTTTTTTCGTACCCATAGAGTACTTAACCGTGTGATTTTTGATTCCTTGTACAAGGCCATTCTCGCCTCCGTTTTGCTTGCCGTTTGCGCCGGCGTGCCTTATTTATCGTTCGGTCGATATCACACGTACTTCAAAGAGAATTACAAACGTTTTTTTTCGTACTTTTTTTCGTACCCATAGAGTACTTAACCGTGTGATTTTTGATTCCTTGTACAAGGCCATTCTCGGCCTCCGTTTTGCTTGCCGTTTGCGCCGGCGTGCCTTATTTATCGTTCGGTCGATATCACATCGCACTTCAAAGAGAATTACAAACGTTTTTTTTCGTACTTTTTTTCGTACCCATAGAGTACTTAACCGTGTGATTTTTGATTCCTTGTACAAGGCCATTCTCGGCCTCCGTTTTGCTTGCCGTTTGCGCCGGCGTGCCTTATTTATCGTTCGGTCGATATCACACGTACTTCAAAGAGAATTACAAACGTTTTTTTTCGTACTTTTTTTCGTACCCATAGAGTACTTAACCGTGTGATTTTTGATTCCTTGTACAAGGCCATTCTCGGCCTCCGTTTTGCTTGCCGTTTGCGCCGGCGTGCCTTATTTATCGTTCGGTCGATATCACATCGCACTTCAAAGAGAATTACAAACGTTTTTTTTCGTACTTTTTTTCGTACCCATAGAGTACTTAACCGTGTGATTTTTGATTCCTTGTACAAGGCCATTCTCGCCTCCGTTTTGCTTGCCGTTTGCGCCGGCGTGCCTTATTTATCGTTCGGTCGATATCACATCGCATTTCAAAGAGAATTACAAACGTTTTTTTTCGTACTTTTTTTCGTACCCATAGAGTACTTAACCGTGTGATTTTTGATTCCTTGTACAAGGCCATTCTCGTCTCCGTTTTGCTTGCCGTTTGCGCCGGCGTGCCTTATTTATCGTTCGGTCGATATCACATCGCATTTCAAAGAGAATTACAAACGTTTTTTTTCGTACTTTTTTTCGTACCCATAGAGTACTTAACCGTGTGATTTTTGATTCCTTGTACAAGGCCATTCTCGTCCTCCGTTTTGCTTGCCGTTTGCGCCGGCGTGCCTTATTTATCGTTCGGTCGATATCACATCGCACTTCAAAGAGAATTACAAACGTTTTTTTTCGTACTTTTTTTCGTACCCATAGAGTACTTAACCGTGTGATTTTTGATTCCTTGTACAAGGCCATTCTCGGCCTCCGTTTTGCTTGCCGTTTGCGCCGGCGTGCCTTATTTATCGTTCGGTCGATATCACATCGCATTTCAAAGAGAATTACAAACGTTTTTTTTCGTACTTTTTTTCGTACCCATAGAGTACTTAACCGTGTGATTTTTGATTCCTTGTACAAGGCCATTCTCGTCTCCGTTTTGCTTGCCGTTTGCGCCGGCGTGCCTTATTTATCGTTCGGTCGATATCACATCGCATTTCAAAGAGAATTACAAACGTTTTTTTTCGTACTTTTTTTCGTACCCATAGAGTACTTAACCGTGTGATTTTTGATTCCTTGTACAAGGCCATTCTCGGCCTCCGTTTTGCTTGCCGTTTGCGCCGGCGTGCCTTATTTATCGTTCGGTCGATATCACATCGCACTTCAAAGAGAATTACAAACGTTTTTTTTCGTACTTTTTTTCGTACCCATAGAGTACTTAACCGTGTGATTTTTGATTCCTTGTACAAGGCCATTCTCGCCTCCGTTTTGCTTGCCGTTTGCGCCGGCGTGCCTTATTTATCGTTCGGTCGATATCACATCGCACTTCAAAGAGAATTACAAACGTTTTTTTCGTACTTTTTTTCGTACCCATAGAGTACTTAACCGTGTGATTTTTGATTCCTTGTACAAGGCCATTCTCGGCCTCCGTTTTGCTTGCCGTTTGCGCCGGCGTGCCTTATTTATCGTTCGGTCGATATCACATCGCACTTCAAAGAGAATTACAAACGTTTTTTTCGTACTTTTTTTCGTACCCATAGAGTACTTAACCGTGTGATTTTTGATTCCTTGTACAAGGCCATTCTCGGCCTCCGTTTTGCTTGCCGTTTGCGCCGGCGTGCCTTATTTATCGTTCGGTCGATATCACATCGCATTTCAAAGAGAATTACAAACGTTTTTTTTCGTACTTTTTTTCGTACCCATAGAGTACTTAACCGTGTGATTTTTGATTCCTTGTACAAGGCCATTCTCGGCCTCCGTTTTGCTTGCCGTTTGCGCCGGCGTGCCTTATTTATCGTTCGGTCGATATCACATCGCACTTCAAAGAGAATTACAAACGTTTTTTTTCGTACTTTTTTTCGTACCCATAGAGTACTTAACCGTGTGATTTTTGATTCCTTGTACAAGGCCATTCTCGGCCTCCGTTTTGCTTGCCGTTTGCGCCGGCGTGCCTTATTTATCGTTCGGTCGATATCACATCGCATTTCAAAGAGAATTACAAACGTTTTTTTTCGTACTTTTTTTCGTACCCATAGAGTACTTAACCGTGTGATTTTTGATTCCTTGTACAAGGCCATTCTGCCTCCGTTTTGCTTGCCGTTTGCGCCGGCGTGCCTTATTTATCGTTCGGTCGATATCACATCGCATTTCAAAGAGAATTACAAACGTTTTTTTTCGTACTTTTTTTCGTACCCATAGAGTACTTAACCGTGTGATTTTTGATTCCTTGTACAAGGCCATTCTCGCCTCCGTTTTGCTTGCCGTTTGCGCCGGCGTGCCTTATTTATCGTTCGGTCGATATCACATCGCATTTCAAAGAGAATTACAAACGTTTTTTTTCGTACTTTTTTTCGTACCCATAGAGTACTTAACCGTGTGATTTTTGATTCCTTGTACAAGGCCATTCTCGCCTCCGTTTTGCTTGCCGTTTGCGCCGGCGTGCCTTATTTATCGTTCGGTCGATATCACATCGCATTTCAAAGAGAATTACAAACGTTTTTTTTCGTACTTTTTTTCGTACCCATAGAGTACTTAACCGTGTGATTTTTGATTCCTTGTACAAGGCCATTCTCGGCCTCCGTTTTGCTTGCCGTTTGCGCCGGCGTGCCTTATTTATCGTTCGGTCGATATCACATCGCATTCAAAGAGAATTACAAACGTTTTTTTCGTACTTTTTTTCGTACCGTACCCATAGAGTACTTAACCGTGTGATTTTTGATTCCTTGTACAAGGCCATTCTCGGCCTCCGTTTTGCTTGCCGTTTGCGCCGGCGTGCCTTATTTATCGTTCGGTCGATATCACATCGCACTTCAAAGAGAATTACAAACGTTTTTTTTCGTACTTTTTTTCGTACCCATAGAGTACTTAACCGTGTGATTTTTGATTCCTTGTACAAGGCCATTCTCGGCCTCCGTTTTGCTTGCCGTTTGCGCCGGCGTGCCTTATTTATCGTTCGGTCGATATCACACGCATTTCAAAGAGAATTACAAACGTTTTTTTTCGTACTTTTTTTCGTACCCATAGAGTACTTAACCGTGTGATTTTTGATTCCTTGTACAAGGCCATTCTCGCCTCCGTTTTGCTTGCCGTTTGCGCCGGCGTGCCTTATTTATCGTTCGGTCGATATCACATCGCACTTCAAAGAGAATTACAAACGTTTTTTTCGTACTTTTTTTCGTACCCATAGAGTACTTAACCGTGTGATTTTTGATTCCTTGTACAAGGCCATTCTCGCCTCCGTTTTGCTTGCCGTTTGCGCCGGCGTGCCTTATTTATCGTTCGGTCGATATCACACGTACTTCAAAGAGAATTACAAACGTTTTTTTTCGTACTTTTTTTCGTACCCATAGAGTACTTAACCGTGTGATTTTTGATTCCTTGTACAAGGCCATTCTCGCCTCCGTTTTGCTTGCCGTTTGCGCCGGCGTGCCTTATTTATCGTTCGGTCGATATCACACGTACTTCAAAGAGAATTACAAACGTTTTTTTTCGTACTTTTTTTCGTACCCATAGAGTACTTAACCGTGTGATTTTTGATTCCTTGTACAAGGCCATTCTCGGCCTCCGTTTTGCTTGCCGTTTGCGCCGGCGTGCCTTATTTATCGTTCGGTCGATATCACATCGCATTCAAAGAGAATTACAAACGTTTTGTACTTTTTTTCGTACTTTTTTTCGTACCCATAGAGTACTTAACCGTGTGATTTTTGATTCCTTGTACAAGGCCATTCTCGCCTCCGTTTTGCTTGCCGTTTGCGCCGGCGTGCCTTATTTATCGTTCGGTCGATATCACATCGCATTTCAAAGAGAATTACAAACGTTTTTTTCGTACTTTTTTTCGTACCCATAGAGTACTTAACCGTGTGATTTTTGATTCCTTGTACAAGGCCATTCTCGGCCTCCGTTTTGCTTGCCGTTTGCGCCGGCGTGCCTTATTTATCGTTCGGTCGATATCACACGCATTTCAAAGAGAATTACAAACGTTTTTTTCGTACTTTTTTTCGTACCCATAGAGTACTTAACCGTGTGATTTTTGATTCCTTGTACAAGGCCATTCTCGTCCTCCGTTTTGCTTGCCGTTTGCGCCGGCGTGCCTTATTTATCGTTCGGTCGATATCACATCATTTCAAAGAGAATTACAAACGTTTTTTTTCGTACTTTTTTTCGTACCCATAGAGTACTTAACCGTGTGATTTTTGATTCCTTGTACAAGGCCATTCTCGGCCTCCGTTTTGCTTGCCGTTTGCGCCGGCGTGCCTTATTTATCGTTCGGTCGATATCACATCGCACTTCAAAGAGAATTACAAACGTTTTTTTTCGTACTTTTTTTCGTACCCATAGAGTACTTAACCGTGTGATTTTTGATTCCTTGTACAAGGCCATTCTCGCCTCCGTTTTGCTTGCCGTTTGCGCCGGCGTGCCTTATTTATCGTTCGGTCGATATCACATCGCATTCAAAGAGAATTACAAACGTTTTTTTCGTACTTTTTTTCGTACCCATAGAGTACTTAACCGTGTGATTTTTGATTCCTTGTACAAGGCCATTCTCGGCCTCCGTTTTGCTTGCCGTTTGCGCCGGCGTGCCTTATTTATCGTTCGGTCGATATCACATCGCACTTCAAAGAGAATTACAAACGTTTTTTTTCGTACTTTTTTTTACCCCCATAGAGTACTTAACCGTGTGATTTTTGATTCCTTGTACAAGGCCATTCTCGGCCTCCGTTTTGCTTGCCGTTTGCGCCGGCGTGCCTTATTTATCGTTCGGTCGATATCACATCGCATTCAAAGAGAATTACAAACGTTTTTTTTCGTACTTTTTTTCGTACCCATAGAGTACTTAACCGTGTGATTTTTGATTCCTTGTACAAGGCCATTCTCGGCCTCCGTTTTGCTTGCCGTTTGCGCCGGCGTGCCTTATTTATCGTTCGGTCGATATCACATCGCACTTCAAAGAGAATTACAAACGTTTTTTTTCGTACTTTTTTTCGTACCCATAGAGTACTTAACTCGTGTGATTTTTGATTCCTTGTACAAGGCCATTCTCGGCCTCCGTTTTGCTTGCCGTTTGCGCCGGCGTGCCTTATTTATCGTTCGGTCGATATCACATCGCACTTCAAAGAGAATTACAAACGTTTTTTTTCGTACTTTTTTTCGTACCATAGAGTACTTAACCGTGTGATTTTTGATTCCTTGTACAAGGCCATTCTCGCCTCCGTTTTGCTTGCCGTTTGCGCCGGCGTGCCTTATTTATCGTTCGGTCGATATCACATCGCACTTCAAAGAGAATTACAAACGTTTTTTTTCGTACTTTTTTTCGTACCCATAGAGTACTTAACTCGTGTGATTTTTGATTCCTTGTACAAGGCCATTCTCGGCCTCCGTTTTGCTTGCCGTTTGCGCCGGCGTGCCTTATTTATCGTTCGGTCGATATCACATCGCACTTCAAAGAGAATTACAAACGTTTTTTTTCGTACTTTTTTTCGTACCCATAGAGTACTTAACCGTGTGATTTTTGATTCCTTGTACAAGGCCATTCTCGGCCTCCGTTTTGCTTGCCGTTTGCGCCGGCGTGCCTTATTTATCGTTCGGTCGATATCACATCGCATTTCAAAGAGAATTACAAACGTTTTTTTTCGTACTTTTTTTCGTACCCATAGACTACTTAACCGTGTGATATTTGATTCCTTGTACAAGGCCATTCTGCCTCCGTTTTGCTTGCCGTTTGCGCCGGCGTGCCTTATTTATCGTTCGGTCGATATCACATCGCATTTCAAAGAGAATTACAAACGTTTTTTTTCGTACTTTTTTTCGTACCCATAGAGTACTTAACCGTGTGATTTTTGATTCCTTGTACAAGGCCATTCTCGGCCTCCGTTTTGCTTGCCGTTTGCGCCGGCGTGCCTTATTTATCGTTCGGTCGATATCACATCGCACTTCAAAGAGAATTACAAACGTTTTTTTCGTACTTTTTTTCGTACCCATAGAGTACTTAACCGTGTGATTTTTGATTCCTTGTACAAGGCCATTCTCGGCCTCCGTTTTGCTTGCCGTTTGCGCCGGCGTGCCTTATTTATCGTTCGGTCGATATCACATCGCATTTCAAAGAGAATTACAAACGTTTTTTTCGTACTTTTTTTCGTACCCATAGAGAGCTTAACCGTGTGATTTTTGATTCCTTGTACAAGGCCATTCTCGGCCTCCGTTTTGCTTGCCGTTTGCGCCGGCGTGCCTTATTTATCGTTCGGTCGATATCACATCGCACTTCAAAGAGAATTACAAACGTTTTTTTTCGTACTTTTTTTCGTACCCATAGAGTACTTAACCGTGTGATTTTTGATTCCTTGTACAAGGCCATTCTCGCCTCCGTTTTGCTTGCCGTTTGCGCCGGCGTGCCTTATTTATCGTTCGGTCGATATCACATCGCACTTCAAAGAGAATTACAAACGTTTTTTTTCGTACTTTTTTTCGTACCCATAGAGTACTTAACTCGTGTGATATTTGATTCCTTGTACAAGGCCATTCTCGCCTCCGTTTTGCTTGCCGTTTGCGCCGGCGTGCCTTATTTATCGTTCGGTCGATATCACATCGCACTTCAAAGAGAATTACAAACGTTTTTTTTCGTACTTTTTTTCGTACCCATAGAGTACTTAACCGTGTGATTTTTGATTCCTTGTACAAGGCCATTCTCGGCCTCCGTTTTGCTTGCCGTTTGCGCCGGCGTGCCTTATTTATCGTTCGGTCGATATCACATCGCACTTCAAAGAGAATTACAAACGTTTTTTTCGTACTTTTTTTCGTACCCATAGAGTACTTAACCGTGTGATTTTTGATTCCTTGTACAAGGCCATTCCGGCCTCCGTTTTGCTTGCCGTTTGCGCCGGCGTGCCTTATTTATCGTTCGGTCGATATCACATCGCATTTCAAAGAGAATTACAAACGTTTTTTTCGTACTTTTTTTCGTACCCATAGAGTACTTAACCGTGTGATATTTGATTCCTTGTACAAGGCCATTCTCGTCTCCGTTTTTCTTGCCGTTTGCGCCGGCGTGCCTTATTTATCGTTCGGTCGATATCACATCGCATTTCAAAGAGAATTACAAACGTTTTTTTTCGTACTTTTTTTCGTACCCATAGAGTACTTAACCGTGTGATTTTTGATTCCTTGTACAAGGCCATTCTCGTCTCCGTTTTGCTTGCCGTTTGCGCCGGCGTGCCTTATTTATCGTTCGGTCGATATCACATCGCATTTCAAAGAGAATTACAAACGTTTTTTTTCGTACTTTTTTTCGTACCCATAGAGTACTTAACCGTGTGATTTTGATTCCTTGTACAAGGCCATTCTCGGCCTCCGTTTTGCTTGCCGTTTGCGCCGGCGTGCCTTATTTATCGTTCGGTCGATATCACATCGCATTTCAAAGAGAATTACAAACGTTTTTTTTCGTACTTTTTTTCGTACCCATAGAGTACTTAACCGTGTGATATTTGATTCCTTGTACAAGGCCATTCTCGGGCCTCCGTTTTGCTTTGCCGTTTGCGCCGGCGTGCCTTATTTATCGTTCGGTCGATATCACATCGCACTTCAAAGAGAATTACAAACATTTTTTTTCGTACTTTTTTTCGTACCCATAGAGTACTTAACCGTGTGATTTTTGATTCCTTGTACAAGGCCATTCTCGCCTCCGTTTTGCTTGCCGTTTGCGCCGGCGTGCCTTATTTATCGTTCGGTCGATATCACATCGCACTTCAAAGAGAATTACAAACGTTTTTTTTCGTACTTTTTTTCGTACCCATAGAGTACTTAACCGTGTGATTTTTGATTCCTTGTACAAGGCCATTCTCGCCTCCGTTTTGCTTGCCGTTTGCGCCGGCGTGCCTTATTTATCGTTCGGTCGATATCACATCGCATTTCAAAGAGAATTACAAACGTTTTTTTTCGTACTTTTTTTCGTACCCATAGAGTACTTAACCGTGTGATATTTGATTCCTTGTACAAGGCCATTCTCGCCTCCGTTTTGCTTGCCGTTTGCGCCGGCGTGCCTTATTTATCGTTCGGTCGATATCACATCGCATTTCAAAGAGAATTACAAACGTTTTTTTCGTACTTTTTTTCGTACCCATAGAGTACTTAACTCGTGTGATATTTGATTCCTTGTACAAGGCCATTCTCGCCTCCGTTTTGCTTGCCGTTTGCGCCGGCGTGCCTTATTTATCGTTCGGTCGATATCACATCGCACTTTCAAAGAGAATTACAAACGTTTTTTTTCGTACTTTTTTTCGTACCCATAGAGTACTTAACCGTGTGATTTTTGATTCCTTGTACAAGGCCATTCCGCCTCCGTTTTTCTTGCCGTTTGCGCCGGCGTGCCTTATTTATCGTTCGGTCGATATCACATCGCATTCAAAGAGAATTACAAACGTTTTTTTTCGTACTTTTTTTCGTACCCATAGAGTACTTAACCGTGTGATTTTTGATTCCTTGTACAAGGCCATTCTCGGCCTCCGTTTTGCTTGCCGTTTGCGCCGGCGTGCCTTATTTATCGTTCGGTCGATATCACATCGCACTTCAAAGAGAATTACAAACGTTTTTTTCGTACTTTTTTTCGTACCCATAGAGTACTTAACCGTGTGATTTTTGATTCCTTGTACAAGGCCATTCTCCCTCCGTTTTGCTTGCCGTTTGCGCCGGCGTGCCTTATTTATCGTTCGGTCGATATCACATCGCACTTCAAAGAGAATTACAAACGTTTTTTTTCGTACTTTTTTTCGTACCCATAGAGTACTTAACCGTGTGATTTTTGATTCCTTGTACAAGGCCATTCTCGCCTCCGTTTTGCTTGCCGTTTGCGCCGGCGTGCCTTATTTATCGTTCGGTCGATATCACATCGCATTTCAAAGAGAATTACAAACGTTTTTTTTCGTACTTTTTTTCGTACCCATAGACTACTTAACTCGTGTGATATTTGATTCCTTGTACAAGGCCATTCTCGGCCTCCGTTTTTCTTGCCGTTTGCGCCGGCGTGCCTTATTTATCGTTCGGTCGATATCACATCGCATTTCAAAGAGAATTACAAACATTTTTTTTCGTACTTTTTTTCGTACCCATAGAGTACTTAACCGTGTGATTTTTGATTCCTTGTACAAGGCCATTCTCGCCTCCGTTTTGCTTGCCGTTTGCGCCGGCGTGCCTTATTTATCGTTCGGTCGATATCACATCGCACTTCAAAGAGAATTACAAACGTTTTTTTTTCGTACTTTTTTTCGTACCCATAGAGTACTTAACCGTGTGATATTTGATTCCTTGTACAAGGCCATTCTCGGCCTCCGTTTTGCTTGCCGTTTGCGCCGGCGTGCCTTATTTATCGTTCGGTCGATATCACATCGCACTTCAAAGAGAATTACAAACGTTTTTTTTCGTACTTTTTTTCGTACCCATAGAGTACCTAACCGTGTGATATTTGATTCCTTGTACAAGGCCATTCTCGGCCTCCGTTTTGCTTGCCGTTTGCGCCGGCGTGCCTTATTTATCGTTCGGTCGATATCACACGTACTTCAAAGAGAATTACAAACATTTTTTTTCGTACTTTTTTTCGTACCCATAGAGTACTTAACCGTGTGATTTTTGATTCCTTGTACAAGGCCATTCTCGGCTCCGTTTTGCTTGCCGTTTGCGCCGGCGTGCCTTATTTATCGTTCGGTCGATATCACATCGCATTCAAAGAGAATTACAAACGTTTTTTTTCGTACTTTTTTTCGTACCCATAGAGTACTTAACCGTGTGATTTTTGATTCCTTGTACAAGGCCATTCTCGGCCTCCGTTTTGCTTGCCGTTTGCGCCGGCGTGCCTTATTTATCGTTCGGTCGATATCACATCGCATTCAAAGAGAATTACAAACGTTTTTTTCGTACTTTTTTTCGTACCCATAGAGTACTTAACCGTGTGATTTTTGATTCCTTGTACAAGGCCATTCTCGGCTCCGTTTTGCTTGCCGTTTGCGCCGGCGTGCCTTATTTATCGTTCGGTCGATATCACATCGCATTCAAAGAGAATTACAAACATTTTTTTTCGTACTTTTTTTCGTACCCATAGAGTACTTAACCGTGTGATTTTTGATTCCTTGTACAAGGCCATTCTCGCCTCCGTTTTTCTTGCCGTTTGCGCCGGCGTGCCTTATTTATCGTTCGGTCGATATCACATCGCACTTCAAAGAGAATTACAAACGTTTTTTTTCGTACTTTTTTTCGTACCCATAGAGTACTTAACCGTGTGATTTTTGATTCCTTGTACAAGGCCATTCTCGGCCTCCGTTTTGCTTGCCGTTTGCGCCGGCGTGCCTTATTTATCGTTCGGTCGATATCACATCGCACTTCAAAGAGAATTACAAACGTTTTTTTCGTACTTTTTTTCGTACCCATAGAGTACTTAACCGTGTGATATTTGATTCCTTGTACAAGGCCATTCTGCCTCCGTTTTGCTTGCCGTTTGCGCCGGCGTGCCTTATTTATCGTTCGGTCGATATCACATCGCACTTCAAAGAGAATTACAAACGTTTTTTTTCGTACTTTTTTTCGTACCCATAGAGTACTTAACCGTGTGATTTTTGATTCCTTGTACAAGGCCATTCTCGCCTCCGTTTTGCTTGCCGTTTGCGCCGGCGTGCCTTATTTATCGTTCGGTCGATATCACATCGCACTTCAAAGAGAATTACAAACGTTTTTTTCGTACTTTTTTTCGTACCCATAGACTACTTAACCGTGTGATATTTGATTCCTTGTACAAGGCCATTCTGGCCTCCGTTTTTCTTGCCGTTTGCGCCGGCGTGCCTTATTTATCGTTCTGGTCGATATCACATCAGCACTTCAAAGAGAATTACAAACATTTTTTTTTGTACTTTTTTTCGTACCCATAGAGTACTTAACTGTGTGATTTTTGATTCCTTGTACAAGGCCATTCTGGCCTCCGTTTTGCTTGCCGTTTGTGCCGGCGTGCCTTATTTATCGTTCGGTCGATATCACATCGCAATTCAAAGAGAATTACAAACGTTTTTTTTCGTACTTTTTTTCGTACCCATAGAGTACTTAACCGTGTGATATTTGATTCCTTGTACAAGGCCATTCCGGCCTCCGTTTTGCTTGCCGTTTGCGCCGGCGTGCCCTATTTATCGTTCTGGTCGATACCACATCAGAACTTCAAAGAGAATTACAAACGTTTTTTTCGTACTTCTTTTCGTACCCATAGAGTACTTAACCGTGTGATATTTGATTCCTTGTACAAGGCCATTCTCGCCTCCGTTTTTCTTGCCGTTTGCGCCGGCGTGCCTTATTTATCGTTCGGTCGATATCACATCGCATTTCAAAGAGAATTACAAACATTTTTTTTCGTACTTTTTTTCGTACCCATAGAGTACTTAACCGTGTGATTTTTGATTCCTTGTACAAGGCCATTCCGCCTCCGTTTTGCTTGCCGTTTGCGCCGGCGTGCCTTATTTATCGTTCGGTCGATATCACATCGCATTCAAAGAGAATTACAAACATTTTTTTTCGTACTTTTTTTCGTACCCATAGAGTACTTAACCGTGTGATTTTTGATTCCTTGTACAAGGCCATTCTGCCTCCGTTTTGCTTGCCGTTTGCGCCGGCGTGCCTTATTTATCGTTCGGTCGATTCACACACGCACTTCAAAGAGAATTACAAACGTTTTTTTTCGTACTTTTTTTCGTACCCATAGAGTACTTAACCGTGTGATATTTGATTCCTTGTACAAGGCCATTCTCGCCTCCGTTTTGCTTGCCGTTTGCGCCGGCGTGCCTTATTTATCGTTCGGTCGATATCACATCGCATTTCAAAGAGAATTACAAACGTTTTTTTTCGTACTTTTTTTCGTACCCATAGAGTACTTAACCGTGTGATATTTGATTCCTTGTACAAGGCCATTCTCGGCCTCCGTTTTTCTTGCCGTTTGCGCCGGCGTGCCTTATTTATCGTTCGGTCGATATCACATCGCACTTCAAAGAGAATTACAAACGTTTTTTTTCGTACTTTTTTTCGTACCCATAGAGTACTTAACCGTGTGATTTTTGATTCCTTGTACAAGGCCATTCTCGTCTCCGTTTTGCTTGCCGTTTGCGCCGGCGTGCCTTATTTATCGTTCGGTCGATATCACATCGCATTTCAAAGAGAATTACAAACGTTTTATTTTGTACTTTTTTTCGTACCCATAGACTACCTAACTCGTGTGATATTTGATTCCTTGTACAAGGCCATTCTCGGCCTCCGTTTTTCTTGCCGTTTGCGCCGGCGTGCCTTATTTATCGTTCGGTCGATATCACATCGCACTTCAAAGAGAATTACAAACATTTTTTTTCGTACTTTTTTTCGTACCCATAGAGTACTTAACCGTGTGATTTTTGATTCCTTGTACAAGGCCATTCTCGGCCTCCGTTTTGCTTGCCGTTTGTGCCGGCGTGCCTTATTTATCGTTCGGTCGATATCACATCGCAATTCAAAGAGAATTACAAATGTTTTTTTTCGTACTTTTTTTCGTACCCATAGAGTACTTAACTGTGTGATATTTGATTCCTTGTACAAGGCCATTCTGGCCTCCGTTTTGCTTGCCGTTTGCGCCGGCGTGCCTTATTTATCGTTCTGGTCGATATCACATCAGTACTTCAAAGAGAATTACAAACGTTTTATTTCGTACTTTTTTTTCGTACCCATAGACTACCTAACTATGTGATATTTGATTCCTTGTACAAGGCCATTCTGGCCTCCGTTTTTCTTGCCGTTTGCGCCGGCGTGCCTTATTTATCGTTCTGGTCGATATCACATCAGTACTTCAAAGAGAATTACAAACATTTTTTTTCGTACTTTTTTTCGTACCCATAGAGTACTTAACTGTGTGATTTTTGATTCCTTGTACAAGGCCATTCTGGCCTCCGTTTTTCTTTCCGTTTGCACCGGCGTGCCTTATTTATCGTTCTGGTCGATATCACATCGTACTTCAAAGAGAATTACAAACGTTTTTTTTCGTACTTTTTTTCGTACCCATAGAGTACTTAACCGTGTGATTTTTGATTCCTTGTACAAGGCCATTCTCGCCTCCGTTTTGCTTGCCGTTTGCGCCGGCGTGCCTTATTTATCGTTCGGTCGATATCACATCGCATTTCAAAGAGAATTACAAACGTTTTTTTCGTACTTTTTTTCGTACCCATAGACTACCTAACCGTGTGATATTTGATTCCTTGTACAAGGCCATTCTCGGCCTCCGTTTTTCTTGCCGTTTGCGCCGGCGTGCCTTATTTATCGTTCGGTCGATATCACATCGCACTTCAAAGAGAATTACAAACATTTTTTTTCGTACTTTTTTTCGTACCCATAGAGTACTTAACCGTGTGATTTTTGATTCCTTGTACAAGGCCATTCTGGCTTCCGTTTTTCTTGCCGTTTGGGCCGGCGTGTCTTATTTATCGTTCTGGTCGATATCACGTAAGTAATTCAAAGAGAATTACAAACGTTTTTTTCGTACTTTTTTCGTACCCATATAGTACTTAACTGTGTGATTTTTGATTCCTTGTACAAGGCCATTCTCGCCTCCGTTTTGCTTGCCGTTTGCGCCGGCGTGCCTTATTTATCGTTCGGTCGATATCACATCGCATTTCAAAGGAATTACAAACGTTTTTTTTCGTACTTTTTTTCGTACCCATAGAGTACTTAACCGTGTGATTTTTGATTCCTTGTACAAGGCCATTCTCGCCTCCGTTTTGCTTGCCGTTTGCGCCGGCGTGCCTTATTTATCGTTCGGTCGATATCACATCGCATTTCAAAGAGAATTACAAACGTTTTTTTTCGTACTTTTTTTCGTACCCATAGAGTACTTAACCGTGTGATTTTTGATTCCTTGTACAAGGCCATTCTCGCCTCCGTTTTGCTTGCCGTTTGCGCCGGCGTGCCTTATTTATCGTTCGGTCGATATCACATCAGTACTTCAAAGAGAATTACAAACGTTTTTTTCGTACTTTTTTTCGTACCCATAGAGTACTTAACTGTGTGATTTTTTATTCCTTGTACAAGGCCATTCTGGCCTCCGTTTTTTGCTTGCCGTTTGCGCCGGCGTGCCTTATTTATCGTTCTGGTCGATATCACATCGCACTTCAAAGAGAATTACAAACATTTTTTTTCGTACTTTTTTTCGTACCCATAGAGTACTTAACCGTGTGATTTTTGATTCCTTGTACAAGGCCATTCTCGGCCTCCGTTTTGCTTGCCGTTTGCGCCGGCGTGCCTTATTTATCGTTCGGTCGATATCACATCGCACTTCAAAGAGAATTACAAACGTTTTTTTTCGTACTTTTTTTCGTACCCATAGAGTACTTAACGTGTGATTTTTGATTCCTTGTACAAGGCCATTCTCGCCTCCGTTTTGCTTGCCGTTTGCGCCGGCGTGCCTTATTTATCGTTCGGTCGATATCACATCGTATTTCAAAGAGAATTACAAACGTTTTTTTCGTACTTTTTTTCGTACCCATAGAGTACTTAACCGTGTGATATTTGATTCCTTGTACAAGGCCATTCTCGGCCTCCGTTTTGCTTGCCGTTTGCGCCGGCGTGCCTTATTTATCGTTCGGTCGATATCACATCGCATTTCAAAGAGAATTACAAACATTTTTTTTCGTACTTTTTTTCGTACCCATAGAGTACTTAACTCGTGTGATTTTTGATTCCTTGTACAAGGCCATTCTCGGCCTCCGTTTTGCTTGCCGTTTGCGCCGGCGTGCCTTATTTATCGTTCGGTCGATATCACATCGCACTTCAAAGAGAATTACAAACGTTTTTTTTCGTACTTTTTTTCGTACCCATAGAGTACTTAACCGTGTGATTTTTGATTCCTTGTACAAGGCCATTCTCGGCCTCCGTTTTGCTTGCCGTTTGCGCCGGCGTGCCTTATTTATCGTTCGGTCGATATCACATCGCACTTCAAAGAGAATTACAAACGTTTTTTTTCGTACTTTTTTTCGTACCCATAGAGTACTTAACCGTGTGATTTTTGATTCCTTGTACAAGGCCATTCTCGCCTCCGTTTTGCTTGCCGTTTGCGCCGGCGTGCCTTATTTATCGTTCGGTCGATATCACATCGTACTTCAAAGAGAATTACAAACGTTTTTTTTCGTACTTTTTTTCGTACCCATAGAGTACTTAACCGTGTGATTTTTGATTCCTTGTACAAGGCCATTCTCGCCTCCGTTTTGCTTGCTTGCCGTTTGCGCCGGCGTGCCTTATTTATCGTTCGGTCGATATCACATCGCATTTCAAAGAGAATTACAAACGTTTTTTTTCGTACTTTTTTTCGTACCCATAGAGTACTTAACCGTGTGATTTTTGATTCCTTGTACAAGGCCATTCTCGCCTCCGTTTTGCTTGCCGTTTGCGCCGGCGTGCCTTATTTATCGTTCGGTCGATATCACATCGTACATTTCAAAGAGAATTACAAACGTTTTTTTTCGTACTTTTTTTCGTACCCATAGAGTACTTAACCGTGTGATTTTTGATTCCTTGTACAAGGCCATTCTCGGCCTCCGTTTTGCTTGCCGTTTGCGCCGGCGTGCCTTATTTATCGTTCGGTCGATATCACATCGCATTTCAAAGAGAATTACAAACGTTTTTTTTCGTACTTTTTTTCGTACCCATAGAGTACTTAACTCGTGTGATTTTTGATTCCTTGTACAAGGCCATTCTGCCTCCGTTTTGCTTGCCGTTTGCGCCGGCGTGCCTTATTTATCGTTCGGTCGATATCACATCGCACTTCAAAGAGAATTACAAACGTTTTTTTTCGTACTTTTTTTCGTACCCATAGAGTACTTAACCGTGTGATTTTTGATTCCTTGTACAAGGCCATTCTCGCCTCCGTTTTGCTTGCCGTTTGCGCCGGCGTGCCTTATTTATCGTTCGGTCGATATCACATCGCATTTCAAAGAGAATTACAAACGTTTTTTTTCGTACTTTTTTTCGTACCCATAGAGTACTTAACCGTGTGATTTTTGATTCCTTGTACAAGGCCATTCTCGGCCTCCGTTTTGCTTGCCGTTTGCGCCGGCGTGCCTTATTTATCGTTCGGTCGATATCACACGTACTTCAAAGAGAATTACAAACGTTTTTTTTCGTACTTTTTTTCGTACCCATAGAGTACTTAACCGTGTGATTTTTGATTCCTTGTACAAGGCCATTCTCGCCTCCGTTTTGCTTGCCGTTTGCGCCGGCGTGCCTTATTTATCGTTCGGTCGATATCACATCGCATTTCAAAGAGAATTACAAACGTTTTTTTTCGTACTTTTTTTCGTACCCATAGAGTACTTAACCGTGTGATTTTTGATTCCTTGTACAAGGCCATTCTCGGCCTCCGTTTTGCTTGCCGTTTGCGCCGGCGTGCCTTATTTATCGTTCGGTCGATATCACATCGCACTTCAAAGAGAATTACAAACGTTTTTTTTCGTACTTTTTTTCGTACCCATAGAGTACTTAACTCGTGTGATTTTTGATTCCTTGTACAAGGCCATTCTCGCCTCCGTTTTGCTTGCCGTTTGCGCCGGCGTGCCTTATTTATCGTTCGGTCGATATCACATCGCACTTCAAAGAGAATTACAAACGTTTTTTTTCGTACTTTTTTTCGTACCCATAGAGTACTTAACCGTGTGATTTTTGATTCCTTGTACAAGGCCATTCTCGCCTCCGTTTTGCTTGCCGTTTGCGCCGGCGTGCCTTATTTATCGTTCGGTCGATATCACATCGTACTTCAAAGAGAATTACAAACGTTTTTTTTCGTACTTTTTTTCGTACCCATAGAGTACTTAACCGTGTGATTTTTGATTCCTTGTACAAGGCCATTCTCGCCTCCGTTTTGCTTGCCGTTTGCGCCGGCGTGCCTTATTTATCGTTCGGTCGATATCACATCGCATTTCAAAGAGAATTACAAACGTTTTTTTTCGTACTTTTTTTCGTACCCATAGAGTACTTAACCGTGTGATTTTTGATTCCTTGTACAAGGCCATTCTCGGCCTCCGTTTTGC
Organism: Gentiana straminea; assembly: GCA_036785695.1. Taxonomy (NCBI): domain Eukaryota; kingdom Viridiplantae; phylum Streptophyta; class Magnoliopsida; order Gentianales; family Gentianaceae; genus Gentiana; species Gentiana straminea. Next base: position 186,408 of record JAVUPR010000128.1, on the reverse strand, counting down.
TTGCCGTTTGCGCCGGCGTGCCTTATTTATCGTTCGGTCGATATCACATCGTACTTCAAAGAGAATTACAAACGTTTTTTTTCGTACTTTTTTTCGTACCCATAGAGTACTTAACCGTGTGATTTTTGATTCCTTGTACAAGGCCATTCTGCCTCCGTTTTGCTTGCCGTTTGCGCCGGCGTGCCTTATTTATCGTTCGGTCGATATCACATCGCACTTCAAAGAGAATTACAAACGTTTTTTTTCGTACTTTTTTTCGTACCCATAGAGTACTTAACTCGTGTGATTTTTGATTCCTTGTACAAGGCCATTCTCGGCCTCCGTTTTTCTTGCCGTTTGCGCCGGCGTGCCTTATTTATCGTTCGGTCGATATCACATCGCACTTCAAAGAGAATTACAAACGTTTTTTTTCGTACTTTTTTTCGTACCCATAGAGTACTTAACCGTGTGATTTTTGATTCCTTGTACAAGGCCATTCTCGGCCTCCGTTTTGCTTGCCGTTTGCGCCGGCGTGCCTTATTTATCGTTCGGTCGATATCACATCGCATTTCAAAGAGAATTACAAACGTTTTTTTTCGTACTTTTTTTCGTACCCATAGAGTACTTAACCGTGTGATTTTTGATTCCTTGTACAAGGCCATTCTGCCTCCGTTTTGCTTGCCGTTTGCGCCGGCGTGCCTTATTTATCGTTCGGTCGATATCACATCGCACTTCAAAGAGAATTACAAACGTTTTTTTTCGTACTTTTTTTCGTACCCATAGAGTACTTAACCGTGTGATTTTTGATTCCTTGTACAAGGCCATTCTCGCCTCCGTTTTGCTTGCCGTTTGCGCCGGCGTGCCTTATTTATCGTTCGGTCGATATCACATCGCACTTCAAAGAGAATTACAAACGTTTTTTTCGTACTTTTTTTCGTACCCATAGAGTACTTAACTCGTGTGATTTTTGATTCCTTGTACAAGGCCATTCTCGCCTCCGTTTTTTGCTTGCCGTTTGCGCCGGCGTGCCTTATTTATCGTTCGGTCGATATCACATCGCACTTCAAAGAGAATTACAAACATTTTTTTTTGTACTTTTTTTCGTACCCATAGAGTACTTAACTGTGTGATTTTTGATTCCTTGTACAAGGCCATTCTCGGCCTCCGTTTTGCTTGCCGTTTGCGCCGGCGTGCCTTATTTATCGTTCGGTCGATATCACATCGCACTTCAAAGAGAATTACAAACGTTTTTTTTCGTACTTTTTTTTACCCACCCATAGAGTACTTAACCGTGTGATTTTTGATTCCTTGTACAAGGCCATTCTCGGCTCCGTTTTGCTTGCCGTTTGCGCCGGCGTGCCTTATTTATCGTTCGGTCGATATCACATCGCACTTCAAAGAGAATTACAAACGTTTTTTTTCGTACTTTTTTTCGTACCCATAGAGTACTTAACTCGTGTGATATTTGATTCCTTGTACAAGGCCATTCTCGCCTCCGTTTTGCTTGCCGTTTGCGCCGGCGTGCCTTATTTATCGTTCGGTCGATATCACATCGCACTTCAAAGAGAATTACAAACGTTTTTTTTCGTACTTTTTTTCGTACCCATAGAGTACTTAACCGTGTGATTTTTGATTCCTTGTACAAGGCCATTCTCGGCTCCGTTTTGCTTGCCGTTTGCGCCGGCGTGCCTTATTTATCGTTCGGTCGATATCACATCGCACTTCAAAGAGAATTACAAACATTTTTTTTCGTACTTTTTTTCGTACCCATAGAGTACTTAACCGTGTGATTTTTGATTCCTTGTACAAGGCCATTCTCGGCCTCCGTTTTGCTTGCCGTTTGCGCCGGCGTGCCTTATTTATCGTTCGGTCGATATCACATCGCACTTCAAAGAGAATTACAAACGTTTTTTTTGTACTTTTTTTCGTACCCATAGAGTACTTAACCGTGTGATTTTTGATTCCTTGTACAAGGCCATTCTCGCCTCCGTTTTGCTTGCCGTTTGCGCCGGCGTGCCTTATTTATCGTTCGGTCGATATCACATCGCACTTCAAAGAGAATTACAAACATTTTTTTTCGTACTTTTTTTCGTACCCATAGAGTACTTAACCGTGTGATTTTTGATTCCTTGTACAAGGCCATTCTCGGCCTCCGTTTTGCTTGCCGTTTGCGCCGGCGTGCCTTATTTATCGTTCGGTCGATATCACATCGCATTCAAAGAGAATTACAAACGTTTTTTTTCGTACTTTTTTTCGTACCCATAGAGTACTTAACTCGTGTGATTTTTGATTCCTTGTACAAGGCCATTCTCGGCCTCCGTTTTGCTTGCCGTTTGCGCCGGCGTGCCTTATTTATCGTTCGGTCGATATCACATCGCATTTCAAAGAGAATTACAAACGTTTTTTTTCGTACTTTTTTTCGTACCCATAGAGTACTTAACCGTGTGATTTTTGATTCCTTGTACAAGGCCATTCTCGCCTCCGTTTTGCTTGCCGTTTGCGCCGGCGTGCCTTATTTATCGTTCGGTCGATATCACATCGCACTTCAAAGAGAATTACAAACATTTTTTTTCGTACTTTTTTTCGTACCCATAGAGTACTTAACCGTGTGATTTTTGATTCCTTGTACAAGGCCATTCTCGCCTCCGTTTTGCTTGCCGTTTGCGCCGGCGTGCCTTATTTATCGTTCGGTCGATATCACATCGTACTTCAAAGAGAATTACAAACGTTTTTTTTGCGTACTTTTTTTATCGTACCCATAAAGAGTACTTAACCGTGTGATTTTTGATTCCTTGTACAAGGCCATTCTCGGCCTCCGTTTTGCTTGCCGTTTGCGCCGGCGTGCCTTATTTATCGTTCGGTCGATATCACATCGCATTTCAAAGAGAATTACAAACGTTTTTTTTCGTACTTTTTTTCGTACCCATAGAGTACTTAACCGTGTGATTTTTGATTCCTTGTACAAGGCCATTCTCGGCTCCGTTTTGCTTGCCGTTTGCGCCGGCGTGCCTTATTTATCGTTCGGTCGATATCACATCGCATTTCAAAGAGAATTACAAACGTTTTTTTTCGTACTTTTTTTCGTACCCATAGAGTACTTAACCGTGTGATTTTTGATTCCTTGTACAAGGCCATTCTCGCCTCCGTTTTGCTTGCCGTTTGCGCCGGCGTGCCTTATTTATCGTTCGGTCGATATCACATCGCACTTCAAAGAGAATTACAAACGTTTTTTTTCGTACTTTTTTTCGTACCCATAGAGTACTTAACTCGTGTGATTTTTGATTCCTTGTACAAGGCCATTCGGCCTCCGTTTTGCTTGCCGTTTGCGCCGGCGTGCCTTATTTATCGTTCGGTCGATATCACATCGTACTTCAAAGAGAATTACAAACGTTTTTTTTCGTACTTTTTTTCGTACCCATAGAGTACTTAACCGTGTGATTTTTGATTCCTTGTACAAGGCCATTCTGCCTCCGTTTTGCTTGCCGTTTGCGCCGGCGTGCCTTATTTATCGTTCGGTCGATATCACATCGCATTTCAAAGAGAATTACAAACGTTTTTTTTCGTACTTTTTTTCGTACCCATAGAGTACTTAACTCGTGTGATTTTTGATTCCTTGTACAAGGCCATTCTCGCCTCCGTTTTGCTTGCCGTTTGCGCCGGCGTGCCTTATTTATCGTTCGGTCGATATCACATCGCACTTCAAAGAGAATTACAAACGTTTTTTTTCGTACTTTTTTTCGTACCCATAGAGTACTTAACCGTGTGATTTTTGATTCCTTGTACAAGGCCATTCTCGCCTCCGTTTTGCTTGCCGTTTGCGCCGGCGTGCCTTATTTATCGTTCGGTCGATATCACATCGCACTTCAAAGAGAATTACAAACGTTTTTTTTTGTACTTTTTTTCGTACCCATAGAGTACTTAACTCGTGTGATTTTTGATTCCTTGTACAAGGCCATTCTCGCCTCCGTTTTGCTTGCCGTTTGCGCCGGCGTGCCTTATTTATCGTTCGGTCGATATCACATCGCATTTCAAAGAGAATTACAAACGTTTTTTTTCGTACTTTTTTTCGTACCCATAGAGTACTTAACCGTGTGATTTTTGATTCCTTGTACAAGGCCATTCTCGGCCTCCGTTTTGCTTGCCGTTTGCGCCGGCGTGCCTTATTTATCGTTCGGTCGATATCACATCGCACTTCAAAGAGAATTACAAACGTTTTTTTTCGTACTTTTTTTCGTACCCATAGAGTACTTAACCGTGTGATTTTTGATTCCTTGTACAAGGCCATTCTCGGCCTCCGTTTTGCTTGCCGTTTGCGCCGGCGTGCCTTATTTATCGTTCGGTCGATATCACATCGCACTTCAAAGAGAATTACAAACATTTTTTTTCGTACTTTTTTTCGTACCCATAGAGTACTTAACTCGTGTGATTTTTGATTCCTTGTACAAGGCCATTCTCGCCTCCGTTTTGCTTGCCGTTTGCGCCGGCGTGCCTTATTTATCGTTCGGTCGATATCACATCGCACTTCAAAGAGAATTACAAACATTTTTTTTCGTACTTTTTTTCGTACCCATAGAGTACTTAACCGTGTGATTTTTGATTCCTTGTACAAGGCCATTCGGCTCCGTTTTGCTTGCCGTTTGCGCCGGCGTGCCTTATTTATCGTTCGGTCGATATCACATCGCATTCAAAGAGAATTACAAACGTTTTTTTTTGTACTTTTTTTCGTACCCATAGAGTACTTAACTCGTGTGATTTTTGATTCCTTGTACAAGGCCATTCTCGCCTCCGTTTTGCTTGCCGTTTGCGCCGGCGTGCCTTATTTATCGTTCGGTCGATATCACATCGCATTTTCAAAGAGAATTACAAACGTTTTTTTCGTACTTTTTTTCGTACCCATAGAGTACTTAACTACAAGTGATTTTTGATTCCTTGTACAAGGCCATTCTCGGCCTCCGTTTTGCTTGCCGTTTGCGCCGGCGTGCCTTATTTATCGTTCGGTCGATATCACATCGCATTTCAAAGAGAATTACAAACATTTTTTTTTCGTACTTTTTTTCGTACCCATAGAGTACTTAACCGTGTGATTTTTGATTCCTTGTACAAGGCCATTCTCGCCTCCGTTTTGCTTGCCGTTTGCGCCGGCGTGCCTTATTTATCGTTCGGTCGATATCACATCGCACTTCAAAGAGAATTACAAACGTTTTTTTTCGTACTTTTTTTCGTACCCATAGAGTACTTAACTGTGTGATTTTTGATTCCTTGTACAAGGCCATTCTCGCCTCCGTTTTGCTTGCCGTTTGCGCCGGCGTGCCTTATTTATCGTTCGGTCGATATCACATCGCACTTCAAAGAGAATTACAAACATTTTTTTTCGTACTTTTTTTCGTACCCATAGAGTACTTAACTCGTGTGATTTTTGATTCCTTGTACAAGGCCATTCTCGGCCTCCGTTTTGCTTGCCGTTTGCGCCGGCGTGCCTTATTTATCGTTCGGTCGATATCACATCGCACTTCAAAGAGAATTGCAAACGTTTTTTTTCGTACTTTTTTTCGTACCCATAGAGTACTTAACTCGTGTGATTTTTGATTCCTTGTACAAGGCCATTCGGCCTCCGTTTTGCTTGCCGTTTGCGCCGGCGTGCCTTATTTATCGTTCGGTCGATATCACATCGCACTTCAAAGAGAATTACAAACGTTTTTTTTCGTACTTTTTTTCGTACCCATAGAGTACTTAACTTTGTGATTTTTGATTCCTTGTACAAGGCCATTCTCGGCCTCCGTTTTGCTTGCCGTTTGCGCCGGCGTGCCTTATTTATCGTTCGTGGTCGATATCACATCGCATTTCAAAGAGAATTACAAACGTTTTTTTTCGTACTTTTTTTCGTACCCATAGAGTACTTAACCGTGTGATTTTTGATTCCTTGTACAAGGCCATTCTCGCCTCCGTTTTGCTTGCCGTTTGCGCCGGCGTGCCTTATTTATCGTTCGGTCGATATCACATCGTACTTCAAAGAGAATTACAAACGTTTTTTTTCGTACTTTTTTTCGTACCCATAGAGTACTTAACTCGTGTGATTTTTGATTCCTTGTACAAGGCCATTCTCGGCCTCCGTTTTGCTTGCCGTTTGCGCCGGCGTGCCTTATTTATCGTTCGGTCGATATCACATCGCACTTCAAAGAGAATTACAAACGTTTTTTTCGTACTTTTTTTCGTACCCATAGAGTACTTAACTGTGTGATTTTTGATTCCTTGTACAAGGCCATTCTGGCCTCCGTTTTGCTTGCCGTTTGCGCCGGCGTGCCTTATTTATCGTTCTGGTCGATATCACATCGCACTTCAAAGAGAATTACAAACATTTTTTTTCGTACTTTTTTCGTACCCATAGAGTACTTAACTGTGTGATTTTTGATTCCTTGTACAAGGCCATTCTGGCCTCCGTTTTGCTTGCCGTTTGCGCCGGCGTGCCTTATTTATCGTTCGGTCGATATCACATCGCACTTCAAAGAGAATTACAAACGTTTTTTTCGTACTTTTTTTCGTACCCATAGAGTACTTAACCGTGTGATTTTTGATTCCTTGTACAAGGCCATTCTCGCCTCCGTTTTGCTTGCCGTTTGCGCCGGCGTGCCTTATTTATCGTTCGGTCGATATCACATCGGTACTTCAAAGAGAATTACAAACGTTTTTTTTCGTACTTTTTTTCGTACCCATAGAGTACTTAACTCGTGTGATTTTTGATTCCTTGTACAAGGCCATTCTGGCCTCCGTTTTGCTTGCCGTTTGCGCCGGCGTGCCTTATTTATCGTTCGGTCGATATCACATCGCATTTCAAAGAGAATTACAAACATTTTTTTTCGTACTTTTTTTCGTACCCATAGAGTACTTAACTCGTGTGATTTTTGATTCCTTGTACAAGGCCATTCTCGCCTCCGTTTTGCTTGCCGTTTGCGCCGGCGTGCCTTATTTATCGTTCGGTCGATATCACATCGCACTTCAAAGAGAATTACAAACGTTTTTTTCGTACTTTTTTTCGTACCCATAGAGTACTTAACTCGTGTGATTTTTGATTCCTTGTACAAGGCCATTCTCGGCCTCCGTTTTGCTTGCCGTTTGCGCCGGCGTGCCTTATTTATCGTTCGGTCGATATCACATCAATACTTCAAAGAGAATTACAAACGTTTTTTTTCGTACTCGTTTTTCGTACCCATAGAGTACTTAACCGTGTGATTTTTGATTCCTTTTACAAGGCCATTCTCGGCCTCCGTTTTGCTTGCCGTTTGCGCCGGCGTGCCTTATTTATCGTTCGGTCGATATCACATCGCATTTCAAAGAGAATTACAAACGTTTTTTTTCGTACTTTTTTTCGTACCCATAGAGTACTTAACTCGTGTGATTTTTGATTCCTTGTACAAGTCCATTCTCGCCTCCGTTTTGCTTGCCGTTTGCGCCGGCATGCCTTATTTATCGTTCGGTCGATATCACATCGCACTTCAAAGAGAATTACAAACGTTTTTTTTCGTACTTTTATTCGTACCCATAGAGTACTTAACTCGTGTGATTTTTGATTTCTTGTACAAGGCCATTCTCGGCCTCCGTTTTGCTTGCCGTTTGCGCCGGCGTGCCTTATTTATCGTTCGGTCGATACCACATCGTACTTCAAAGAGAATTACAAACGTTTTTTTTCGTACTTTTTTTCGTACCCATAGAGTACTTAACTCGTGATTTTTGATTCCTTGTACAAGGCCATTCTCGGCCTCCGTTTTGCTTGCCGTTTGCGCCGGCGTGCCTTATTTATCGTTCGGTCTATATCACATCAGACTTCAAAGAGAATTACAAACGTTTTTTTTCGTACTTTTTTTCGTACCCATAGAGTACTTAACTGGTGTGATTTTTGATTCCTTGTACAAGGCCATTCTGGCCTCCGTTTTGCTTGCCGTTTGTGCCGGCGTGCCTTATTTATCGTTCTGGTCGATATCACATCATTACTTCAAAGAGAATTTGATACGTATAAAGAGAGTGAAGACGTTGAAGATGAATTGGAGATTCAAGATGGTCCGATGACGAGAGCTCGGAAACGAAGACTCGAGGATGCATTGAAGAAACTAGTTCTTTCTTTGAGTTATGATCGAGTGGGAGAGGAAAACTTATCCATTCTATTATTATTTAAATGTAATAAGGGGTAGGGGGCATTTTTGGGAGTTTTGACCATTTTTGAACAACCCTTCCCAAAATGGCAGTTTTGTCAAAACCGACCTTCGGCTTTCCATTTTGGGAAACTAAAACTTCTATCCCAATGTTCCTTACACTTTAAGGGTAACCTAGGTCCTAAACCACATTTATCTACCCTTTTGACCCTTCAAAAACCCGATACCTTTTTCACCTTATTTTTTTGGAAACTTTCCTTACTAAAATTAGACCTTGTCCAAGTTTACACCCAAGACTTGTCCAAGACTTGTCCTAGACATGCCTTGGACGTGCCTAGCTCCTTACCATCCTCCCACATCGAAATTTGTGAAGTTTAGCTTCCAAATTCACAAAGTATATCTACTTTTGTCCCACATTGCCCAAATGGGGAGTTGTCTTTTATTTCTAGTTCTATATATACTTGAGTACTTACCTTGTACAAACTAAGTTATATTTGAGTGAAATATTATATATTTTAAAGTTTCGTTGATTGAAACAAATAGTTAAAACTTTTCCTTGTGACTCGGGTGAAGGTTTAACTAGAGAATTTATCAAAGGTGTGAGCGACCTTTGTGCGATATTCTCGAACTTGGAGAAACCCGAAGTGCGACTCCGAGGGTGGATCTAAGCTGCTCCTATCCTTTCATTTTCGTTCTAAATCCATTTGTTCTAGTAAGTTTTCATTTCTTCTTGTTTTCTCTTCATAAAACATGATTACTAGCTTATTTTGTTGAATACTTAAATCTAGATCCTTAGTTTTCATATCATTTGGTATCGTAGATCAAGGGATTTAGGTGTTCATCCTTAGAATTTCTTGTTTGTTCATATTTCATCTCCAAATTTTTTTTTTTCTTTTCGTCCATATATAACATAAAAAAAAAAAAAAAAAAAAAAACAAAGCAATTCATAAAAGTTTGTTCAATTTTCTTCTCTTGTTTCATCCTTTCTATGTGGACTTGCCTTTGATTCGAATCATAGTTTTGTCTCCTTCTTTGCTTGATCTTGAAAATATTCTTCGTATCCTCATCATATTCATCACAACTTTCAGCCATGAATTTTTATTTTTTTTTCCTTCCCACGGCTGCATACTTGGAGTTTGTAACATTTGCCTTTTCCTTTTCCGACAAATGCATTCTATTAAGTTATCATTAGTTACAATTTAAATGCACCTTTAATATTTTCTAAGATAGCAAGTTGTTTGCTATTCCAAAGGTTTCTTTTTTCACAAAAAAAAAAAAAAAAAAAAAAAAAAAAAAAAAAAAAGCAATCAAAGCCGTGATTTAAAAAAAAAAAAAAAAAAAAAAGGAAGATGCAAAACGAGCTCCTTTGTTAAAAAAAAAAAAGAGTTAAGTGTGGAGAAGTTTGTTCCTTGTTTCCTCTTTCTTGGATTGATACTTGGCTACTTGGCTTGTTAATTGGATTATTGCTCCGTCTTCCACACACATTTCCATTCTACATCACTCACCTTTAAGCCTTTCTTCCAAACAATTCTTATTCATAGATTGCCTTGGGAGTTTGTCTTTGGTGTTATATTCAGCTTTGTGATTATTGTGCTTGCTTGCTCCTTATTTGATTTATTCGACGGTTGGACTTCACCTTTGTGAGTTTGAGGGTGAGTTAAACACGAGAGAATTTGGTGAGGTTTTCTTTCAAAATGGCGCAAGATCATGTTGATGATGCACATCTTGATGGTCGTATTCAACTTCAAATTGCGGCTTCTTATGAACAAATGAATAAAAAAATTGAAGATACACACCAAGGCCTTTCCGATCAAATTCATGAACTTATGCAACGTCTTGGTCTTGATGAGGAAGGTGGCGTGCAAGGTGTTGGTAGAGGTAGGGGACGTGGTGTTCTTGGACGTGGGGTTGGAGGCCGTGGTAGGGTTATGGTGGCCGTGGTAATGGTGGAGGACGTGGGTTTGTGAATGAGGACGACGACTTGAGTGATTTGGCCGATGATTATGTACAAGAAGATTATGAGGCTGTACATGATGATTCGTTACGTGGTTTGAAGTATAAGATTCCTTCTTTCGATGGTAAGTTGGATCCGGGCAAGTACTTGGAGTGGGAAATGAAAATGAACCAGATTTTTTCGGTTCATAACTATAGTGATTCGAAAAAAATGAGGATTGCGACTTTGGAGTTTACGGGGTATGCTATGTCGTGGTGGCATAGTTTTCAAGAGAATCGACGAAGACGAGGAGAGCAACCGATTAATAGCCGGACTTTACTTACCGAGCATATGCGAATCAAATGGGTGCCAAACCATTATTTTCGTGATCAAACTTTTAAGTTGCAGCAATTAACTCAATCGGGGAAGTCGGTGGAGGAATTTCACGAAGAGATGCAATTAACTATGGTTCGTTCGAACATCATGGAACCCGAGGATGTGACTATGCAGCGATTTTTATGTGGTTTGCGTGACGATATAGCGGGGCAAGTTGAACTTCGAATTATGAGACGTTGCATGACATGGTTAATGGTGCTCGGATGATTGAAAGACGTCTTAAGAGTCGACGTGAAGCTAGAGCAAGTGCAGCTCGTCCTTTTGGTTATAGGGGTCCTTATTCATCTACTTTTCAGCCCGGGGTGTCTCATACTTCTTCTACTACGACTCCAACTAAACAAGCTGAAAGTTCATCTCGTTCTACTAATCATAAGGCGAAAGTTGCTGAATTATTAACTCCGGATAAAGGCAAGGCTGTTGGGGGTCGTTCTCGAGATATGGAGTGTTATAAATGCCGAGGCAAAGGTCATTTTGCGGTAAACTGTCCTAATAAGCGTTCTATGACAATTGTGGAGCATCCGGGACATGCTTTATCCTATGAATCACATTCCGACGAGGAGGAGAACAATGGAGATGATGATGACGTGGGAGACTTGGAAGCACACGCCACACCCACATATGGTGCGTGTTATGTCATTCGGAAAACGTTGGCTGTTCATGCTAAGTTGGAGGATTCGATTCAGCGGGAGAATATCTTTCAATCTACTTGTGGCATCGCGGGGAGGACGTGCAATTATATAATCGATTCCGGGAGTTGTGCCAACTTGGTAAGTGATCTTTTGGTTCGTGATTTTCACTTTCAGCTTTTACCACATGCACATCCTTATAATTTGCAATGGATGAATGACGAGAGTGATATTCGCGTGTCGCACCAAGCTTATGTTAAATTCCAAGTCGGTAAATTAGTTGATGAGGTTTTATGTGATGTTGTACCACTTAGTGTCACTCATTTGTCGTTAGGTAGACCGTGGCAATTTGATAGAACAAGCCATGTATAACGGTCGCTTAAACACTTGGTCTTTTACTTTACGAGGTCACACGATCACTTTGCATCCTATGACACCTACACAAGTTCACTCGGAATTAGTTCGCATGACTCATAATCGTAATGCTGCAATGTTGCGTGAGAAAAAAAATAATAAAAGTGAGGGAGTTTTAGTTGAAAATCAATGCGTTACTTTGGAGAGAAAAAAACACGAGGGAGTTTTATCACGTATTGAGGGAAGTAATGTCGAAAATTGCAAAAAGGCAAGGGAGGGCGTTACTTTTGAGGGAGATACACGGATGGTGCAGCTTGGTAAGGGAGTGGGATCCCGAAATCACGAGGGAAAAATAAAAGTTGAAAAGAAAAACGTTCGTGGGAGTGAAGCACGCTTTTCTTGCGAAACCAAACTTGGTTGCTAGCACTTTGAATAATGGAAATGGCGTGTTTCTTATTTATTTTAAAGAAGTCGTCCCAAGTTTTAAGTGCTTGGTTTCTTTTGACGACTTAACCTCTTCCCTCCCGAGTGTTGTTTGTTCTTTATTGCAGGATTATGCGGATGTTTTTCCGGAGGAGGAACCAAGTGGTTTACCACCACTACGTGGCGTTGAACATCAAATCGACTTGGTTCCGGGGGCAACACTTCCAAACAGGCCTGCATATCGTGCAAATCCCGAGGAAACTAAAGAGATCCAAAAGCAAGTTGCGGAACTGTTGGATAAAGGGAAAGTTCGGGAATCTTTAAGTCCGTGTGCCGTTCCCATTATAGTTGTTCCGAAAAAGAATGGCGAGTGGCGTATGTGTATGGATTGTCGTGCACTAAATAACATAACCGTTAAATACCGTTACCCAATTCCGCGTTTAGACGATATGCTCGATGAATTACACGGTAGTAAAGTCTTTACTAAAGTCGATTTAAAAAGTGGGTATCATCAAGTCCGTATACGTGAGGGGGATGAGTGGAAAACCGCTTTTAAGACTAAGTTTGGGCTTTACGAATGGTTAGTTATGCCGTTTGGTCTCACGAATGCACCGTCCACTTTTATGCGCTTAATGAACGAAGTTCTACGCGAGTTTATAGGTCATTTTGTGGTGGTTTATTTCGATGATATTTTAATTTATAGCACCAATCTTGATCTTCACGTAGAACATTTGCGGGTCGTACTTGAGACACTACGTCGTGCTAAGTTGTATGCGAATTTAAAGAAGTGTGATTTTTGCTTGGATAGAGTCGTGTTTCTTGGGTTTGTTGTAAGTGCGTATGGCGTGGAGGTTGACCAAGAAAAGGTCCGAGCAATCAAGGAATGGCCACAACTCAAAAACGTGGCCGATGTACGTAACTTCCTTGGTTTGGCGGGGTTTTATCGACGTTTCGTGAAGGACTTCGCTCTATTGCTCGCTCCGTTGACGGAACTTATCAAAAAGAATGCGCCATTCCATTGGGGAGAACGACAAAGGGAGTCTTTTGAAACCCTTAAGTTTAAACTTATTTCTGCACCTATTCTTGCTTTACCTGATTTTGATAAAGTCTTTGAATTAGAGTGCGATGCTTCGGGGGTGGGCATAGGGGGCGTTTTACTCCAAGATAAACGTACCATTGCTTATTTCTCCGAGAAACTTAAGGGTGCGCATTTAAATTACTCCACGTATGATAAAGAGCTGTATGCTTTAATTCGTTGTTTACAAACGTGGCAGCATTACCTTAGACCTCGAGAGTTCATTATTCACACGGACCACGAGTCATTAAAATACCTTAAGGGTCAAGGTAAGTTGAGTAAGCGCCATATTCGTTACATTGAGTTTATCGAGTCCTTTCCTTATGTGATTAAGTTTAAAAAAGGACAAGATAATATTGTGGCGGATGCTTTGTCACGTAGGCATTCATTAATTACATCTTTGCAAACTCGCATGTTTGGGTTTGAGGCTATAAAGGATTTGTATCCTAATGATCCTGATTTTGGGGAGATTTTTGACAAGTGTCCATCATCCACTTTTCCCGACTATTACATTCACGATAGGTTTTTGTTCAAAGGAGATAAGTTATGCATTCCTAGGACATCTATCCGTGACTTATTATTGAGAGAGGCGCATGGGGGTGGTTTAATGGGTCATTTTGGTGTCGATAAAACTTTGGAGATGTTGCGTATTCACTTCTTTTGGCCTAAGATGCGGGCTGATGTTGCGAGGTTTTGTGAGTCTTGCCTTACTTGTAAGCATGCTAAGTCGACCTTAAAGCCCCACGGATTGTATACACCTTTGCCTATACCTACCACTCCTTGGTCTGATATTTCGATGGATTTTGTGTTAGGTTTACCTAGGTCTAAGAGCGGGAAAGACTCTGTGTTTGTGGTAGTCGATAGATTTTCTAAGATGGCTCATTTTATACCATGTTCTAAGACTAATGATGCATCTTATGTGGCTGATTTGTTCTTCAAGGAGATAGTGCGTTTGCATGGGATTCCTCGAACCATTGTAAGTGACCGTGATACTAAGTTTGTAAGTCACTTTTGGCGCGTTTTGTGGTTGCGTCTAGGCACTCACTTGTTATTTTCCACTTCGTTCCACCCACAAACAGATGGTCAAACCGAGGTTGTGAATCGGGTCTTGGGTCAATTGTTAAGAACAGTGGTGCAACGCAATCTAAAGAATTGGGAGTCGACTTTGCCTTACATTGAGTTTGCGTATAATAGAGCTAAACATTCAGCTACTCAATTTGCTCCTTTTGAACTTGTTTATGGGTTTTTACCTTCTACACCATTTGATTTTGTTCCTTTGCCTCCAGGTGAGCACGTGAGTTTGGATGGTGAAGCTAAAGCTAAGTTGGTGAGATCACTTCATGAAAAGGCCAGGCTGAATGTCGAGAAAGCTACGGAGAGTTACGCAAAGCACGCAAATAAAGGTCGCAAAGAGATGATATTCGATCCAGGTGATTTGGTTTGGTTGCATCTTCGGAAGGATAGATTTCCACATTTGCGCAAGTCAAAGCTACATGCTCGTGGAGATGGTCCATTCAAGGTGTTGAAGCGCATCAATAACAATGCCTACGAGCTTGATATCCCTCCGGATTGGAATATATCTTCAACGTTCAATGTGGCGATTTGTCTCCATTTACGGTTCCTTCGGATCCGAGGACATCCTTCTCAACCGGGAGGGAGTGATACGTATAAAGAGAGTGAAGACGTTGAAGATGAATTGGAGATTCAAGATGGTCCGATGACGAGAGCTCGAAACGAAGACTCGAGGATGCATTGAAGAAACTAGTTCTTTCTTTGAGTTATGATCGAGTGGGAGAGGAAAACTTATCCATTCTATTATTATTTAAATGTAATAAGGGGTAGGGGGCATTTTTGGGAGTTTTGACCATTTTTGAACAACCCTTCCCAAAATGGCGCTTTGTCAAAACCGACCTTCGGCTTTCCATTTTGGGAAACTAAAACTTCTATCCCAATGTTCCTTACACTTTAAGGGTAACCTAGGTCCTAAACCACATTTATCTACCCTTTTGACCCTTCAAAAACCCGATACCTTTTTCACCTTATTTTTTGGAAACTTTCCTTACTAAAATTAGACCTTGTCCAAGTTTACACCCAAGACTTGTCCAAGACTTGTCCTAGACATGCCTTGGACGTGCCTAGCTCCTTACCATCCTCCCACATCGAAATTTGTGAAGTTTAGCTTCCAAATTCACAAAGTATAACTACTTTTGTCCCACATTGCCCAAATGGGGAGTTGTCTTTTATTTCTAGTTCTATATATACTTGAGTACTTACCTTGTACAAACTAAGTTATATTTGAGTGAAATATTATATATTTTAAAGTTTCAGTGATTGAAACAAATAGTTAAAACTTTTCCTTGTGACTCGGGTGAAGGTTTAACTAGAGAATTTATCAAAGGTGTGAGCGACCTTTGTGCGATATTCTCGAACTTGGAGAAACCCGAAGTGCGACTCCGAGGGTGGATCTAAGCTGCTCCTATCCTTTCATTTTCGTTCTAAAATCCATTTGTTCTAGTAAGTTTTCATTTCTTCTTGTTTTCTCTTCATAAAACATGATTACTAGCTTATTTTGTTGAATACTTAAATCTAGATCCTTAGTTTTCATATCAGAATTACAAACGTTTTTTTTCGTACTTTTTTTCGTACCCATAGAGTACTTAACTGTGTGATTTTTGATTCCTTGTACAAGGCCATTCGGCCTCCGTTTTTTGCCGTTTGCGCCGGCGTGCCTTATTTATCGTTCGGTCGATATCACATCGCACTTCAAAGAGAATTACAAACATTTTTTTTCGTACTTTTTTTCGTACCCATAGAGTACTTAACCGTGTGATTTTTGATTCCTTGTACAAGGCCATTACGGCCTCCGTTTTGCTTGCCGTTTGTGCCGGCGTGCCTTATTTATCGTTCGGTCGATATCACATCGGTACTTCAAAGAGAATTACAAACCTTTTTTTCGTACTTTTTTTCGTACCCATAGAGTACTTAACCGTGTGATTTTGATTCCTTGTACAAGGCCATTCTGGCCTCCGTTTTGCTTGCCGTTTGCGCCGGCGTGCCTTATTTATCGTTCGGTCGTCGATATCACATCGCACTTCAAAGAGAATTACAAACGTTTTTTTCGTACTTTTTTTCGTACCCATAGAGTACTTAACGTGTGATTTTTGATTCCTTGTACAAGGCCATTCGGCCTCCGTTTTGCTTGCCGTTTGCGCCGGCGTGCCTTATTTATCGTTCGGTCGATATCACATCGTACTTCAAAGAGAATTACAAACGTTTTTTTCGTACTTTTTTTCGTACCCATAGAGTACTTAATCCGTGTGATTTTTGATTCCTTGTACAAGGCCATTCGGCCTCCGTTTTGCTTGCCGTTTGCGCCGGCGTGCCTTATTTATCGTTCGGTCGATATCACATCGGTACTTCAAAGAGAATTACAAACGTTTTTTTTCGTACTTTTTTTCGTACCCATAGAGTACTTAACGTGTGATTTTTGATTCCTTGTACAAGGCCATTCGGCCTCCGTTTTGCTTGCCGTTTGCGCCGGCGTGCCTTATTTATCGTTCGGTCGATATCACATCGCACTTCAAAGAGAATTACAAACGTTTTTTTTCGTACTTTTTTTCGTACCCATAGAGTACTTAATCGTGTGATTTTTGATTCCTTGTACAAGGCCATTCGGCCTCCGTTTTGCTTGCCGTTTGCGCCGGCGTGCCTTATTTATCGTTCGGTCGATATCACATCGGTACTTTCAAAGAGAATTACAAACGTTTTTTTTCGTACTTTTTTTCGTACCCATAGAGTACTTAACGTGTGATTTTTGATTCCTTGTACAAGGCCATTCGGCCTCCGTTTTGCTTGCCGTTTGCGCCGGCGTGCCTTATTTATCGTTCGGTCGATATCACATCGGCACTTCAAAGAGAATTACAAACGTTTTTTTTCGTACTTTTTTTCGTACCCATAGAGTACTTAACGTGTGATTTTTGATTCCTTGTACAAGGCCATTAAGGCACGCCTCCGTTTTGCTTGCCGTTTGCGCCGGCGTGCCTTATTTATCGTTCGGTCGATATTCTCTTTGAAGTACTTGATGTGATATCGACCGTAACGATAAATAAGGCACGCCGGCCCAAACGGCAAGCAAAACGGAGGCCGTAATGGCCTTGTACAAGGAATCAAATATCACACGCTAAATAAGTACTCTATGGGTACGAAAAAAAGTACGAAAAAAAAATAAAATGTTTGCAATTCTCTTTGAATTACTTGATGTGATATCGACCGTAACGATAAATAAGGCACGCCGGCACAAACGGCAAGCAAAACGGAGGCCGAATGGCCTTGTACAAGGAATCAAAAATCACACGCTTACGTACTCTATGGGTACGAAAAAAATCAAAAATCACCTGTACAAAAAAAAAATGTTTGTAATTCTCTTTGAAGTATCGATGTGATATCGACCGAACGATAAATAAGGCACGCCGGCGCAAACGGAAAGAAAAACGGAGGCCGAAATGGCCTTGTACAAGGAATCAAATATCACACGCTTAGTAGTCTATGGGTACGAAAAAAAAGTATGAAATAAAACGTTTGTAATTCTCTTTGAAGTACTGATGTGATATCGACCAGAACAATAAATAAGGCACGCCGTTGCAAACGGAAAGAAAAACGGAGGCCAGAATGGCCTTGTACAAGGAATCAAAAATCACACAGTTACGTACTCTATGGGCACGAAAAAAAGTACAAAAAAAAAATGTTTGTAATTCTCTTTGAAGTACTGATGTGATATCGACCAGAACGATAAATAAGGCACGCCGGCGCAAACGGCAAGCAAAACGGAGGCCAGAATGGCCTTGTACAAGGAATCAAATATCACACACTTAAGTACTCTATGGGTACGAAAAAAAAAGTACGAAAAAAAACGTTTGCAATTCTCTTTGAATTACTGATGTGATATCGACCAGAACGATAAATAAGGCACGCCGGCACAAACGGCAAGCAAAACGGAGGCCAGAATGGCCTTGTACAAGGAATCAAAAATCACACAGTTACGTACTCTATGGGTACGAAAAAAAATGTTTGTAATTCTCTTTGAAGTACTGATGTGATATCGACCAGAACGATAAATAAGGCACGCCGGCGCAAACGGAAAGAAAAACGGAGGCCAGAATGGCCTTGTACAAGGAATCAAATATCACACAGTTAGGTAGTCTATGGGTACGGAAAAAAAGTACGAAATAAAACGTTTGTAATTCTCTTTGAAGTACTGATGTGATATCGACCAGAACGATAAATAAGGCACGCCGGCGCAAACGGCAAGCAAAACGGAGGCCAGAATGGCCTTGTACAAGGAATCAAAAATCACACAGTTAAGTACTCTATGGGTACGAAAAAAAGTAAGAAAAAAAACATTTGTAATTCTCTTTGAAGTACTGATGTGATATCGACCAGAACGATAAATAAGGCACGCCGGTGCAAACGGAAAGAAAAACGGAGGCCGAATGGCCTTTGTACAAGGAATCAAAAATCACACAGTTAAGTACTCTATGGGTACGAAAAAAAGTACGAAAAAAAACGTTTGTAATTCTCTTTGAAGTACGATGTGATATCGACCGAACGATAAATAGGGCACGCCGGCGCAAACGGCAAGCAAAACGGAAGCCAGAATGGCCTTGTACAAGGAATCAAATATCACACAGTTAGGTAGTCTATGGATACGAAAAAAAGTACGAAATAAAATGTTTGTAATTCTCTTTGAAGTACGATGTGATATCGACCAGAAAGATAAATAAGGCACGCCGGCGCAAACGGCAAGTAAAACGGAGGCCAGAATGGCCTTGTACAAGGAATCAAATATCACACAGTTAAGGACTCTATGGGTACGAAAAAAAAGTACGAAAAAAAACGTTTGCAATTCTCTTTGAATTACTGATGTGATATCGACCAGAACGATAAATAAGGCACGCCGGCACAAACGGCAAGCAAAACGGAGGCCGAATGGCCTTGTACAAGGATCAAAAATCGATGACGATTACGTACACTATGGGTACGAAAAAAAGTACGAAAAAAAATGTTTGTAATTCTCTTTGAAGTACTGATGTTATATCGACCAGAACGATAAATAAGGCACGCCGGCGCAAACGGAAAGAAAAACGGAGGCCAGAATGGCCTTGTACAAGGAATCAAATATCACACAGTTAGATAGTCTATGGGTACGAAAAAAGTACGAAATAAAACGTTTGTAATTCTCTTTGAAGTACTGATGTGATATCGACCAGAACGATAAATAAGGCACGCCGGCGCAAACGGCAAGCAAAACGGAGGCCAGAATGGCCTTGTACAAGGAATCAAAAGTCACACGCTTAAGTACTCTATGGGTACGAAAAAAAGTACGAAAAAAAACTTTTGTAATTCTCTTTGAAGTACGATGTGATATCGACCGAACGATAAATAAGGCACGCCGGTGCAAACGGAAAGAAAAACGGAGGCCGAATGGCCTTGTACAAGGAATCAACTATCACACCTTGTAAAGTAACTATCTAAGTACTCTATGGGTACGAAAAAAAGTACGAAAAAAAATGTTTGTAATTCTCTTTGAAGTACCGATGTGATATCGACCGAACGATAAATAAGGCACGCCGGCGCAAACGGCAAGCAAAACGGAAGCCAGAATGGACTTGTACAAGGAATCAAATATCACACAGTTAGGTAGTCTATGGGTATGAAAAAAAGTACGAAATAAAACGTATGTAATTCTCTTTGAAGTACTGATGTGATATCGACCAGAACGATAAATAAGGCACGCCGGCGCAAACGGCAAGAAAAACGGAGGCCAGAATGGCCTTGTACAAGGTATCAAATATCACACAGTTAAGTACTCTATGGGTACGAAAAAAAGTATGAAAAAAAAACGTTTACAATTCTCTTTGAATTACTGATGTGATATCGACCGAACTGATAAATAAGGCACGCCGGCACAAACGGCAAGCAAAACGGAGGCCAGAATGGCCTTGTACAAGGAATCAAAAATCACACAGTTAAGTACTCTATGGGTACGAAAAAAGTACAAAAAAAATGTTTGTAATTCTCTTTGAAGTACTGATGTGATATCGACCAGAACGATAAATAAGGCACGCCGGTGCAAACGGAAAGAAAAACGGAGGCCAGAATGGCCTTGTACAAGGAATCAAATATCACACGCTTAGGTAGTCTATGGGTACGAAAAAAAGTATGAAATAAAACGTTTGTAATTCTCTTTGAAATACGATGTGATATCGACCGAACGATAAATAAGGCACGCCGGCGCAAACGGCAAGCAAAACGGAGGCTGAATGGCCTTGTACAAGGAATCAAATATCACACAAGCTTAGGTAGTCTATGGGTACGAAAAAAAGTACGAAATAAAACGTTTGTAATTCTCTTTGAAGTACGATGTGATATCGACCGAACGATAAATAAGGCACGCCGGCGCAAACGGCAAGCAAAACGGAGGCCGAATGGCCTTGTACAAGGAATCAAAAATCACACGAGTTAAGTACTCTATGGGTACGAAAAAAAGTACGAAAAAAAAACGATTGCAATTCTCTTTGAATTACTGATGTGATATCGACCAGAACGATAAATAAGGCACGCCGGCACAAACGGCAAGCAAAACGGAGGGCAGAATGGCCTTGTACAAGGAATCAAAAATCACACAGTTACGTAGTCTATGGGTACGAAAAAAAGTACGAAATAAAACGTTTGTAATTCTCTTTGAAGTACTTATGTGATATCGACCAGAACGATAAATAAGGCACGCCGGCGCAAACGGAAAGAAAAACGGAGGCCATAATGGCCTTGTACAAGGAATCAAATATCACACCAGTTAGGTAGTCTATGGGTACGAAAAAAAGTACGAAATAAAACATTTGTAATTCTCTTTGATGTACTGATGTGATATCGACCAGAACGATAAATAAGGCACGCCGGCGCAAACGGAAAGCAAAACGGAGGCCAGAATGGCCTTGTACAAGGAATCAAAAGTCACACAGTTAAGTACTCTATGGGTACGAAAAAAAGTACGAAAAAAAACATTTGTAATTCTCTTTGAAGTACTGATGTGATATCGACCATAACGATAAATAAGGCACGCCGGTGCAAACGGAAAGAAAAACGGAGGCCAGAATGGCCTTGTACAAGGAATCAAAAATCACAAAGTTAAGTACTCTATGGGTACGAAAAAAAATGTTTGTAATTCTCTTTGAAGTACTGATGTGATATCGACCAGAACGATAAATAAGGCACGCCGGCGCAAACGGCAAGCAAAACGGAGGCCATAATGGCCTTGTACAAGGAATCAAATATCTCACAGTTAGGTAGTCTATGGGTACGAAAAAAAGTACGAAATAAAACGTTTGTAATTCTCTTTGAAGTACTGATGTGATATCGACCAGAACGATAAATAAGGCACGCCGGCGCAAACGGCAAGCAAAACGGAGGCCAGAATGGCCTTGTACAAGGAATCAAATATCACACAGTTAAGAACTCTATGGGTATGAAAAAAAGTATGAAAAAAAGTACGAAAAAAACGTTTGCAATTCTCTTTGAATTACTGATGTGATATCGACCAGAATGATAAATAAGGCACGCCGGCACAAACGGCAAGCAAAACGGAGGGAGAATGGCCTTGTACAAGGAATCAAAAGTCACACAGTTACGTAGTCTATGGGTACGAAAAAAAGTACGAAAAAAAATGTTTGTAATTCTCTTTGAAGTACTGATGTGATATCGACCAGAACGATAAATAAGGCACGCCGGCGCAAACGGAAAGAAAAACGGAGGCCAGAATGGCCTTGTACAAGGAATCAAATATCACACAGTTAGGTAGTCTATGGGTACGAAAAAAAGTACGAAATAAAACATTTGTAATTCTCTTTGAAGTACTGATGTGATATCGACCAGAACGATAAATAAGGCACGCCGGTGCAAACGGAAAGAAAAACGGAGGCCAGAATGGCCTTGTACAAGGAATCAAATATCACACAGCTAAGTACTCTATGGGTACGAAAAAAAAGTACGAAAAAAAACGTTTGCAATTCTCTTTGAATTACTGATGTGATATCGACAAGAACGATAAATAAGGCACGCCGGCACAAACGGCAAGCAAAACGGAGGCCAGAATGGCCTTGTACAAGTAATCAAAAATCACACAGTTACGTACTCTATGGGTACGAAAAAAATTACGAAAAAAAATGTTTGTAATTCTCTTTGAAGTACTGATGTGATATCGACCATAACGATAAATAAGGCACGCCGGCGCAAACGGAAAGAAAAACGGAGGCCAGAATGGCCTTGTACAAGGAATCAAATATCACACAGTTAGGTAGTCTATGGGTACTTTTTCGTACTTTTTTTCGTACCCATAGAGTACTTAACTGTGTGATTTTTGATTCCTTGTACAAGGCCATTCTGGCCTCCGCTTTGCTTGCCGTTTGTGCCGGCGTGCCTTATTTATCGTTCTGGTCGATATCACATCAGTACTTCAAAGAGAATAACAAACGTTTTATTTCGTACTTTTTTTCATACCCATAGACTACCTAACTGTGTGATATTTGATTCCTTGTACAAGTCCATTCTGGCCTCCGTTTTTCTTGCCGTTTGCGCCGGCGTGCCTTATTTATCGTCTGGTCGATATCACATCAGTACTTCAAAGAGAATTACAAACATTTTTTTTCGTACTTTTTTTCGTACCCATAGAGTACTTAATTGTGTGATTTTTGATTCCTTGTACAAGGCCATTCTGGCCTCCGTTTTGCTTGCCGTTTGTGCCGGTGTGCCTTATTTATCGTTCTGGTCGATATCACATCAGTAATTCAAAGAGAATTGCAAACCTTTTTTTTTCGTACTTTTTTTCGTACCCATAGAGTACTTAACTGTGTGATATTTGATTCCTTGTACAAGGCCATTCTGGCCTCCGTTTTTCTTGCCGTTTGCGCCGGCGTGCCTTATTTATCGTTCTGGTCGATATCACATCAGTACTTCAAAGAGAATTACAAACATTTTTTTTCGTACTTTTTTTCGTACCCATAGAGTACTTAATTGTGTGATTTTGATTCCTTGTACAAGGCCATTCTGGCCTCCGCTTTGCTTGCCGTTTGTGCCGGCGTGCCTTATTTATCGTTCTGGTCGATATCACATCAGTACTTCAAAGAGAATAACAAACGTTTTATTTCGTACTTTTTTTCATACCCATAGACTACCTAACTGTGTGATATTTGATTCCTTGTACAAGTCCATTCTGGCCTCCATTTTTCTTGCCGTTTGCGCCGGCGTGCCTTATTTATCGTCTGGTCGATATCACATCAGTACTTCAAAGAGAATTACAAACATTTTTTTTCGTACTTTTTTTCGTACCCATAGAGTACTTAACTGTGTGATTTTTGATTCCTTGTACAAGGCCATTCTGGCCTCCGTTTTGCTTGCCGTTTGTGCCGGTGTGCCTTATTTATCGTTCTGGTCGATATCACATCAGTAATTCAAAGAGAATTGCAAACCTTTTTTTCGTACTTTTTTCATACCCATAGAGTACTTAATTGTGTGATATTTGATTCCTTGTACAAGGCCATTCTGGCCTCCGTTTTGCTTGCCGTTTGCGCCGGCGTGCCTTATTTATCGTTATGGTCGATATCACATCAATACTTCAAAGAGAATTACAGACGTTTTATTTCGTACTTTTTTTCGTACCCATAGACTACCTAACTATGTGATATTTGATTCCTTGTACAAGGCCATTCTGGCCTTCGTTTTTCTTGCCGTTTGCACCGGCGTGCCTTATTTATCGTTCTGCTCGATATCACATCAGTACTTCAAAGAGAATTACAAACATTTTTTTTCGTACTTTTTTTCGTACCCATAGAGTACTTAATCGTGTGATATTTGATTCCTTGTACAAGGCCATTCGGCTCCGTTTTTCTTGCCGTTTGCGCCGGCGTGCCTTATTTATCGTTCTGGTCGATATCACATCAGTACTTCAAAGAGAATTACAAACATTTTTTTTCGTACTTTTTTTCGTACCCATAGAGTACTTAATTGTGTGATTTTTGATTCCTTGTACAAGGCCATTACGGCCTCCGCTTTGCTTGCCGTTTGTGCCGGCGTGCCTTATTTATCGTTACGTCGATATCACATCGATACTTCAAAGAGAATAACAAACGTTTTATTTCGTACTTTTTTTCATACCCATAGACTACCTAACTGTGTGATATTTGATTCCTTGTACAAGTCCATTCTGGCCTCCGTTTTTCTTGCCGTTTGCGCCGGCGTGCCTTATTTATCGTTCGGTCGATATCACATCGGTACTTCAAAGAGAATTACAAACATTTTTTTTCGTACTTTTTTTCGTACCCATAGAGTACTTAATCTCGTGTGATTTTTGATTCCTTGTACAAGGCCATTCGGCCTCCGTTTTGCTTGCCGTTTGTGCCGGTGTGCCTTATTTATCGTTACGTCGATATCACATCGAATTCAAAGAGAATTGCAAACCTTTTTTTTTTTCGTACTCTTTTCATACCCATAGAGTACTTAAGCGTGTGATATTTGATTCCTTGTACAAGGCCATTCGGCCTCCGTTTTTCTTGCCGTTTGCGCCGGCGTGCCTTATTTCGTTACGGTCGATATCGACCGAACAAAAAAAAGGCACGCCGGCGCAAACGGCAAGCAAAACGGAGCCCGAATGGCCTTGTACAAGGAATCAAAAATCACACGCTTAAGTACTCTATGGGTACGAAAAAAAGTACGAAAAAAAACGATTGCAATTCTCTTTGAATTACTTGATGTGATATCGACCGAACGATAAATAAGGCACGCCGGCACAAACGGCAAGCAAAACGGAGGGCGTAATGGCCTTGTACAAGGAATCAAAAATCACACGCTTACGTAGTCTATGGGTACGAAAAAAAGTACGAAAAAAAATGTTTGTAATTCTCTTTGAAGTACTGATGTGATATCGACCGAACGATAAATAAGGCACGCCGGTGCAAACGGAAAGAAAAACGGAGGCCAGAATGGCCTTGTACAAGGAATCAAAAATCACACGCTAAGTACTCTATGGGTACGAAAAAAAGTACGAAAAAAACGTTTGTAATTCTC
Organism: Gentiana straminea; assembly: GCA_036785695.1. Lineage (NCBI taxonomy): Eukaryota > Viridiplantae > Streptophyta > Magnoliopsida > Gentianales > Gentianaceae > Gentiana > Gentiana straminea. The sequence continues at coordinate 161,364 of JAVUPR010000128.1, read as the reverse complement.
TTTGAAGTACTGATGTGATATCGACCAGAATGATAAATAAGGCACGCCGGCGCAAACGGCAAGCAAAACGGAAGCCAGAATGGCCTTGTACAAGGAATCAAATATCACACGCTTAGGTAGTCTATGGGTACGAAAAAAAGTACGAAATAAAACGTTTGTAATTCTCTTTGAAGTACTGATGTGATATCGACCGAACGATAAATAAGGCACGCCGGCCCAAACGGCAAGCAAAACGGAGGCCGAATGGCCTTGTACAAGGAATCAAATATCACACAGTTAAGTACTCTATGGGTACGAAAAAAAGTACGAAAAAAAACGTTTGCAATTCTCTTTGAATTACTGATGTGATAACGACCAGAACGATAATAAGGCACGCCGGCACAAACGGAAAGCAAAACGGAGGCCAGAATGGCCTTGTACAAGGAATCAAAAATCACACAGTTACGTACTCTATGGGCACGAAAAAAAGTACAAAAAAAATGTTATAATTCTCTTTGAAGTACTTGATGTGATATCGACCGAACGATAAATAAGGCACGCCGGCGCAAACGGAAAGAAAAACGGAGGCCGAATGGCCTTGTACAAGGAATCAAAAATCACACAGTTAAGTACTCTATGGGTACGAAATAAAACATTTGTAATTCTCTTTGATGTACTGATGTGATATCGACCAGAACGATAAATAAGGCACGCCGTTGCAAACGGAAAGAAAAACGGAGGCCAGAATGGCCTTTTACAAAGAATCAAAAATCACACACTTAAGTACTCTATGGGTACGAAAAAAAGTATGAAAAAAAACATTTGTAATTCTCTTTGAAGTACTGATGTGATATCGACCAGAACGATAAATAAGGCACGCCGTTGCAAACGGAAAGAAAAAAGGAGGCCAGAATGACCTTGTACAAGGAATCAAAAATCACACAGTTACGTACTCTATGGGCACGAAAAAAAGTACAAAAAAAAATGTTTGTAATTCTCTTTGAAGTACTGATGTGATATCGACCGAACGATAAATAAGGCACGCCGGCGCAAACGGCAAGAAAAACGGAGGCCGAATGGCCTTGTACAAGGAATCAAATATCACACGGCTTAAGTACTCTATGGGTACGAAAAAAAAGTACGAAAAAAAACGTTTGCAATTCTCTTTGAATTACGATGTGATATCGACCGAACGATAAATAAGGCACGCCGGCACAAACGGCAAGCAAAACGGAGGCCAGAATGGCCTTGTACAAGGAATCAAAAATCACACAGTTACGTACTCTATGGGTACGAAAAAAAATGTTTGTAATTCATTTTGAAGTACTGATGTGATATCGACCAGAACGATAAATAAGGCACGCCGGCGCAAACGGAAAGAAAAACGGAGGCCAGAATGGCCTTGTACAAGGAATCAAATATCACACAGTTAGGTAGTCTATGGGTACGAAAAAAAGTACGAAATAAAACGTTTGTAATTCTCTTTGAAGTACTGATGTGATATCGACCAGAACGATAAATAAGGCACGCCGGCGCAAACGGCAAGCAAAACGGAGGCCGAATGGCCTTGTACAAGGAATCAAAAATCACACAGTAAAGTACTCTATGGGTACGAAAAAAAAGTAAGAAAAAAACATTTGTAATTCTCTTTGAAGTACTGATGTGATATCGACCAGAACGATAAATAAGGCACGCCGGTGCAAACGGAAAGAAAAACGGAGGCGTAATGGCCTTGTACAAGGAATCAAAAATCACACGAGTTAAGTACTCTATGGGTACGAAAAAAAGTACGAAAAAAAACGTTTGTAATTCTCTTTGAAGTACTGATGTGATATCGACCGAACGATAAATAGGGCACGCCGGCGCAAACAGCAAGCAAAACGGAAGCCAGAATGGCCTTGTACAAGGAATCAAATATCACACAGTTAGGTAGTCTATGGATACGAAAAAAAGTACGAAATAAAATGTTTGTAATTCTCTTTGAAGTACTGATGTGATATCGACCAGAAAGATAAATAAGGCACGCCGGCGCAAACGGCAAGTAAAACGGAGGCCAGAATGGCCTTGTACAAGGAATCAAATATCACACAGTTAAGGACTCTATGGGTACGAAAAAAAGTACGAAAAAAAACGTTTGCAATTCTCTTTGAATTACGATGTGATATCGACCGAACGATAAATAAGGCACGCCGGCACAAACGGCAAGCAAAACGGAGGCCGAAATGGCCTTGTACAAGGAATCAAAAATCAGACAGTTACGTACACTATGGGTACGAAAAAAAGTACGAAAAAAAATGTTTGTAATTCTCTTTGAAGTACTGATGTTATATCGACCAGAACGATAAATAAGGCACGCCGGCGCAAACGGAAAGAAAAACGGAGGCCAGAATGGCCTTGTACAAGGAATCAAATATCACACAGTTAGATAGTCTATGGGTACGAAAAAAGTACGAAATAAAACGTTTGTAATTCTCTTTGAAGTACTGATGTGATATCGACCAGAACGATAAATAAGGCACGCCGGCGCAAACGGCAAGCAAAACGGAGGCCAAAATGGCCTTGTACAAGGAATCAAAAGTCACACGATTAAGTACTCTATGGGTACGAAAAAAAGTACGAAAAAAACATTTGTAATTCTCTTTGAAGTACTGATGTGATATCGACCAGAACGATAAATAAGGCACGCCGGTGCAAACGGAAAGAAAAACGGAGGCCAGAATGGCCTTGTACAAGGAATCAAAAATCACACAGTTAAGTACTCTATGGGTACGAAAAAAAATGTTTGTAATTCTCTTTGAAGTACTGATGTGATATCGACCAGAACGATAAATAAGGCACGCCGGTGCAAACGGAAAGAAAAACGGAGGCCAGAATGGCCTTGTACAAGGAATCAAATATCACACAGTTAAGTACTCTATGGGTACGAAAAAAAGTACGAAAAAAAATGTTTGTAATTCTCTTTGAAGTACTGATGTGATATCGACCAGAACGATAAATAAGGCACGCCGGCGCAAACGGCAAGCAAAACGGAAGCCAGAATGGACTTGTACAAGGAATCAAATATCACACAGTTAGGTAGTCTATGGGTATCAAAAAAAGTACGAAATAAAACGTTTGTAATTCTCTTTGAAGTACTGATGTGATATCGACCAGAACGATAAATAAGGCACGCCGGCGCAAACGGCAAGAAAAACGGAGGCCAGAATGGCCTTGTACAAGGAATCAAATATCACACAGTTAAGTACTCTATGGGTACGAAAAAAAGTACGAAAAAAAATGTTTACAATTCTCTTTGAATTACTGATGTGATATCGACCAGAACGATAAATAAGGCACGCCGGCACAAACGGCAAGCAAAACGGAGGCCAGAATGGCCTTGTACAAGGAATCAAAAATCACACTGTTAAGTACTCTATGGGTACGAAAAAAGTACAAAAAAATGTTTGTAATTCTCTTTGAAGTACTGATGTGATATCGACCAGAACGATAAATAAGGCACGCCGGTGCAAACGGAAAGAAAAACGGAGGCCAGAATGGCCTTGTACAAGGAATCAAATATCACACAGTTAGGTAGTCTATGGGTACGAAAAAAAGTACGAAATAAAACGTTTGTAATTCTCTTTGAAGTACTGATGTGATATCGACCGAACGATAAATAAGGCACGCCGGCGCAAACGGCAAGCAAAACGGAGGCTGAATGGCCTTGTACAAGGAATCAAATATCACACGATTAGGTAGTCTATGGGTACGAAAAAAAGTACGAAATAAAACGTTTGTAATTCTCTTTGAAGTACGATGTGATATCGACCGAACGATAAATAAGGCACGCCGGTGCAAACGGAAAGCAAAACGGAGGCCAGAATGGCCTTGTACAAGGAATCAAAAATCACACAGTTAAGTACTCTATGGGTACGAAAAAAAGTACGAAAAAAAACGATTGCAATTCTCTTTGAATTACTGATGTGATATCGACCAGAACGATAAATAAGGCACGCCGGCACAAACGGCAAGCAAAACGGAGGGCAGAATGGCCTTGTACAAGGAATCAAAAATCACACAGTTACGTAGTCTATGGGTACGAAAAAAAGTACGAAAAAAAAATGTTTGTAATTCTCTTTGAAGTACTTATGTGATATCGACCAGAACGATAAATAAGGCACGCCGGCGCAAACGGAAAGAAAAACGGAGGCCAGAATGGCCTTGTACAAGGAATCAAATATCACACAGTTAGGTAGTCTATGGGTACGAAAAAAAGTACGAAATAAAACATTTGTAATTCTCTTTGATGTACTGATGTGATATCGACCAGAACGATAAATAAGGCACGCCGGCGCAAACGGAAAGCAAAACGGAGGCCGAAATGGCCTTGTACAAGGAATCAAAAGTCACACGCTAAGTACTCTATGGGTACGAAAAAAAGTACGAAAAAAAACATTTGTAATTCTCTTTGAAGTACTGATGTGATATCGACCAGAACGATAAATAAGGCACGCCGGTGCAAACGGAAAGAAAAACGGAGGCCAGAATGGCCTTGTACAAGGAATCAAAAATCACACAGTTAAGTACTCTATGGGTACGAAAAAAAATGTTTGTAATTCTCTTTGAAGTACTGATGTGATATCGACCAGAACGATAAATAAGGCACGCCGGCGCAAACGGCAAGCAAAACGGAGGCCAGAATGGCCTTGTACAAGGAATCAAATATCACACAGTTAGGTAGTCTATGGGTACGAAAAAAAGTACGAAATAAAACGTTTGTAATTCTCTTTGAAGTACTGATGTGATATCGACCAGAACGATAAATAAGGCACGCCGGCGCAAACGGCAAGCAAAACGGAGGCCAGAATGGCCTTGTACAAGGAATCAAATATCACACAGTTAAGTACTCTATGGGTATGAAAAAAAGTACGAAAAAAACGTTTGCAATTCTCTTTGAATTACTGATGTGATATCGAACAGAATGATAAATAAGGCACGCCGGCACAAACGGCAAGCAAAACGGAGGGCAGAATGGCCTTGTACAAGGAATCAAAAGTCACACAGTTACGTAGTCTATGGGTACGAAAAAAAGTACGAAAAAAAATGTTTGTAATTCTCTTTGAAGTACTGATGTGATATCGACCAGAACGATAAATAAGGCACGCCGGCGCAAACGGCAAGCAAAACGGAGGCGTAATGGCCTTGTACAAGGAATCAAAAGTCACACGGTTACGTAGTCTATGGGTACGAAAAAAAGTATGAAAAAAAATGTTTGTAATTCTCTTTGAAGTACGATGTGATATCGACCGAACGATAAATAAGGCACGCCGGCGCAAACGGCAAGCAAAACGGAGGCCGAGAATGGCCTTGTACAAGGAATCAAAAGTCACACGCTTAAGTACTCTATGGGTACGAAAAAAAGTACGAAAAAAAACATTTGTAATTCTCTTTGAAGTACGATCTGATATCGACCAGAACGATAAATAAGGCACGCCGGTGCAAACGGAAAGAAAAACGGAGGCCAGAATGGCCTTGTACAAGGAATCAAAAATCACACAGTTAAGTACTCTATGGGTACGAAAAAAAATGTTTGTAATTCTCTTTGAAGTACTGATGTGATATCGACCAGAACGATAAATAAGGCACGCCGGTGCAAACGGAAAGAAAAACGGAGGCCAGAATGGCCTTGTACAAGGAATCAAATATCACACAGTTAAGTACTCTATGGGTACGAAAAAAAGTACGAAAAAAAAATGTTTGTAATTCTCTTTGAAGTACTGTTGTGATATCGACCAGAACGATAAATAAGGCACGCCGGCGCAAACGGCAAGCAAAACGGAAGCCAGAATGGCCTTGTACAAGGAATCAAAAATCACAAAGTTAAGTACTCTATGGGTACGAAAAAAAATGTTTGTAATTCTCTTTGAAGTACTGATGTGATATCGACCATAACGATAAATAAGGCACGCCGGTGCAAACGGAAAGAAAAACGGAGGCCAGAATGGCCTTGTACAAGGAATCAAATATCACACAGTTAAGTACTCTATGGGTACGAAAAAAAGTACGAAAAAAAATGTTTGTAATTATCTTTGAAGTACTGATGTGATATCGACCAGAACGATAAATAAGGCACGCCGGCGCAAACGGCAAGCAAAACGGAAGCCAGAATGGCCTTGTACAAGGAATCAAATATCACACAGTTAGGTAGTCTATGGGTATGAAAAAAAGTACGAAATAAAACGTTTGTAATTCTCTTTGAAGTACGGATGTGATATCGACCAGAACGATAAATAAGGCACGCCGGCGCAAACGGCAAGAAAAACGGAGGCCCGAATGGCCTTGTACAAGGAATCAAATATCACACAGTTAAGTACTCTATGGGTACGAAAAAAAGTACGAAAAAAAACGTTTACAATTCTCTTTGAATTACTGATGTGATATCGACCAGAACGATAAATAAGGCACGCCGGCACAAACGGCAAGCAAAACGGAGGCCAGAATGGCCTTGTACAAGGAATCAAAAATCACACAGTTAAGTACTCTATGGGTACGAAAAAAGTACAAAAAAAATGTTTGCAATTCTCTTTGAAGTACTGATGTGATATCGACCAGAACGATAAATAAGGCACGCCAGTGCAAACGGAAAGAAAAACGGAGGCCAGAATGGCCTTGTACAAGGAATCAAATATCACACGCTTAGGTAGTCTATGGGTACGAAAAAAAGTACGAAATAAAAAGTTTGTAATTCTCTTTGAAGTACTGATGTGATATCGACCAGAACGATAAATAAGGCACGCCGGCGCAAACGGCAAGCAAAACGGAGGCCCGAATGGCCTTGTACAAGGAATCAAATATCACACAGTTAGGTAGTCTATGGGTACGAAAAAAAGTACGAAATAAAACGTTTGTAATTCTCTTTGAAGTACTGATGTGATATCGACCAGAACGATAAATAAGGCACGCCGGCGCAAACGGCAAGCAAAACGGAGGCCAGAATGGCCTTGTACAAGGAATCAAAAATCACACAGTTAAGTACTCTATGGGTACGAAAAAAAGTACGAAAAAAAACGATTGCAATTCTCTTTGAATTATTGATGTGATATCGACCAGAACGATAAATAAGGCACGCCGGCACAAACGGCAAGCAAAACGGAGGGTAGAATGGCCTTGTACAAGGAATCAAAAATCACACAGTTACGTAGTCTATGGGTACGAAAAAAAGTACGAAAAAAAATGTTTGTAATTCTCTTTGAAGTACTTATGTGATATCGACCAGAACGATAAATAAGGCACGCCGGCGCAAACGGAAAGAAAAACGGAGGCCAGAATGGCCTTGTACAAGGAATCAAATATCACACAGTTAGGTACTCTATGGGTACGAAATAAAACATTTGTAATTCTCTTTGATGTACTGATGTGATATCGACCAGAACGATAAATAAGGCACGCCGGCGCAAACGGAAAGCAAAACGGAGGCCGAGAATGGCCTTGTACAAGGAATCAAAAGTCACACAGTTAAGTACTCTATGGGTACGAAAAAAAGTACGAAAAAAAACGTTTGTAATTCTCTTTGAAGTACATATCGACCAGAACGATAAATAAGGCACGCCGGTGCAAACGGAAAGAAAAACGGAGGCCATAATGGCCTTGTACAAGGAATCAAAAATCACACAGTTAAGTACTCTATGGGTACGAAAAAAAGTACGAAAATAAATGTTTGTAATTCTCTTTGAAGTACTGATGTGATATCGACCAGAACGATAAATAAGGCACGCCGGCGCAAACGGCAAGAAAAACGGAGGCCAGAATGGCCTTGTACAAGGAATCAAATATCACACAGTTATGTAGTCTATGGGTACGAAAAAAAGTACGAAATAAAACGTTTGTAATTCTCTTTGAAGTACTGATGTGATATCGACCAGAACGATAAATAAGGCACGCCGGCGCAAACGGCAAGCAAAACGGAGGCCATAATGGCCTTGTACAAGGAATCAAATATCACACAGTTAAGTACTCTACGGGTATGAAAAAAAGTACGAAAAAAACGTTTGCAATTCTCTTTGAATTACTGATGTGATATCGACCAGAATGATAAATAAGGCACGCCGGCACAAACGGCAAGCAAAACGGAGGGCAGAATGGCCTTGTACAAGGAATCAAAAGTCACACAGTTACGTAGTCTATGGGTACGAAAAAAAGTACGAAATAAAACATTTGTAATTCTCTTTGAAGTACTGATGTGATATCGACCAGAACGATAAATAAGGCACGCCGGCGCAAACGGAAAGAAAAACGGAGGCCAGAATGGCCTTGTACAAGGAATCAAATATCACACAATTAGGTAGTCTATGGGTACGAAAAAAAGTACGAAAAAAACATTTGTAATTCTCTTTGAAGTACTGATGTGATATCGACCAGAACGATAAATAAGGCACGCCGGTGCAAACGGAAAGAAAAACGGAGGCCAGAATGGCCTTGTACAAGGAATCAAATATCACATAGTTAAGTACTCTATGGGTACGAAAAAAAAGTACGAAAAAAAACGTTTGCAATTCTCTTTGAATTACTGATGTGATATCGACCAGAACGATAAATAAGGCACGCCGGCACAAACGGCAAGCAAAACGGAGGCCAGAATGGCCTTGTACAAGGAATCAAAAATCACACAGTTACGTACTCTATGGGTACGAAAAAAATTACGAAAAAAAATGTTTGTAATTCTCTTTGAAGTACTGATGTGATATCGACCAGAACGATAAATAAGGCACGCCGGCGCAAACGGAAAGAAAAACGGAGGCCGAATGGCCTTGTACAAGGAATCAAATATCACACGTTAGTAGTCTATGGGTACGGAAAAAAAGTACGAAATAAAACGTTTGTAATTCTCTTTGAAGTACGATGTGATATCGACCGAACGATAAATAAGGCACGCCGGCGCAAACGGCAAGCAAAACGGAGGCCAGAATGGCCTTGTACAAGGAATCAAAAATCACACAGTTAAGTACTCTATGGGTACGAAAAAAAGTAAGAAAAAAACAATTGTAATTCTCTTTGAAGTACTGATGTGATATCGACCAGAACGATAAATAAGGCACGCCGGTGCAAACAGAAAGAAAAACGGAGGCCAGAATGGCCTTGTACAAGGAATCAAAAATCACACGAGTTAAGTACTCTATGGGTACGAAAAAAAGTACGAAAAAAAACGTTTGTAATTCTCTTTGAAGTACGATGTGATATCGACCGAACGATAAATAAGGCACGCCGGCGCAAACGGCAAGCAAAACGGAAGCGAATGGCCTTGTACAAGGAATCAAATATCACACGGTTAGGTAGTCTAGGTACGAAAAAAAGTACGAAATAAAATGTTTGTAATTCTCTTTGAAGTACGATGTGATATCGACCGAACGATAAATAAGGCACGCCGGCGCAAACGGCAAGCAAAACGGAGAGGCCGAATGGCCTTGTACAAGGAATCAAATATCACACGAGTTAAGGACTTGAACGAAAAAAAGTACGAAAAAAAACGTTTGCAATTCTCTTTGAATGACTGAAGTGATATCGACCAGAACGATAAATAAGGCACGCCGGCAAAAACGGCAAGCAAAACGGAGGCCAGAATGGCCTTGTACAAGGAATCAAAAATTAGACAGTTGCGTACTCTATGGGTACGAAAAAAAGTACGAAAAAAAATGTTTGTAATTCTCTTTGAAGTACTTATGTGATATCGACCAGAACGATAAATAAGGCACGCCGGCACAAACGGCAAGCAAAACGGAGGCCAGAATGGCCTTGTACAAGGAATCAAAAGTCACACGACCGAACGATTAAGTACTCTATGGGTACGAAAAAAAAAAATCACAAAGTTAAGTACATTTGTAATTCTCTTTGAAGTACGATCGATATCGACCGAACGATAAATAAGGCACGCCGGTGCAAACGGAAAGAAAAACGGAGGCCAGAATGGCCTTGTACAAGGAATCAAAAATCACAAAGTTAAGTACTCTATGGGTACGAAAAAAAAAATGTTTGTAATTCTCTTTGAAGTACTGATGTGATATCGACCAGAACGATAAATAAGGCACGCCGGTGCAAACGGAAAGAAAAACGGAGGCCAGAATGGCCTTGTACAAGGAATCAAAAATCACACAGTTAAGTACTCTATGGGTACGAAAAAAAGTACGAAAAAAAATGTTTGTAATTCTCTTTGAAGTACTGATGTGATATCGACCGAACGATAAATAAGGCACGCCGGCGCAAACGGCAAGCAAAACGGAGGCCGAATGGCCTTGTACAAGAATCAAATATCACACGGTTAAGTAGTCTATGGGTACGAAAAAAAAGTATGAAATAAAACGTTTGTAATTCTCTTTGAAGTACTGATGTGATATCGACCAGAACGATAAATAAGGCACGCCGGCGCAAACGGCAAGAAAAACGGAGGCCGAATGGCCTTGTACAAGGAATCAAAAATCACACGCTTAAGTACTCTATGGGTACGAAAAAAAGTACGAAAAAAAACATTTTTAATTCTCTTTGAAGTACAGATGTGATATCGACCGAACGATAAATAAGGCACGCCGGCAAACGGCAAGCAAAACGGAGGCCGAATGGCCTTGTACAAGGAATCAAAAATCACACGGTATCACACGGGCACGAAAAAAAGTAAAAAAAAAATGTACTCTTTGATGGGTACGAAAAAAATAAGGCACGCCGGCGCAAACGGCAAAAACGTTTGGAATCAATATCTCTTTGAAAAAAAACGTTAATTCTCTTTGAATTACGATGTGATATCGACCGAACGATAAATAAGGCACGCCGGCACAAACGGCAAGCAAAACGGAGGCCAGAATGGCCTTGTACAAGGAATCAAAAATCACACAGTTACGTACTCTATGGGTACGAAAAAAAATGTTTGTAATTCTCTTTGAAGTACTGATGTGATATCGACCAGAACGATAAATAAGGCACGCCGGTGCAAACGGAAAGAAAAACGGAGGCCAGAATGGCCTTGTACAAGGAATCAAATATCACACAGTTAGGTAGTCTATGGGTACGGAAAAAAAGTACGAAATAAAACATTTGTAATTCTCTTTGAAGTACTGATGTGATATCGACCAGAACGATAAATAAGGCACGCCGGCGCAAACGGCAAGAAAAACGGAGGCCGAATGGCCTTGTACAAGGAATCAAAAATCACACGCTTAAGTACTCTATGGGTGCGAAAAAAAAGTAAGAAAAAAAACATTTGTAATTCTCTTTGAAGTACGATGTGATATCGACCGAACGATAAATAAGGCACGCCGGTGCAAACGGAAAGAAAAACGGAGGCTGAATGGCCTTGTACAAGGAATCAAAAATCACACGCTTAAGTACTCTATGGGTACGAAAAAAAACGTTTGTAATTCTCTTTGAAGTACTGATGTGATATCGACCAGAACGATAAATAAGGCACGCCGGTGCAAACGGCAAGCAAAACGGAAGCCAGAATGGCCTTGTACAAGGAATCAAATATCACACAGTTAGGTAGTCAAAAAAAGTACGAAATAAAATGTTTGTAATTCTCTTTGAAGTACGATGTGATATCGACCGAACGATAAATAAGGCACGCCGGCGCAAACGGCAAGCAAAACGGAGGCCGAATGGCCTTGTACAAGGAATCAAATATCACACGAGTTAAGGACTCTATGGGTACGAAAAAAAGTACGAAAAAAACGTTTGCAATTCTCTTTGAATTACGATGTGATATCGACCGAACGATAAATAAGGCACGCCGGCACAAACGGCAAGCAAAACGGAGGCCGAATGGCCTTGTACAAGGAATCAAAAATCGACGATTACGTACTCTATGGGTACGAAAAAAAGTACGAAAAAAAATGTTTGTAATTCTCTTTGAAGTACTGATGTTATATCGACCAGAACGATAAATAAGGCACGCCGGCGCAAACGGCAAGCAAAACGGAGGCCAGAATGGCCTTTTACAAAGAATCAAAAATCACACAGTTAAGTACTCTATGGGTACGAAAAAAAGTATGAAAAAAAACATTTGTAATTCTCTTTGAAGTACTGATGTGATATCGACCAGAACGATAAATAAGGCACGCCGTTGCAAACGGAAAGAAAAACGGAGGCCAGAATGGCCTTGTACAAGGAATCAAAAATCACACAGTTACGTACTCTATGGGCACGAAAAAAAGTACAAAAAAAAATGTTTGTAATTCTCTTTGAAGTACTGATGTGATATCGACCAGAACGATAAATAAGGCACGCCGGCGCAAACGGCAAGCAAAACGGAGGCCAGAATGGCCTTGTACAAGGAATCAAATATCACACAGTTAAGTACTCTATGGGTACGAAAAAAAACGTTTGCAATTCTCTTTGAATTACTGATGTGATATCGACCAGAACGATAAATAAGGCACGCCGGCACAAACGGCAAGCAAAACGGAGGCCAGAATGGCCTTGTACAAGGAATCAAAAATCACACAGTTACGTACTCTATGGGCACGAAAAAAAGTACAAAAAAAAATGTTTGTAATTCTCTTTGAAGTACTGATGTGATATCGACCAGAACGATAAATAAGGCACGCCGGCGCAAACGGCAAGCAAAACGGAGGCCAGAATGGCCTTGTACAAGGAATCAAATATCACACAGTTAAGTACTCTATGGGTACGAAAAAAAACGTTTGCAATTCTCTTTGAATTACTGATGTGATATCGACCAGAACGATAAATAAGGCACGCCGGCACAAACGGCAAGCAAAACGGAGGCCAGAATGGCCTTGTACAAGGAATCAAAAATCACACAGTTACGTACTCTATAGGTACGAAAAAAAATGTTTGTAATTCTCTTTGAAGTACTGTTGTGATATCGACCAGAACGATAAATAAGGCACGCCGGCGCAAACGGCAAGCAAAACGGAAGCCAGAATGGCCTTGTACAAGGAATCAAATATCACACAGTTAGGTAGTCTATGGGTACGAAAAAAAAGTATGAAATAAAACGTTTGTAATTCTCTTTGAAGTACTGATGTGATATCGACCAGAACGATAAATAAGGCACGCCGACGCAAACGGCAAGCAAAACGGAGGCCAGAATGGCCTTTTACAAAGAATCAAAAATCACACAGTTAAGTACTCTATGGGTACGAAAAAAAGTATGAAAAAAAACATTTGTAATTCTCTTTGAAGTACTGATGTGATATCGACCAGAACGATAAATAAGGCACGCCGTTGCAAACGGAAAGAAAAACGGAGGCCAGAATGGCCTTGTACAAGGAATCAAAAATCACACAGTTACGTACTCTATGGGCACGAAAAAAAGTACAAAAAAAAATGTTTGTAATTCTCTTTGAAGTACTGATGTGATATCGACCAGAACGATAAATAAGGCACGCCGGCGCAAACGGCAAGCAAAACGGAGGCCAGAATGGCCTTGTACAAGGAATCAAATATCACACACTTAAGTACTCTATGGGTACGAAAAAAAACGTTTGCAATTCTCTTTGAATTACTGATGTGATATCGACCAGAACGATAAATAAGGCACGCCGGCACAAACGGCAAGCAAAACGGAGGCCAGAATGGCCTTGTACAAGGAATCAAAAATCACACAGTTACGTACTCTATGGGTACGAAAAAAAATGTTTGTAATTCTCTTTGAAGTACTGATGTGATATCGACCAGAACGATAAATAAGGCACGCCGGTGCAAACGGAAAGAAAAACGGAGGCCGAATGGCCTTGTACAAGGAATCAAATATCACACGAGTTAAGTACTCTATGGGTACGAAAAAAAGTACGAAAAAAACGTTTGTAATTCTCTTTGAAGTACGATGTGATATCGACCGAACGATAAATAAGGCACGCCGGCGCAAACGGCAAGCAAAACGGAGGCCGGAATGGCCTTGTACAAGGAATCAAAAATCACACTATTAAGTACTCTATGGGTACGAAAAAAAGTAAGAAAAAAAAACGTTTGTAATTCTCTTTGAAGTACGATGTGATATCGACCGAACGATAAATAAGGCACGCCGGCGCAAACGGAAAGCAAAACGGAGGCCGAATGGCCTTGTACAAGGAATCAAAAATCACACGGTTAAGTACTCTATGGGTACGAAAAAAAGTACGAAAAAAACGTTTGTAATTCTCTTTGAAGTACGATGTGATATCGACCGAACGATAAATAAGGCACGCCGGCGCAAACGGCAAGCAAAACGGAGGCCGAATGGCCTTGTACAAGGAATCAAAAATCACACGGTTAAGTACTCTATGGGTACGAAAAAAAGTACGAAAAAAAACGTGTTTGTAATTCTCTTTGAAGTACGATGTGATATCGACCGAACGATAAATAAGGCACGCCGGCGCAAACGGCAAGCAAAACCGAGGCCAGAATGGCCTTGTACAAGGAATCAAAATCACACGGTTAAGTACTCTATGGGTACGAAAAAAAGTACGAAAAAAAAACGTTTGTAATTCTCTTTGAAGTACGATGTGATATCGACCGAACGATAAATAAGGCACGCCGGCGCAAACGGCAAGCAAAACGGAGGCCGAATGGCCTTGTACAAGGAATCAAAAATCACACGATTAAGTACTCTATGGGTACGAAAAAAAGTACGAAAAAAAACATTTGTAATTCTCTTTGAAGTACGATGTGATATCGACCGAACGATAAATAAGGCACGCCGGCGCAAACGGCAAGCAAAACGGAGGCCGGATGGCCTTGTACAAGGAATCAAAAATCACACGGTTAAGTACTCTATGGGTACGAAAAAAAGTACGAAAAAAATGTTTGTAATTCTCTTTGAAGTACGATGTGATATCGACCGAACGATAAATAAGGCACGCCGGCGCAAACGGCAAAGAAAACGGAGGCCGAATGGCCTTGTACAAGGAATCAAAAATCACACGGTTAAGTACTCTATGGGTACGAAAAAAAGTACGAAAAAAACGTTTGTAATTCTCTTTGAAGTACGATGTGATATCGACCGAACGATAAATAAGGCACGCCGGCGCAAACGGCAAGCAAAACGGAGGCCGAATGGCCTTGTACAAGGAATCAAAATCACACGTTAAGTACTCTATGGGTACGAAAAAAAAAGTACGAAAAAAAACGTTTGTAATTCTCTTTGAAGTACTAATGTGATATCGACCGAACGATAAATAAGGCACGCCGGCGCAAACGGCAAGCAAAACGGAGGCCGAATGGCCTTGTACAAGGAATCAAAAATCACACGTTAAGTACTCTATGGGTACGAAAAAAAGTACGAAAAAAACGTTTGTAATTCTCTTTGAAGTACGATGTGATATCGACCGAACGATAAATAAGGCACGCCGGCGCAAACGGCAAGCAAAACGGAGGCCGAATGGCCTTGTACAAGGAATCAAAAATCACACGATTAAGTACTCTATGGGTACGAAAAAAAGTACGAAAAAAAACATTTGTAATTCTCTTTGAAGTGCGATGTGATATCGACCGAACGATAAATAAGGCACGCCGGCGCAAACGGCAAGCAAAACGGAGGCCGAAATGGCCTTGTACAAGGAATCAAAAATCACACGGTTAAGTACTCTATGGGTACGAAAAAAAGTACGAAAAAAAACGTTTGTAATTCTCTTTGAAGTACGATGTGATATCGACCGAACGATAAATAAGGCACGCCGGCGCAAACGGCAAGCAAAACGGAGGCCGAATGGCCTTGTACAAGGAATCAAAAATCACACGATTAAGTACTCTATGGGTACGAAAAAAAGTACGAAAAAAAACGTTTGTAATTCTCTTTGAAGTACGATGTGATATCGACCGAACGATAAATAAGGCACGCCGGCACAAACGGCAAGCAAAACGGAGGCCGAATGGCCTTGTACAAGGAATCAAAAATCACACGAGTTAAGTACTCTATGGGTACGAAAAAAAACGAAAAAAAATGTTTGTAATTCTCTTTGAAGTACGATGTGATATCGACCGAACGATAAATAAGGCACGCCGGCGCAAACGGCAAGAAAAACGGAGGCCGAATGGCCTTGTACAAGGAATCAAATATCACACGGTTAAGTACTCTATGGGTACGAAAAAAAGTACGAAAAAAACGTTTGTAATTCTCTTTGAAGTACGATGTGATATCGACCGAACGATAAATAAGGCACGCCGGCGCAAACGGCAAGCAAAACGGAGGCCGAATGGCCTTGTACAAGGAATCAAAAATCACACGGTTAAGTACTCTATGGGTACGAAAAAAAGTACGAAAAAAAACATTTGTAATTCTCTTTGAAGTACGATGTGATATCGACCGAACGATAAATAAGGCACGCCGGCGCAAACGGCAAGCAAAACGGAGGCGAGAATGGCCTTGTACAAGGAATCAAAAATCACACGGTTAAGTACTCTATGGGTACGAAAAAAAGTACGAAAAAAAACGTTGTAATTCTCTTTGAAGTGCGATGTGATATCGACCGAACGATAAATAAGGCACGCCGGCGCAAACGGCAAGCAAAACGGAGGCCGAATGGCCTTGTACAAGGAATCAAATATCACACGGTTAAGTACTCTATGGGTACGAAAAAAAGTACGAAAAAAAACGTTTGTAATTCTCTTTGAAGTACGATGTGATATCGACCGAACGATAAATAAGGCACGCCGGCGCAAACGGCAAGCAAAACGGAGGCCGAGAATGGCCTTGTACAAGGAATCAAAAATCACACGGTTAAGTACTCTATGGGTACGAAAAAAAGTACGAAAAAAACGTTTGTAATTCTCTTTGAAGTACGATGTGATATCGACCGAACGATAAATAAGGCACGCCGGCGCAAACGGCAAGAAAAACGGAGGCCGAATGGCCTTGTACAAGGAATCAAAAATCACACGGTTAAGTACTCTATGGGTACGAAAAAAAGTACGAAAAAAAACGTTTGTAATTCTCTTTGAAGTACGTGTGATATCGACCGAACGATAAATAAGGCACGCCGGCGCAAACGGCAAGCAAAACGGAGGCCGAATGGCCTTGTACAAGGAATCAAAAATCACACGGTTAAGTACTCTATGGGTACGAAAAAAAGTACGAAAAAAAAACGTTTGTAATTCTCTTTGAAGTACGATGTGATATCGACCGAACGATAAATAAGGCACGCCGGCGCAAACGGCAAGCAAAACGGAGGCGAGAATGGCCTTGTACAAGGAATCAAAAATCACACGATTAAGTACTCTATGGGTACGAAAAAAAAATACGAAAAAAACGTTTGTAATTCTCTTTGAAGTACGATGTGATATCGACCGAACGATAAATAAGGCACGCCGGCGCAAACGGCAAGCAAAACGGAGGCCGAGAATGGCCTTGTACAAGGAATCAAAAATCACACGATTAAGTACTCTATGGGTACGAAAAAAAGTACGAAAAAAAACGTTTGTAATTCTCTTTGAAGTACGATGTGATATCGACCGAACGATAAATAAGGCACGCCGGCGCAAACGGCAAGCAAAACGGAGGCCGAATGGCCTTGTACAAGGAATCAAAAATCACACGGTTAAGTACTCTATGGGTACGAAAAAAAGTACGAAAAAAAACGTTTGTAATTCTCTTTGAAGTACGATGTGATATCGACCGAACGATAAATAAGGCACGCCGGCGCAAACGGCAAGCAAAACGGAGGCCGAATGGCCTTGTACAAGGAATCAAAATCACACGGTTAAGTACTCTATGGGTACGAAAAAAAGTACGAAAAAAACGTTTGTAATTCTCTTTGAAGTGCGATGTGATATCGACCGAACGATAAATAAGGCACGCCGGCGCAAACGGCAAGCAAAACGGAGGCCGAAATGGCCTTGTACAAGGAATCAAAAATCACACGAGTTAAGTACTCTATGGGTACGAAAAAAAGTACGAAAAAAAACGTTTGTAATTCTCTTTGAAGTACGATGTGATATCGACCGAACGATAAATAAGGCACGCCGGCGCAAACGGCAAGCAAAACGGAGGCCGAATGGCCTTGTACAAGGAATCAAAAATCACACGGTTAAGTACTCTATGGGTACGAAAAAAAGTACGAAAAAAAACGTTTGTAATTCTCTTTGAAGTACGATGTGATATCGACCGAACGATAAATAAGGCACGCCGGCGCAAACGGCAAGCAAAACGGAGGCGAGAATGGCCTTGTACAAGGAATCAAAAATCACACGATTAAGTACTCTATGGGTACGAAAAAAAGTACGAAAAAAACGTTTGTAATTCTCTTTGAAGTGCGATGTGATATCGACCGAACGATAAATAAGGCACGCCGGCGCAAACGGCAAGCAAAACGGAGGCCAGAATGGCCTTGCACAAGGAATCAAAAATCACACACTTAAGTACTCTTTGGGTACGAAAAAAAGTACGAAAAAAAATTTTGAAATTCTCTTTGAAGTACTGATATGATATCGACCAGAAAGATAAATAAGGCACGCCGGCGCAAACGGCAAGAAAAACGGAGGCCAGAATAGCCTTGTACAAGGAATCAAAAATCACACGAGTTAAGTACTCTATGGGTACGAAAAAAAGTACGAAAAAAAACGTTTGTAATTCTCTTTGAAGTGCGATGTGATATCGACCGAACGATAAATAAGGCACGCCGGCGCAAACGGCAAGCAAAACGGAGGCCGAGAATGGCCTTGTACAAGGAATCAAATATCACACGGTTAAGTACTCTATGGGTACGAAAAAAAGTACGAAAAAAAACGTTTGTAATTCTCTTTGAAGTACGTGTGATATCGACCGAACGATAAATAAGGCACGCCGGCACAAACGGCAAGCAAAACGGAGGCCGAATGGCCTTGTACAAGGAATCAAAAATCACACGGTTAAGTACTCTATGGGTACGAAAAAAAGTACGAAAAAAACGTTTGTAATTCTCTTTGAAGTACGATGTGATATCGACCGAACGATAAATAAGGCACGCCGGCGCAAACGGCAAGAAAAACGGAGGCCGAGAATGGCCTTGTACAAGGAATCAAATATCACACGAGTTAAGTACTCTATGGGTACGAAAAAAAGTACGAAAAAAAACGTTTGTAATTCTCTTTGAAGTACGATGTGATATCGACCGAACGATAAATAAGGCACGCCGGCGCAAACGGCAAGCAAAACGGAGGCCGAGAATGGCCTTGTACAAGGAATCAAAAATCACACGGTTAAGTACTCTATGGGTACGAAAAAAAGTACGAAAAAAAACATTTGTAATTCTCTTTGAAGTATGCGATGTGATATCGACCGAACGATAAATAAGGCACGCCGGCGCAAACGGCAAGCAAAACGGAGGCCGAATGGCCTTGTACAAGGAATCAAAAATCACACGGTTAAGTACTCTATGGGTACGAAAAAAAGTACGAAAAAAAACGTTTGTAATTCTCTTTGAAGTACGATGTGATATCGACCGAACGATAAATAAGGCACGCCGGCGCAAACGGCAAGCAAAACGGAGGCGAATGGCCTTGTACAAGGAATCAAATATCACACGATTAGGTACTCTATGGGTACGAAAAAAAGTACGAAATAAAACGTTTGTAATTCTCTTTGAAATGCGATGTGATATCGACCGAACGATAAATAAGGCACGCCGGCGCAAACGGCAAGCAAAACGGAGGCCGAGAATGGCCTTGTACAAGGAATCAAATATCACACGAGTTAAGTACTCTATGGGTACGAAAAAAAGTACGAAAAAAAACGTTTGTAATTCTCTTTGAATTACGATGTGATATCGACCGAACGATAAATAAGGCACGCCGGCGCAAACGGCAAGCAAAACGGAGGCGAGAATGGCCTTGTACAAGGAATCAAAAATCACACGGTTAAGTACTCTATGGGTACGAAAAAAAGTACGAAAAAAAAATGTTTGTAATTCTCTTTGAAGTATGCGATGTGATATCGACCGAACGATAAATAAGGCACGCCGGCGCAAACGGCAAGCAAAACGGAGGCCGAATGGCCTTGTACAAGGAATCAAAAATCACACGGTTAAGTACTCTATGGGTACGAAAAAAAGTACGAAAAAAAATGTTTGTAATTCTCTTTGAAGTACGATGTGATATCGACCGAACGATAAATAAGGCACGCCGGCGCAAACGGCAAGCAAAACGGAGGCCGAATGGCCTTGTACAAGGAATCAAAAATCACACGGTTAAGTACTCTATGGGTACGAAAAAAAGTACGAAAAAAAACGTTTGTAATTCTCTTTGAAGTACGATGTGATATCGACCGAACGATAAATAAGGCACGCCGGCGCAAACGGCAAGCAAAACGGAGGCCGAATGGCCTTGTACAAGGAATCAAAAATCACACGATTAAGTACTCTATGGGTACGAAAAAAAGTACGAAAAAAAATTTGTAATTCTCTTTGAAGTACGATGTGATATCGACCGAACGATAAATAAGGCACGCCGGCGCAAACGGCAAGCAAAACGGAGGCCGAGAATGGCCTTGTACAAGGAATCAAAAATCACACGGTTAAGTACTCTATGGGTACGAAAAAAAGTACGAAAAAAAACGTTTGTAATTCTCTTTGAAGTACGATGTGATATCGACCGAACGATAAATAAGGCACGCCGGCGCAAACGGCAAGCAAAACGGAGGCCGAATGGCCTTGTACAAGGAATCAAAAATCACACGGTTAAGTACTCTATGGGTACGAAAAAAAGTACGAAAAAAAATGTTTGTAATTCTCTTTGAAGTACGATGTGATATCGACCGAACGATAAATAAGGCACGCCGGCGCAAACGGCAAGCAAAACGGAGGCCGAATGGCCTTGTACAAGGAATCAAAATCACACGGTTAAGTACTCTATGGGTACGAAAAAAAGTACGAAAAAAAACGTTTGTAATTCTCTTTGAAATGCGATGTGATATCGACCGAACGATAAATAAGGCACGCCGGCGCAAACGGCAAAAAGCAAAACGGAGGCCGAGAATGGCCTTGTACAAGGAATCAAAAATCACACGGTTAAGTACTCTATGGGTACGAAAAAAAGTACGAAAAAAAACGTTTGTAATTCTCTTTGAAGTACGATGTGATATCGACCGAACGATAAATAAGGCACGCCGGCGCAAACGGCAAGCAAAACGGAGGCGAGAATGGCCTTGTACAAGGAATCAAAAATCACACGATTAAGTACTCTATGGGTACGAAAAAAAGTACGAAAAAAAAATGTTTGTAATTCTCTTTGAAGTACGATGTGATATCGACCGAACGATAAATAAGGCACGCCGGCGCAAACGGCAAGCAAAACGGAGGCCGAAATGGCCTTGTACAAGGAATCAAATATCACACGGTTAAGTACTCTATGGGTACGAAAAAAAGTACGAAAAAAACGTTTGTAATTCTCTTTGAAGTACGATGTGATATCGACCGAACGATAAATAAGGCACGCCGGCGCAAACGGCAAGCAAAACGGAGGCCGAGAATGGCCTTGTACAAGGAATCAAAAATCACACGGTTAAGTACTCTATGGGTACGAAAAAAAGTACGAAAAAAAAACGTTTGTAATTCTCTTTGAAGTACGATGTGATATCGACCGAACGATAAATAAGGCACGCCGGCGCAAACGGCAAGCAAAACGGAGGCCGAATGGCCTTGTACAAGGAATCAAAAATCACACGGTTAAGTACTCTATGGGTACGAAAAAAAGTACGAAAAAAAACGTTTGTAATTCTCTTTGAAGTACGATGTGATATCGACCGAACGATAAATAAGGCACGCCGGCGCAAACGGCAAGCAAAACGGAGGCCGAATGGCCTTGTACAAGGAATCAAATATCACACGAGTTAAGTACTCTATGGGTACGAAAAAAAGTACGAAAAAAACGTTTGTAATTCTCTTTGAAGTGCGATGTGATATCGACCGAACGATAAATAAGGCACGCCGGCGCAAACGGCAAGCAAAAACGGAGGCCGAGAATGGCCTTGTACAAGGAATCAAAAATCACACGGTTAAGTACTCTATGGGTACGAAAAAAAAGTACGAAAAAAACGTTTGTAATTCTCTTTGAAGTACGATGTGATATCGACCGAACGATAAATAAGGCACGCCGGCGCAAACGGCAAGCAAAACGGAGGCCGGAATGGCCTTGTACAAGGAATCAAAAATCACACGAGTTAAGTACTCTATGGGTACGAAAAAAAAAGTACGAAAAAAAAAATGTTTGTAATTCTCTTTGAAGTACGATGTGATATCGACCGAACGATAAATAAGGCACGCCGGCGCAAACGGCAAGCAAAACGGAGGCCGAGAATGGCCTTGTACAAGGAATCAAAAATCACACGGTTAAGTACTCTATATGGGTACGAAAAAAAGTACGAAAAAAACGTTTGTAATTCTCTTTGAAGTACGTGTGATATCGACCGAACGATAAATAAGGCACGCCGGCGCAAACGGCAAGCAAAACGGAGGCCGAATGGCCTTGTACAACAAGGAATCAAAATCACACGATTAAGTACTCTATGGGTACGAAAAAAAAGTACGAAAAAAAACGTTTGTAATTCTCTTTGAAGTACGATGTGATATCGACCGAACGATAAATAAGGCACGCCGGCGCAAACGGCAAGCAAAACGGAGGCCGAATGGCCTTGTACAAGGAATCAAAAATCACACGAGTTAAGTACTCTATGGGTACGAAAAAAAGTACGAAAAAAAACGTTTGTAATTCTCTTTGAAGTACGATGTGATATCGACCGAACGATAAATAAGGCACGCCGGCGCAAACGGCAAGCAAAACGGAGGCCGAATGGCCTTGTACAAGGAATCAAAAATCACACGATTAAGTACTCTATGGGTACGAAAAAAAGTACGAAAAAAAATGTTTGTAATTCTCTTTGAAGTACGATGTGATATCGACCGAACGATAAATAAGGCACGCCGGCGCAAACGGCAAGCAAAACGGAGGCCGAATGGCTTGTACAAGGAATCAAATATCACACGGTTAAGTACTCTATGGGTACGAAAAAAAGTACGAAAAAAAACGTTTGTAATTCTCTTTGAAGTACGATGTGATATCGACCGAAACGATAAATAAGGCACGCCGGCGCAAACGGCAAGCAAAACGGAGGCCGAATGGCCTTGTACAAGGAATCAAAAATCACACGGTTAAGTACTCTATGGGTACGAAAAAAAGTACGAAAAAAACGTTTGTAATTCTCTTTGAATTACGATGTGATATCGACCGAACGATAAATAAGGCACGCCGGCGCAAACGGCAAGCAAAACGGAGGCCGAAATGGCCTTGTACAAGGAATCAAAAATCACACGGTTAAGTACTCTATGGGTACGAAAAAAAGTACGAAAAAAAACGTTTGTAATTCTCTTTGAAGTACGATGTGATATCGACCGAACGATAAATAAGGCACGCCGGCGCAAACGGCAAGAAAAACGGAGGCCGAATGCCTTGTACAAGGAATCAAATATCACACGAGTTAAGTACTCTATGGGTACGAAAAAAAGTACGAAAAAAAACGTTTGTAATTCTCTTTGAAGTACGATGTGATATCGACCGAACGATAAATAAGGCACGCCGGCGCAAACGGCAAGCAAAACGGAGGCCGAATGGCCTTGTACAAGGAATCAAAAATCACACGGTTAAGTACTCTATGGGTACGAAAAAAAAGTACGAAAAAAAACGTTTGTAATTCTCTTTGAAGTACGATGTGATATCGACCGAACGATAAATAAGGCACGCCGGCGCAAACGGCAAGAAAAAACGGAGGCCGAATGGCCTTGTACAAGGAATCAAAATCACACGGTTAAGTACTCTATGGGTACGAAAAAAAGTACGAAAAAAACGTTTGTAATTCTCTTTGAAGTACGATGTGATATCGACCGAACGATAAATAAGGCACGCCGGCGCAAACGGCAAGCAAAACGGAGGCCGAATGGCCTTGTACAAGGAATCAAATATCACACGATTAAGTACTCTATGGGTACGAAAAAAAGTACGAAAAAAAACGTTTGTAATTCTCTTTGAAGTACGATGTGATATCGACCGAACGATAAATAAGGCACGCCGGCGCAAACGGCAAGCAAAACGGAGGCCGAAATGGCCTTGTACAAGGAATCAAATATCACACGGTTAAGTACTCTATGGGTACGAAAAAAAGTACGAAAAAAAACGTTTGTAATTCTCTTTGAAGTACGATGTGATATCGACCGAACGATAAATAAGGCACGCCGGCGCAAACGGCAAGCAAAACGGAGGCCGAATGGCCTTGTACAAGGAATCAAAAATCACACGGTTAAGTACTCTATGGGTACGAAAAAAAGTACGAAAAAAAACGTTTGTAATTCTCTTTGAAGTACGATGTGATATCGACCGAACGATAAATAAGGCACGCCGGCGCAAACGGCAAGCAAAACGGAGGCCGAATGGCCTTGTACAAGGAATCAAATATCACACGGTTAAGTACTCTATGGGTACGAAAAAAAGTACGAAAAAAACGTTTGTAATTCTCTTTGAAGTACCGATGTGATATCGACCGAACGATAAATAAGGCACGCCGGCGCAAACGGCAAGCAAAACGGAGGCCGAGAATGGCCTTGTACAAGGAATCAAATATCACACGAGTTAAGTACTCTATGGGTACGAAAAAAAGTACGAAAAAAAACGTTTGTAATTCTCTTTGAAGTACGATGTGATATCGACCAGAACGATAAATAAGGCACGCCGGCACAAACGGCAAGCAAAACGGAGGCCGAAATGGCCTTGTACAAGGAATCAAAAATCACACAGTTAAGTACTCTATGGGTACGAAAAAAACGTTTGTAATTCTCTTTGAAGTACGATGTGATATCGACCGAACGATAAATAAGGCACGCCGGCGCAAACGGCAAGCAAAACGGAGGCCGAATGGCCTTGTACAAGGAATCAAATTCACACGAGTTAAGTACTCTATGGGTACGAAAAAAAGTACGAAAAAAAAAAAACGTTTGTAATTCTCTTTGAAGTACGATGTGATATCGACCGAACGATAAATAAGGCACGCCGGCGCAAACGGCAAGCAAAACGGAGGCCGAAATGGCCTTGTACAAGGAATCAAAAATCACACGCTTAAGTACTCTATGGGTACGAAAAAAAGTACGAAAAAAAACATTTGTAATTCTCTTTGAAGTACGATGTGATATCGACCGAACGATAAATAAGGCACGCCGGCGCAAACGGCAAGCAAAACGGAGGCCGAATGGCCTTGTACAAGGAATCAAAAATCACACGCTTAAGTACTCTATGGGTACGAAAAAAAAAAGTACGAAAAAAAACGTTTGTAATTCTCTTTGAAGTACCGATGTGATATCGACCGAACGATAAATAAGGCACGCCGGCGCAAACGGCAAGCAAAACGGAGGCCGAAATGGCCTTGTACAAGGAATCAAATATCACACGCTTAAGTAGTCTATGGGTACGAAAAAAAGTACGAAAAAAACGTTTGTAATTCTCTTTGAAGTACGATGTGATATCGACCGAACGATAAATAAGGCACGCCGGCGCAAACGGCAAGCAAAACGGAGGCCGAATGGCCTTGTACAAGGAATCAAATATCACACGCTAAGTACTCTATGGGTACGAAAAAAAGTACGAAAAAAAAAACGTTTGTAATTCTCTTTGAAGTACGATGTGATATCGACCGAACGATAAATAAGGCACGCCGGCGCAAACGGCAAGCAAAACGGAGGCCGAATGGCCTTGTACAAGGAATCAAAAATCACACAGTTAAGTACTCTATGGGTACTACGGGTACGAAAAAAAAAAAGTACGAAAAAAAACGTTTGTAATTCTCTTTGAAGTACCGATGTGATATCGACCGAAACGATAAATAATAAGGCACGCCGGCGCAAACGGCAAGCAAAACGGAGGCCGAATGGCCTTGTACAAGGAATCAAAATCATCACACGCTTAAGTACTCTATGGGTACGAAAAAAAGTACGAAAAAAAACGTTTGTAATTCTCTTTGAAGTACCGATGTGATATCGACCGAACGATAAATAAGGCACGCCGGCGCAAACGGCAAGCAAAACGGAGGCCGAATGGCCTTGTACAAGGAATCAAATATCACACAAGTTACTAGTACTCTATGGGTACGAAAAAAAGTACGAAAAAAAAAACGTTTGTAATTCTCTTTGAAGTACCGATGTGATATCGACCGAACGATAAATAAGGCACGCCGGCGCAAACGGCAAGCAAAACGGAGGCCGAATGGCCTTGTACAAGGAATCAAAATCACACAGCTTAGTACTCTATGGGTACGAAAAAAAGTACGAAAAAAAACGTTTGTAATTCTCTTTGAAGTACCGATGTGATATCGACCGAACGATAAATAAGGCACGCCGGCGCAAACGGCAAGCAAAACGGAGGCCGTAATGGCCTTGTACAAGGAATCAAAAATCACACGCTTAAGTACTCTATGGGTACGAAAAAAAAAGTACGAAAAAAATGTTTGTAATTCTCTTTGAAGTACCGATGTGATATCGACCGAACGATAAATAAGGCACGCCGGCGCAAACGGCAAGCAAAACGGAGGCCGAATGGCCTTGTACAAGGAATCAAAATCACACGCTAAGTACTCTATGGGTACGAAAAAAAAAGTACGAAAAAAACGTTTGTAATTCTCTTTGAAGTACCGATGTGATATCGACCGTAACGATAAATAAGGCACGCCGGCGCAAACGGCAAGCAAAACGGAGGCCGAATGGCCTTGTACAAGGAATCAAATATCACACAAGCTTAAGTACTCTATGGGTACGAAAAAAAGTACGAAAAAAAACGTTTGTAATTCTCTTTGAAGTACCGATGTGATATCGACCGTAACGATAAATAAGGCACGCCGGCGCAAACGGCAAGCAAAACGGAGGCGAATGGCCTTGTACAAGGAATCAAAAATCACACGCTTAGTACTCTATGGGTACGAAAAAAAGTACGAAAAAAAAATGTTTGTAATTCTCTTTGAAGTACCGATGTGATATCGACCGAACGATAAATAAGGCACGCCGGCGCAAACGGCAAGCAAAACGGAGGCCGAATGGCCTTGTACAAGGAATCAAAAATCACACGCTAAGTACTCTATGGGTACGAAAAAAAGTACGAAAAAAAACGTTTGTAATTCTCTTTGAAGTACCGATGTGATATCGACCGTAACGATAAATAAGGCACGCCGGCGCAAACGGCAAGCAAAACGGAGGCCGAATGGCCTTGTACAAGGAATCAAATATCACACAAGCTTAAGTACTCTATGGGTACGAAAAAAAGTACGAAAAAAAACGTTTGTAATTCTCTTTGAAGTACCGATGTGATATCGACCGAACGATAAATAAGGCACGCCGGCGCAAACGGCAAGCAAAACGGAGGCCGTAATGGCCTTGTACAAGGAATCAAAAATCACACAAGCTTAAGTACTCTATGGGTACGAAAAAAAGTACGAAAAAAAAAAACGTTTGTAATTCTCTTTGAAGTACCGATGTGATATCGACCGTAACGATAAATAAGGCACGCCGGCGCAAACGGCAAGCAAAACGGAGGCCGAATGGCCTTGTACAAGGAATCAAATATCACACAAGCTAAGTACTCTATGGGTACGAAAAAAAGTACGAAAAAAAACGTTTGTAATTCTCTTTGAAGTACCGATGTGATATCGACCGTAACGATAAATAAGGCACGCCGGCGCAAACGGCAAGCAAAACGGAGGCCGAAATGGCCTTGTACAAGGAATCAAAATCACACACGCTAAGTACTCTATGGGTACGAAAAAACGAAAAAAAAAAACGTTTGTAATTCTCTTTGAAGTACCGATGATATCGACCGAACGATAAATAAGGCACGCCGGCACAAACGGCAAGCAAAACGGAGGCCGTAATGGCCTTGTACAAGGAATCAAAAATCACACGCTAAGTACTCTATGGGTACGAAAAAAAGTACGAAAAAAAATGTTTGTAATTCTCTTTGAAGTACCGATGTGATATCGACCGTAACGATAAATAAGGCACGCCGGCGCAAACGGCAAGCAAAACGGAGGCCGAAATGGCCTTGTACAAGGAATCAAATATCACGCTAAGTACTCTCTATGGGTACGAAAAAAAGTACGAAAAAAAACGTTTGTAATTCTCTTTGAAGTACCGATGTGATATCGACCGAACGATAAATAAGGCACGCCGGCGCAAACGGCAAGCAAAACGGAGGCCGAATGGCCTTGTACAAGGAATCAAATATCACACGCTTAAGTACTCTATGGGTACGAAAAAAAGTACGAAAAAAAAAACGTTTGTAATTCTCTTTGAAGTACCGATGTGATATCGACCGAACGATAAATAAGGCACGCCGGCGCAAACGGCAAGCAAAACGGAGGCCGTAATGGCCTTGTACAAGGAATCAAAAATCACACGCTAAGTACTCTATGGGTACGAAAAAAAGTACGAAAAAAAACGTTTGTAATTCTCTTTGAAGTACCGATGTGATATCGACCGTAACGATAAATAAGGCACGCCGGCGCAAACGGCAAGCAAAAACGGAGGCCGAATGGCCTTGTACAAGGAATCAAAATCACACAAGTACTCTATGGGTACGAAAAAAAGTACGAAAAAAAAACGTTTGTAATTCTCTTTGAAGTACCGATGTGATATCGACCGTAACGATAAATAAGGCACGCCGGCGCAAACGGCAAGCAAAACGGAGAGGCCGTAATGGCCTTGTACAAGGAATCAAAATCACACAAGCTAAGTACTCTATGGGTACGAAAAAAAGTACGAAAAAAAAACGTTTGTAATTCTCTTTGAAGTACCGATGTGATATCGACCGTAACGATAAATAAGGCACGCCGGCGCAAACGGCAAGCAAAACGGAGGCCGAATGGCCTTGTACAAGGAATCAAAAATCACACAAGCTTAAGTACTCTATGGGTACGAAAAAAAAACGACGAAAAAAAACGTTTGTAATTCTCTTTGAAGTACCGATGTGATATCGACCGTAACGATAAATAAGGCACGCCGGCGCAAACGGCAAGCAAAACGGAGGCCGTAATGGCCTTGTACAAGGAATCAAATATCACACAGCTTAAGTACTCTATGGGTACGAAAAAAAAACGTACGAAAAAAAAATAAGGCACGCCGTTTGTAATTCTCTTTTGAAGTACCGATGTGATATCGACTTTTGAAGTACGATGTGAACGATAAATAAGGCACGCCGGCGCAAACGGCAAGCAAAACGGAGGCCGTAATGGCCTTGTACAAGGAATCAAATATCACACAAGCTTAAGTAGTCTATGGGTACGAAAAAAAAAAAGTACGAAAAAAAACGTTTGTAATTCTCTTTGAAGTACCGATGTGATATCGCCGTAACGATAAATAAGGCACGCCGGCGCAAACGGCAAGCAAAACGGAGGCCGTAATGGCCTTGTACAAGGAATCAAATATCACACACGCTAAGTACTCTATGGGTACGAAAAAAAGTACGAAAAAAAACGTTTGTAATTCTCTTTGAAGTACCGATGTGATATCGACTCGTAACGATAAATAAGGCACGCCGGCGCAAACGGCAAGCAAAACGGAGGCCGTAATGGCCTTGTACAAGGAATCAAAAATCACACGCTAAGTACTCTATGGGTACGAAAAAACGAAAAAAAAAATTTTGTAATTCTCTTTGAAGTACCGATGTGATATCGACCGTAACGATAAATAAGGCACGCCGGCGCAAACGGCAAGAAAACGGAGGCCGAATGGCCTTGTACAAGGAATCAAATATCACACGCTAAGTACTCTATGGGTACGAAAAAAAGTACGAAAAAAAACGTTTTAATTCTCTTTGAAGTACCGATGTGATATCGACCGTAACGATAAATAAGGCACGCCGGCGCAAACGGCAAGCAAAACGGAGGCCGAATGGCCTTGTACAAGGAATCAAATATCACACGCTAAGTACTCTATGGGTACGAAAAAAAGTACGAAAAAAAACGTTTGTAATTCTCTTTGAAGTACCGATGTGATATCGACCGTAACGATAAATAAGGCACGCCGGCGCAAACGGCAAGCAAAACGGAGGCCGAATGGCCTTGTACAAGGAATCAAATATCACACAAGCAAGTACTCTATGGGTACGAAAAAAAGTACGAAAAAAAACGTTTGTAATTCTCTTTGAAGTACCGATGTGATATCGACCGTAACGATAAATAAGGCACGCCGGCGCAAACGGCAAGCAAAACGGAGGCCGTAATGGCCTTGTACAAGGAATCAAATATCACACAAGCTAAGTACTCTATGGGTACGAAAAAAAGTACGAAAAAAAACGTTTGTAATTCTCTTTGAAGTACCGATGTGATATCGACCGTAACGATAAATAAGGCACGCCGGCGCAAACGGCAAGCAAAACGGAGGCCGAATGGCCTTGTACAAGGAATCAAAAATCACACAAGCTAAGTACTCTATGGGTACGAAAAAAAGTACGAAAAAAAACGTTTGTAATTCTCTTTGAAGTACCGATGTGATATCGACCGTAACGATAAATAAGGCACGCCGGCGCAAACGGCAAGCAAAACGGAGGCCGAATGGCCTTGTACAAGGAATCAAAAATCACACAAGCTAAGTACTCTATGGGTACGAAAAAAAGTACGAAAAAAAACGTTTGTAATTCTCTTTGAAGTACCGATGTGATATCGACCGTAACGATAAATAAGGCACGCCGGCGCAAACGGCAAGCAAAACGGAGGCCGTAATGGCCTTGTACAAGGAATCAAATATCACACAGTCTATGGGTACGAAAAAAAGTACGAAAAAAAAATTTGTAATTCTCTTTGAAGTACCGATGTGATATCGACCGTAACGATAAATAAGGCACGCCGGCGCAAACGGCAAGCAAAACGGAGGCCGAATGGCCTTGTACAAGGAATCAAAATCACACGCTAAGTACTCTATGGGTACGAAAAAAAGTACGAAAAAAAAAACGTTTGTAATTCTCTTTGAAGTACCGATGTGATATCGACCGTAACGATAAATAAGGCACGCCGGCGCAAACGGCAAGCAAAACGGAGGCCGTAATGGCCTTGTACAAGGAATCAAATATCACACAAGCGATAAATAAGGCACGCCGGCAAGTACTCTATGGGTACGAAAAAAAGTACGAAAAAAAAAAAAATGTTTGTAATTCTCTTTGAAGTACCGATGTGATATCGACTCGAACGATAAATAAGGCACGCCGGCGCAAACGGCAAGCAAAACGGAGGCCGTAATGGCCTTGTACAAGGAATCAAATATCACACAGCTAAGTACTCTATGGGTCGAAAAAAAGTACGAAAAAAACGTTTGTAATTCTCTTTGAAGTACCGATGTGATATCGACCGTAACGATAAATAAGGCACGCCGGCGCAAACGGCAAGCAAAACGGAGGCCGTAATGGCCTTGTACAAGGAATCAAAATCACACGCTAAGTACTCTACGGTAAAAAAGTACGAAAAAAAAAAACGTTTGTAATTCTCTTTGAAGTACCGATGTGATATCGACCGTAACGATAAATAAGGCACGCCGGCGCAAACGGCAAGCAAAACGGAGGCCGTAATGGCCTTGTACAAGGAATCAAAAATCACACAAGCTAAGTACTCTATGGGTACGAAAAAAAAGTACGAAAAAAAAAAACGTTTGTAATTCTCTTTGAAGTACCGATGTGATATCGACCGTAACGATAAATAAGGCACGCCGGCGCAAACGGCAAGCAAAACGGAGGCCGTAATGGCCTTGTACAAGGAATCAAAAATCACACAAGCTAAGTACTCTATGGGTACGAAAAAAGTACGAAAAAAAAATTTTGTAATTCTCTTTGAAGTACCGATGTGATATCGACCGTAAACGATAAATAAGGCACGCCGGCGCAAACGGCAAGCAAAACGGAGGCCGTAATGGCCTTGTACAAGGAATCAAATATCACACAAGCTAAGTACTCTATGGGTACGAAAAAAACGAAAAAAAAAAAACGTTTGTAATTCTCTTTGAAGTACCGATGTGATATCGACCGTAACGATAAATAAGGCACGCCGGCGCAAACGGCAAGCAAAACGGAGGCCGAATGGCCTTGTACAAGGAATCAAATATCACACAAGTAACTATGGGTACGAAAAAAAAAAAACGAAAAAAAAAACGTTTGTAATTCTCTTTGAAGTACCGATGTGATATCGACCGTAACGATAAATAAGGCACGCCGGCGCAAACGGCAAGCAAAACGGAGGCCGAATGGCCTTGTACAAGGCCTTGTATCAAAAATCACACAAGCTAAGTACTACTCTGGACGAAAAAAAGTACGAAAAAAAACGTTTGTAATTCTCTTTGAAGTACCGATGTGATATCGACCGTAACGATAAATAAGGCACGCCGGCGCAAACGGCAAGCAAAACGGAGGCCGAATGGCCTTGTACAAGGAATCAAAAATCACACGCTAAGTACTCTATGGGTACGAAAAAAAAATACGAAAAAAAAAAAACGTTTGTAATTCTCTTTGAAGTACCGATGTGATATCGACCGTAACGATAAATAAGGCACGCCGGCGCAAACGGCAAGCAAAACGGAGGCCGTAATGGCCTTGTACAAGGAATCAAAATCACACAAGCTAAGTACTCTATGGGTACGAAAAAAAGTACGAAAAAAAACGTTTGTAATTCTCTTTGAAGTACCGATGTGATATCGACCGTAACGATAAATAAGGCACGCCGGCGCAAACGGCAAGCAAAAACGGAGGCCGTAATGGCCTTGTACAAGGAATCAAATATCACACAAGCTAAGTACTCTATGGGTACAAAAAAAGTACGAAAAAAAACGTTTGTAATTCTCTTTGAAGTACCGATGTGATATCGACCGTAACGATAAATAAGGCACGCCGGCGCAAACGGCAAGCAAAACGGAGGCCGAATGGCCTTGTACAAGGAATCAAATATCACACAAAATAAGCTAAGTACTCTATGGGTACGAAAAAAAAAAATCACACGAAAAAAAAAAAAGTTTTTGTAATTCTCTTTGAAGTACCGATGTGATATCGACCGTAACGATAAATAAGGCACGCCGGCGCAAACGGCAAGCAAAACGGAGGCCGAATGGCCTTGTACAAGGAATCAAAAATCACACAAGCTAAGTACTCTATGGGTACGAAAAAAAGTACGAAAAAAAAAAAAAATGTTTGTAATTCTCTTTGAAGTACCGATGTGATATCGACCGTAACGATAAATAAGGCACGCCGGCGCAAACGGCAAGCAAAACGGAGGCCGTAATGGCCTTGTACAAGGAATCAAAATCACACAGCTTAAGTACTCTATGGGTACGCGAAAAAAAGTACGAAAAAAAACGTTTGTAATTCTCTTT
The DNA here is from genome assembly GCA_036785695.1 of Gentiana straminea. Lineage (NCBI taxonomy): Eukaryota > Viridiplantae > Streptophyta > Magnoliopsida > Gentianales > Gentianaceae > Gentiana > Gentiana straminea. The sequence continues at coordinate 128,083 of JAVUPR010000128.1, read as the reverse complement.
GAAGTACCGATGTGATATCGACCGTAACGATAAATAAGGCACGCCGGCGCAAACGGCAAGCAAAACGGAGGCCGAATGGCCTTGTACAAGGAATCAAATATCACACAAGCTAAGTACTCTATGGGTACGAAAAAAAAAAAAGTACGAAAAAAAAACGTTTGTAATTCTCTTTGAAGTACCGATGTGATATCGACCGTAACGATAAATAAGGCACGCCGGCGCAAACGGCAAGCAAAACGGAGGCCGAATGGCCTTGTACAAGGAATCAAAATCACACGCTTAAGTACTCTATGGGTACGAAAAAAAGTACGAAAAAAAAAAACGTGTAATTCTCTTTGAAGTACCGATGTGATATCGACCGTAACGATAAATAAGGCACGCCGGCGCAAACGGCAAGCAAAACGGAGGCCGTAATGGCCTTGTACAAGGAATCAAATATCACACACGCTAAGTACTCTATGGGTACGAAAAAAAGTACGAAAAAAAACGTTTGTAATTCTCTTTGAAGTACCGATGTGATATCGACCGTAACGATAAATAAGGCACGCCGGCGCAAACGGCAAGCAAAACGGAGGCCGTAATGGCCTTGTACAAGGAATCAAAATCACACGCTAAGTACTCTATGGGTACGAAAAAAAGTACGAAAAAAAAAAAAAAAATTTGTAATTCTCTTTGAAGTACCGATGTGATATCGACTCGTAACGATAAATAAGGCACGCCGGCGCAAACGGCAAGCAAAACGGAGGCCGAATGGCCTTGTACAAGGAATCAAATATCACACAAGCTAAGTACTCTATGGGTACGAAAAAAAGTACGAAAAAAAAAAAAATTTGTAATTCTCTTTGAAGTACCGATGTGATATCGACTCGTAACGATAAATAAGGCACGCCGGCGCAAACGGCAAGCAAAACGGAGGCCGAATGGCCTTGTACAAGGAATCAAAAATCACACAAACGCTAAGTACTCAAATATGGGTACGAAAAAAGTACGAAAAAAAAAACGTTTGTAATTCTCTTTGAAGTACCGATGTGATATCGACCGTAACGATAAATAAGGCACGCCGGCGCAAACGGCAAGCAAAACGGAGGCCGTAATGGCCTTGTACAAGGAATCAAATATCACACAAGCTAAGTACTCTATGGGTACGAAAAAAAGTACGAAAAAAAAAACGTTTGTAATTCTCTTTGAAGTACCGATGTGATATCGACCGTAACGATAAATAAGGCACGCCGGCGCAAACGGCAAGCAAAACGGAGGCCGAATGGCCTTGTACAAGGAATCAAATATCACACGCTTAAGTACTCTATGGGTACGAAAAAACTCTAAAAAAAAAAAAAACGTTGTAATTCTCTTTGAAGTACCGATGTGATATCGACCGTACGATAAATAAGGCACGCCGGCGCAAACGGCAAGCAAAACGGAGGCCGAATGGCCTTGTACAAGGAATCAAAATCACACGCTAAGTACTCTATGGGTACTATGGGTACGAAAAAGTACGAAAAAAAACGTTTGTAATTCTCTTTGAAGTACCGATGTGATATCGACCGTAACGATAAATAAGGCACGCCGGCGCAAACGGCAAGCAAAACGGAGGCCGTAATGGCCTTGTACAAGGAATCAAAAATCACACAAGCTAAGTACTCTATGGGTACGAAAAAAAAAAAGTACGAAAAAAAAAAAATTTGTAATTCTCTTTGAAGTACCGATGTGATATCGACCGTAACGATAAATAAGGCACGCCGGCGCAAACGGCAAGCAAAACGGAGGCCGAATGGCCTTGTACAAGGAATCAAAATCACACAAGCTAAGTACTCTATGGGTACGAAAAAAAAACGAAAAAAAACGTTTGTAATTCTCTTTGAAGTACTTTGAAGTACCGATGTGATATCGACCGTAACGATAAATAAGGCACGCCGGCGCAAACGGCAAGCAAAACGGAGGCCGAATGGCCTTGTACAAGGAATCAAAAATCACACGCTAAGTACTCTATGGGTACGGGTAAAAAAAAGTACGAAAAAAAACGTTTGTAATTCTCTTTGAAGTACCGATGTGATATCGACCGAACGATAAATAAGGCACGCCGGCGCAAACGGCAAGCAAAACGGAGGCCGTAATGGCCTTGTACAAGGAATCAAATATCACACGCTTAGTACTCTATGGGTACGAAAAAAACGAAAAACGAAAAAAAAAAACGTTTGTAATTCTCTTTGAAGTACCGATGTGATATCGACCGTAACGATAAATAAGGCACGCCGGCGCAAACGGCAAGCAAAACGGAGGCCGAATGGCCTTGTACAAGGAATCAAAATCACACAAGCAAGTACTCTATGGGGTACGAAAAAAAGTACGAAAAAAAAAACGTTTGTAATTCTCTTTGAAGTACCGATGTGATATCGACCGTAACGATAAATAAGGCACGCCGGCACAAACGGCAAGCAAAACGGAGGCCGAATGGCCTTGTACAAGGAATCAAATATCACACAAGCTAAGTACTCTATGGGTACGAAAAAAAAAGTACGAAAAAAAATGTTTGTAATTCTCTTTGAAGTACCGATGTGATATCGACCGTAACGATAAATAAGGCACGCCGGCGCAAACGGCAAGCAAAACGGAGGCCGTAATGGCCTTGTACAAGGAATCAAATATCACACAAGCTAAGTACTCTATGGGTACGAAAAAAAGTACGAAAAAAAAAAACGTTTGTAATTCTCTTTGAAGTACCGATGTGATATCGACCGTAACGATAAATAAGGCACGCCGGCGCAAACGGCAAGAAAAACGGAGGCCGAATGGCCTTGTACAAGGAATCAAAAATCACACAAAGGAATCAAATATCACACAAGTACTCTATGGGTACGAAAAAAAAAACGAAAAAAAAACGTTTGTAATTCTCTTTGAAGTACCGATGTGATATCGACCGTAACGATAAATAAGGCACGCCGGCGCAAACGGCAAGCAAAACGGAGGCCGAATGGCCTTGTACAAGGAATCAAATATCACACAAGCTAAGTACTCTATGGGTACGAAAAAAAGTACGAAAAAAAACGTTTGTAATTCTCTTTGAAGTACCGATGTGATATCGACCGTAACGATAAATAAGGCACGCCGGCGCAAACGGCAAGCAAAACGGAGGCCGTAATGGCCTTGTACAAGGAATCAAAATCACACAAGCTAAGTACTCTATGGGTACGAAAAAAAAAAACGAAAAAAAAAAAAATGTTTGTAATTCTCTTTGAAGTACCGATGTGATATCGACTCGTAACGATAAATAAGGCACGCCGGCGCAAACGGCAAGCAAAACGGAGGCCGTAATGGCCTTGTACAAGGAATCAAATATCACACAAGTAAGTACTCTATGGGTACGAAAAAAAAAAACGAAAAAAAAAAAAAAATTCTCTTTGAAGTACCGATGTGATATCGACCGTAACGATAAATAAGGCACGCCGGCGCAAACGGCAAACGGCAAGCAAAACGGAGGCCGAATGGCCTTGTACAAGGAATCAAAAAATCACACAAGCTAAGTACTCTATGGGTACGAAAAAAACGAAAAAAAAAACGTTTTAATTCTCTTTGAAGTACCGATGTGATATCGACCGTAACGATAAATAAGGCACGCCGGCGCAAACGGCAAGCAAAACGGAGGCCGTAATGGCCTTGTACAAGGAATCAAAAATCACACAAGCTAAGTACTCTATGGGTACGAAAAAAAGTACGAAAAAAAAAAAAATTTGTAATTCTCTTTGAAGTACCGATGTGATATCGACCGTAACGATAAATAAGGCACGCCGGCGCAAACGGCAAGCAAAACGGAGGCCGAATGGCCTTGTACAAGGAATCAAATATCACACAAAGTACTCTATGGGTACGAAAAAAAGTACGAAAAAAAAAAATTTGTAATTCTCTTTGAAGTACCGATGTGATATCGACCGTAACGATAAATAAGGCACGCCGGCGCAAACGGCAAGCAAAAACGGAGGCCGAATGGCCTTGTACAAGGAATCAAAATCACACGCTAAGTACTCTAAATAAGGGTACGAAAAAAACGGAGGCCGAATGGCCTTGTACAAGGAATCAAATATCACACAAGCTACGAAAAAAAAGTACGAAAAAAAACGTTTGTAATTCTCTTTGAAGTACCGATGTGATATCGACCGTAACGATAAATAAGGCACGCCGGCGCAAACGGCAAGCAAAACGGAGGCCGTAATGGCCTTGTACAAGGAATCAAAATCACACGCTAAGTACTCTATGGGTACGAAAAAAAGTACGAAAAAAAAAAAAAATTCTCTTTGAAGTACCGATGTGATATCGACCGTAACGATAAATAAGGCACGCCGGCGCAAACGGCAAGCAAAACGGAGGCCGTAATGGCCTTGTACAAGGAATCAAATATCACACAAGCTAAGTACTCTATGGGTACGAAAAAAAGTACGAAAAAAAAAAAAATTTGTAATTCTCTTTGAAGTACCGATGTGATATCGACCGTAACGATAAATAAGGCACGCCGGCGCAAACGGCAAGCAAAAACGGAGGCCGTAATGGCCTTGTACAAGGAATCAAAAATCACACAAGCTAAGTACTCTAATGGGTACAAGAAAAAATCACACAGTACGAAAAAAAAAAAAAAACGTTTGTAATTCTCTTGAAGTACCGATGTGATATCGACCGTAACGATAAATAAGGCACGCCGGCGCAAACGGCAAGCAAAACGGAGGCCGTAATGGCCTTGTACAAGGAATCAAAATCACACAAGCTAAGTACTCTATGGGTACGAAAAAAAAAAACGAAAAAAAAAACGTTTGTAATTCTCTTTGAAGTACCGATGTGATATCGACCGTAACGATAAATAAGGCACGCCGGCGCAAACGGCAAGCAAAACGGAGGCCGAATGGCCTTGTACAAGGAATCAAATATCACACGCTAAGTACTCTATGGGTACGAAAAAAAGTACGAAAAAAAAAAAATTCTCTTTGAAGTACCGATGTGATATCGACTCTTTGAAGTACCGATGTGATATCGACCGTAACGATAAATAAGGCACGCCGGCGCAAACGGCAAGCAAAACGGAGGCCGAATGGCCTTGTACAAGGAATCAAATATCACACAAGCTAAGTACTCTATGGGTACGAAAAAAAGTACGAAAAAAAACGTTTGTAATTCTCTTTGAAGTACCGATGTGATATCGACCGTAACGATAAATAAGGCACGCCGGCGCAAACGGCAAGCAAAACGGAGGCCGAATGGCCTTGTACAAGGAATCAAATATCACACAAGCTAAAGTACTCTATGGGTACGAAAAAAAGTACGAAAAAAAAACGTAATTCTCTTTGAAGTACCGATGTGATATCGACCGTAACGATAAATAAGGCACGCCGGCGCAAACGGCAAGCAAAACGGAGGCCGAATGGCCTTGTACAAGGAATCAAATATCACACAAGCTAAGTACTCTATGGGTACGAAAAAAAGTACGAAAAAAAAAAAAAAATTGTAATTCTCTTTGAAGTACCGATGTGATATCGACCGTAACGATAAATAAGGCACGCCGGCGCAAACGGCAAGCAAAACGGAGGCCGAATGGCCTTGTACAAGGAATCAAATATCACACAAGCTTAGTCTATGGGTACGAAAAAAAGTACGAAAAAAAACGTTTGTAATTCTCTTTGAAGTACCGATTATGATATCGACCGAACGATAAATAAGGCACGCCGGCGCAAACGGCAAGCAAAACGGAGGCCGAATGGCCTTGTACAAGGAATCAAAAATCACACGCTAAGTACTCTACTGGGTACGAAAAAAAGTACGAAAAAAAAATGTTTGTAATTCTCTTTGACCGATGTGATATCGACCGAACGATAAATAAGGCACGCCGGCGCAAACGGCAAGCAAAACGGAGGCCGTAATGGCCTTGTACAAGGAATCAAAAAACGGCACGCTAATGGCCTTGTACAAGGAATCAAAAAATCACACAAGCTAAGTACTCTACGGGTACGAAAAAAAGTACGAAAAAAAACGTTTGTAATTCTCTTTGAAGTACCGATGTGATATCGACCGTAACGATAAATAAGGCACGCCGGCGCAAACGGCAAGCAAAACGGAGGCCGAATGGCCTTGTACAAGGAATCAAAAATCACACAAGCTAAGTACTCTATGGGTACGAAAAAAAGTACGAAAAAAAAAAACGTTTGTAATTCTCTTAAGTACCGATGTGATATCGACCGTAAACGATAAATAAGGCACGCCGGCGCAAACGGCAAGCAAAACGGAGGCCGAATGGCCTTGTACAAGGAATCAAAAATCACACATCTAAGTACTCTATGGGTACGAAAAAAAGTACGAAAAAAAAAAAAAACGTTTGTAATTCTCTTTGAAGTACCGATGTGATATCGACCGTAACGATAAATAAGGCACGCCGGCGCAAACGGCAAGCAAAACGGAGGCCGAATGGCCTTGTACAAGGAATCAAAAATCACACAAGCTAAGTACTCTATGGGTACGAAAAAAAGTACGAAAAAAAAACGTTTGTAATTCTCTTTGTACCGATGTGATATCGACTCGAACGATAAATAAGGCACGCCGGCGCAAACGGCAAGCAAAACGGAGGCCGTAATGGCCTTGTACAAGGAATCAAATATCACACAAGCTAAGTACTCTATGGGTACGAAAAAAACGAAAAAAAAAAAATTTGTAATTCTCTTTGAAGTACCGATGTGATGTGATATCGACCGTAACGATAAATAAGGCACGCCGGCGCAAACGGCAAGCAAAACGGAGGCCGAATGGCCTTGTACAAGGAATCAAAATCACACAAGCTAAGTACTCTATGGGTACGAAAAAAAGTACGAAAAAAAACGTTTGTAATTCTCTTTGAAGTACCGATGTGATATCGACCGTAACGATAAATAAGGCACGCCGGCGCAAACGGCAAGCAAAACGGAGGCCGAATGGCCTTGTACAAGGAATCAAAAATCACACAATAAGTACTCTATGGGTACGAAAAAAAAAAACGTACGAAAAAAAACGCTAAGTACTCTTTACGAAAAAAAGTACGAAAAAAAACGTTTGTAATTCTTTTGAAGTACCGATGTGATATCGACCGTAACGATAAATAAGGCACGCCGGCGCAAACGGCAAGAAAACGGAGGCCGAATGGCCTTGTACAAGGAATCAAAATCACACAAGCTAAGTACTCTATGGGTACGAAAAAAAAAACGAAAAAAAAAACGTTTGTAATTCTCTTTGAAGTACCGATGTGATATCGACCGTAACGATAAATAAGGCACGCCGGCGCAAACGGCAAGCAAAACGGAGGCCGAATGGCCTTGTACAAGGAATCAAAATCACACAAGCTAAGTACTCTATGGGTACGAAAAAAAGTACGAAAAAAAAAACGGAGGCCGTGTTTGTAATTCTCTTTGAAGTACCGATGTGATATCGACCGAACGATAAATAAGGCACGCCGGCGCAAACGGCAAGCAAAACGGAGGCCGAATGGCCTTGTACAAGGAATCAAATATCACACAAGCTAAGTACTCTATGGGTACGAAAAAAAAAAAACGAAAAAAAAAAAAAACGTTTGTAATTCTCTTTGAAGTACCGATGTGATATCGACCGTAACGATAAATAAGGCACGCCGGCGCAAACGGCAAGCAAAACGGAGGCCGAATGGCCTTGTACAAGGAATCAAAATCACACAAGCTAAGTACTCTATGGGTACGAAAAAAAAAAGTACGAAAAAAAAACGTTTGTAATTCTCTTTGAAGTACCGATGTGATATCGACCGTAACGATAAATAAGGCACGCCGGCGCAAACGGCAAGCAAAACGGAGGCCGAATGGCCTTGTACAAGGAATCAAATATCACACAAAGTACTCTATGGGTACGAAAAAAAGTACGAAAAAAAAACGTTTGTAATTCTCTTTGAAGTACCGATGTGATATCGACCGTAACGATAAATAAGGCACGCCGGCGCAAACGGCAAGCAAAACGGAGGCCGAATGGCCTTGTACAAGGAATCAAAATCACACAAGCTAAGTACTCTATGGGTACGAAAAAAAGTACGAAAAAAAAAAAATTTGTAATTCTCTTTGAAGTACCGATGTGATATCGACCGTAACGATAAATAAGGCACGCCGGCGCAAACGGCAAGCAAAACGGAGGCCGAATGGCCTTGTACAAGGAATCAAAAATCACACAAGCTAAGTACTCTATGGGTACGAAAAAAAGTACGAAAAAAAAAAAAACGTTTGTAATTCTCTTTGAAGTACCGATGTGATATCGACCGTAACGATAAATAAGGCACGCCGGCGCAAACGGCAAGCAAAACGGAGGCCGTAATGGCCTTGTACAAGGAATCAAATATCACACAAGCTAGTACTCTATGGGTACGAAAAAAAGTACGAAAAAAAACGTTTGTAATTCTCTTTGAAGTACCGATGTGATATCGACCGTAACGATAAATAAGGCACGCCGGCGCAAACGGCAAGCAAAACGGAGGCCGAATGGCCTTGTACAAGGAATCAAATATCACACAAGCTAAGTACTCTATGGGTACGAAAAAAAAAAGTACGAAAAAAAAAAAAAAAAATTCTCTTTGAAGTACCGATGTGATATCGACCGTAACGATAAATAAGGCACGCCGGCGCAAACGGCAAGCAAAACGGAGGCCGAATGGCCTTGTACAAGGAATCAAAAATCACACAAGCTAAGTACTCTATGGGTACGAAAAAAAAGTACGAAAAAAAAAAAAATTGTAATTCTCTTTGAAGTACCGATGTGATATCGACCGTAACGATAAATAAGGCACGCCGGCGCAAACGGCAAGAAAAACGGAGGCCGTAATGGCCTTGTACAAGGAATCAAAATCACACAAGCTAAGTACTCTATGGGTACGAAAAAAAGTACGAAAAAAAACGTTTGTAATTCTCTTTGAAGTACCGATGTGATATCGACCGTAACGATAAATAAGGCACGCCGGCGCAAACGGCAAGCAAAACGGAGGCCGAAATGGCCTTGTACAAGGAATCAAATATCACACAAGTACTCTATGGGTACGAAAAAACGAAAAAAAACGTTTGTAATTCTCTTTATGACGAAAAAAACGAAAAAAAACGTTTGTATCGAAGTACCGATGTGATATCGATAACGATAAATAAGGCACGCCGGCGCAAACGGCAAGCAAAACGGAGGCCGAATGGCCTTGTACAAGGAATCAAATATCACACAAGCTAAGTACTCTATGGGTACGAAAAAAAGTACGAAAAAAAAAAAAGTTTGTAATTCTCTTTGAAGTACCGATGTGATATCGACCGTAACGAAAAATAAGGCACGCCGGCGCAAACGGCAAGCAAAACGGAGGCCGTAATGGCCTTGTACAAGGAATCAAATATCACACAAGCTATGGGTACGAAAAAAACGAAAAACGAAAAAAAACGTTTGTAATTCTCTTTGACCGATGTGATATCGACCGTAACGATAAATAAGGCACGCCGGCACAAACGGCAAGCAAAACGGAGGCCGAATGGCCTTGTACAAGGAATCAAATATCACACGCTAAGCAAAAAACAAATGGGTACGAAAAAAAAAACGTACGGCCTTGTAAAAAAAACACGCTTAAGTACTTACGAAAAAAAGTACGAAAAAAAAACGTTTGTAATTCTTGAAGTACCGATGTGATATCGACCGAACGATAAATAAGGCACGCCGGCGCAAACGGCAAGCAAAACGGAGGCCGAATGGCCTTGTACAAGGAATCAAAAATCACACAAGCTAAGTACTCTATACGGGTACGAAAAAAAGTACGAAAAAAAAAAACGTTTGTAATTCTCTTTGAAGTACCGATGTGATATCGACCGTAACGATAAAAGGCACGCCGGCGCAAACGGCAAGCAAAACGGAGGCCGTAATGGCCTTGTACAAGGAATCAAATATCACACAAGCTAAGTACTCTATGGGTACGAAAAAAAAAACGAAAAAAAACGTTTGTAATTCTCTTTGAAGTACCGATGTGATATCGACCGTAACGATAAATAAGGCACGCCGGCGCAAACGGCAAGCAAAACGGAGGCCGAATGGCCTTGTACAAGGAATCAAATATCACACAAGCTAAGTACTCTATGGGTACGAAAAAAAGTACGAAAAAAAAAAAACGTTTGTAATTCTCTTTGAAGTACCGATGTGATATCGACTCGTAACGATAAATAAGGCACGCCGGCGCAAACGGCAAGCAAAACGGAGGCCGAATGGCCTTGTACAAGGAATCAAAAATCACACGCTAAGTACTCTACTCTACGTACGAAAAAAAAAACGAAAAAAAAAAAAAATGTTTGTAATTCTCTTTGAAGTACCGATGTGATATCGACCGAACGAACGATAAATAAGGCACGCCGGCGCAAACGGCAAGCAAAACGGAGGCCGTAATGGCCTTGTACAAGGAATCAAATATCACACAAGCTAAGTACTCTATGGGTACGAAAAAAAGTACGAAAAAAAACGTGTAATTCTCTTTGAAGTACCGATGTGATATCGACCGTAACGATAAATAAGGCACGCCGGCGCAAACGGCAAGCAAAACGGAGGCCGAATGGCCTTGTACAAGGAATCAAAATCACACAAGCTAAGTACTCTATGGGTACGAAAAAAAGTACGAAAAAAAAAAATGTTTGTAATTCTCTTTGAAGTACCGATGTGATATCGACTCGTAACGATAAATAAGGCACGCCGGCGCAAACGGCAAGCAAAACGGAGGCCGAATGGCCTTGTACAAGGAATCAAAAAACGGCAAGCAAAACGGAGGCCGTAATGGCCTTGTACAAGGAATCAAATCAAATCGAAAAAAAGTACGAAAAAAAACGAAAAAAAATTTGTAATTCTCTTTGAAGTACCGATGTGATATCGACCGTAACGATAAATAAGGCACGCCGGCGCAAACGGCAAGAAAAACGGAGGCCGTAATGGCCTTGTACAAGGAATCAAAATCACACAAGCTAAGTACTCTATGGGTACGAAAAAAAAAAACGAAAAAAAACGTTTGTAATTCTCTTTGAAGTACCGATGTGATATCGACCGAACGATAAATAAGGCACGCCGGCGCAAACGGCAAGCAAAACGGAGGCCGAATGGCCTTGTACAAGGAATCAAATATCACACAAGCTAAGTACTCTATGGGTACGAAAAAAAGTACGAAAAAAAAAAATTTGTAATTCTCTTTGAAGTACCGATGTGATATCGACCGTAACGATAAATAAGGCACGCCGGCGCAAACGGCAAGCAAAACGGAGGCCGAATGGCCTTGTACAAGGAATCAAAATCACACAAGCTAAGTACTCTAAATAAGGCACGGGTAAACGGCAAAAAAAAACGGAGTAATGGCGTAAAAAAAAAATCGTTTGTAATTCTCTTTGAAAAAAAGTACGAAAAAAAAATGTTTGTAATTCTCTTTGAAGTACCGATGTGATATCGACGAACGATAAATAAGGCACGGGCGGCAAAACGGCAAGCAAAACGGAGGCCGAATGGCCTTGTACAAGGAATCAAAATCACACAAGCTAAGTACTCTATGGGTACGAAAAAAAGTACGAAAAAAAACGTTTGTAATTCTCTTTGAAGTACCGATGTGATATCGACCGTAACGATAAATAAGGCACGCCGGCGCAAACGGCAAGAAAAACGGAGGCCGTAATGGCCTTGTACAAGGAATCAAATATCACACAAGCTAAGTACTCTATGGGTACGAAAAAAAGTACGAAAAAAAAATGTTTGTAATTCTCTTTGAAGTACCGATGTGATATCGACCAGAACGATAAATAAGGCACGCCGGCGCAAACGGCAAGCAAAACGGAGGCCAGAATGGCACGCCGGCGCAAACGGCAAGCAAAACGGAGGCCAGAATGGCCTTGTACAAGGAATCAAAAATCACACAAGCTAAGTACTCTATGGGTACGAAAAAAAGTACGAAAAAAAACGTTTGTAATTCTCTTTGAAGTACCGATGTGATATCGACCGTAACGATAAATAAGGCACGCCGGCGCAAACGGCAAGCAAAACGGAGGCCGAATGGCCTTGTACAAGGAATCAAATATCACACGCTAAGTACTCTATGGGTACGAAAAAAAGTACGAAAAAAAACGTTTGTAATTCTCTTTGAAGTACCGATGTGATATCGACCGTAACGATAAATAAGGCACGCCGGCGCAAACGGCAAGCAAAAACGGAGGCCGTAATGGCCTTGTACAAGGAATCAAATATCACACAAGCTAAGTACTCTATGGGTACGAAAAAAAGTACGAAAAAAAAAAACGTTTGTAATTCTCTTTGAAGTACCGATGTGATATCGACCGTAACGATAAATAAGGCACGCCGGCGCAAACGGCAAGCAAAACGGAGGCCGAATGGCCTTGTACAAGGAATCAAATATCACACGCTAAGTAGTCTATGGGTACGAAAAAAAAAGTACGAAAAAAAAAAAAACGTTTGTAATTCTCTTTGAAGTACCGATGTGATATCGACCGTAACGATAAATAAGGCACGCCGGCGGCGCAACGGCAAGCAAAACGGAGGCCGTAATGGCCTTGTACAAGGAATCAAATATCACACAAGCTAAGTACTCTATGGGTACGAAAAAAAGTACGAAAAAAAAAAAATTTGTAATTCTCTTTGAAGTACCGATGTGATATCGACCGTAACGATAAATAAGGCACGCCGGCGCAAACGGCAAGCAAAACGGAGGCCGAATGGCCTTGTACAAGGAATCAAAAATCACACACGCTAAGTACTCTATGGGTACGAAAAAAAGTACGAAAAAAAAAAATGTTTGTAATTCTCTTTGAAGTACCGATGTGATATCGACCGTAACGATAAATAAGGCACGCCGGCGCAAACGGCAAGAAAAACGGAGGCCGAATGGCCTTGTACAAGGAATCAAAATCACACAAGCAAGTACTCTAAGGGTACGAAAAAAAACGTACGAAAAAAAAACGGAGGCGTTTTGTACAAGTAATTCTCTTGGGTACGAAAAAAAGTACGAAAAAAACGTTTGTAATTCTCTTTGAAGTACCGATGTGATATCGACCGTAACGATAAATAAGGCACGCCGGCGCAAACGGCAAGCAAAAACGGAGGCCGAATGGCCTTGTACAAGGAATCAAATATCACACAAGCTAAGTACTCTATGGGTACGAAAAAAAGTACGAAAAAAAACGTTTGTAATTCTCTTTGAAGTACCGATGTGATATCGACCGTAACGATAAATAAGGCACGCCGGCGCAAACGGCAAGCAAAACGGAGGCCGAATGGCCTTGTACAAGGAATCAAATATCACACAAGCTAAGTACTCTATGGGTACGAAAAAAAGTACGAAAAAAAAAAAACGTTGTAATTCTCTTTGAAGTACCGATGTGATATCGACCAGAACGATAAATAAGGCACGCCGGCGCAAACGGCAAGCAAAACGGAGGCCAGAATGGCCTTGTACAAGGAATCAAAAATCACACAAACGGCAAGCAAAACGGAGGCCAGAATGGCCTTGTACAAGGAATCAAAATCACACAAGCTAAGTACTCTATGGGTACGAAAAAAAGTACGAAAAAAAAAAACGTTTGTAATTCTCTTTGAAGTACCGATGTGATATCGACCGTAACGATAAATAAGGCACGCCGGCGCAAACGGCAAGCAAAACGGAGAGGCCGAATGGCCTTGTACAAGGAATCAAATATCACACAAGCTAAGTACTCTATGGGTACGAAAAAAAGTACGAAAAAAAAAAATTTGTAATTCTCTTTGAAGTACCGATGTGATATCGACCGTAACGATAAATAAGGCACGCCGGCGCAAACGGCAAGCAAAACGGAGGCCGAATGGCCTTGTACAAGGAATCAAATATCACACAAACTAAGTACTCTATGGGTACGAAAAAAATCAAATATCACGAAAAAAAAAAAAAAAAAACGTTTGTAATTCTCTTTGAAGTACCGATGTGATATCGACCGTAACGATAAATAAGGCACGCCGGCGCAAACGGCAAGCAAAACGGAGGCCGAATGGCCTTGTACAAGGAATCAAAATCACACAAGCTAAGTACTCTATGGGTACGAAAAAAAGTACGAAAAAAAAAAAAAAACGTTTGTAATTCTCTTTGAAGTACCGATGTGATATCGACCGTAACGATAAATAAGGCACGCCGGCGCAAACGGCAAGAAAAACGGAGGCCGTAGGGCCTTGTACAAGGAATCAAATATCACACAAGCTAAGTACTCTATGGGTACGAAAAAAAGTACGAAAAAAAAACGTTTGTAATTCTCTTTGAAGTACCGATGTGATATCGACCGTAACGATAAATAAGGCACGCCGGCGCAAACGGCAAGCAAAACGGAGGCCGAATGGCCTTGTACAAGGAATCAAATATCACACAAGCTAAGTACTCTATGGGTACGAAAAAAAGTACGAAAAAAAAAAACGTTTGTAATTCTCTTTGAAGTACCGATGTGATATCGACTCGTAACGATAAATAAGGCACGCCGGCGCAAACGGCAAGCAAAACGGAGGCCGAATGGCCTTGTACAAGGAATCAAAAATCACACAAGCTAAGTACTCTATGGGTACGAAAAAAAAGTACGAAAAAAAAAAACGTTTGTAATTCTCTTTGAAGTACCGATGTGATATCGACCGAAGTACCGATGTGATATCGACCGTAAAATAAGGCACGCCGGCGCAAACGGCAAGCAAAACGGAGGCCGGCCCTGTACAAGGAATCAAATATCACACAAGCTAAGTACTCTATGGGTACGAAAAAAAGTACGAAAAAAAAAAAAACGTTGTAATTCTCTTTGAAGTACCGATGTGATATCGACTCGTAACGATAAATAAGGCACGCCGGCGCAAACGGCAAGCAAAACGGAGGCCGAATGGCCTTGTACAAGGAATCAAAATCATCACACAAGCTAAGTACTCTATGGGTACGAAAAAAAGTACGAAAAAAAAACGTTGTAATTCTCTTTGAAGTACCGATGTGATATCGACCGTAACGATAAATAAGGCACGCCGGCGCAAACGGCAAGCAAAACGGAGGCCGTAATGGCCTTGTACAAGGAATCAAATATCACACAAGTACTACTATGGGTACGAAAAAAAGTACGAAAAAAAAAAAAAAACGTTTGTAATTCTCTTTGAAGTACCGATGTGATATCGACCGTAACGATAAATAAGGCACGCCGGCGCAAACGGCAAGCAAAACGGAGGCCGTAATGGCCTTGTACAGGAATCAAATATCACACAAGCTAAGTACTCTATGGGTACGAAAAAAAGTACGAAAAAAAAACGTTTGTAATTCTCTTTGAAGTACCGATGTGATATCGACCGTAACGATAAATAAGGCACGCCGGCGCAAACGGCAAGCAAAACGGAGGCCGAATGGCCTTGTACAAGGAATCAAATATCACACAAGCTAAGTACTCTATGGGTACGAAAAAAAGTACGAAAAAAAAAAAATTTGTAATTCTCTTTGAAGTACCGATGTGATATCGACCGTAACGATAAATAAGGCACGCCGGCGCAAACGGCAAGCAAAACGGAGGCCGAATGGCCTTGTACAAGGAATCAAAAATCACACGCTAAGTACTCTAAACGAAAAAAAAGTACAAGAATCAAAAACACAAGTAAGTACTATGGGTACGAAAAAAAGTACGAAAAAAAAACGTTTGTAATTCTCTTTGAAGTACCGATGTGATATCGACCGTAACGATAAATAAGGCACGCCGGCGCAAACGGCAAGCAAAAACGGAGGCCGAATGGCCTTGTACAAAATCAAATATCACACAAGCTAAGTACTCTATGGGTACGAAAAAAAGTACGAAAAAAAACGTTTGTAATTCTCTTTGAAGTACCGATGTGATATCGACCGTAACGATAAATAAGGCACGCCGGCGCAAACGGCAAGCAAAACGGAGGCCGAATGGCCTTGTACAAGGAATCAAAATCACACAAGTACTACTATGGGTACGAAAAAAAAAGTACGAAAAAAAAACGTTTGTAATTCTCTTTGAAAAAAAAGTACCGAAAAAAAAACGTTTGAATCGACCGATGTGATATCGACTCGTAACGATAAATAAGCCGGCACAAACGGCAAGCAAAAACGGAGGCCGGAATGGCCTTGTACAAGGAATCAAATATCACACGCTAAGTACTCTATGGGTACGAAAAAAAAAAACGAAAAAAAAAAAACGTTTGTAATTCTCTTTGAAGTACCGATGTGATATCGACTAACGATAAATAAGGCACGCCGGCGCAAACGGCAAAACGGCAAAAAACGGAGGCCGTAATGGCCTTGTACAAGTACAAGGAATCAAATATCACACGCTAAGTACTCTATGGGTACGAAAAAAAAAACGAAAAAAAACGTTTGTAATTCTCTTTGAAGTACCGATGTGATATCGACCGTAACGATAAATAAGGCACGCCGGCGCAAACGGCAAGCAAAACGGAGGCCGAATGGCCTTGTACAAGGAATCAAAATCACACAAGCTAAGTACTCTACGGGTACGAAAAAAATCGACACAACGTACGAAAAAAAAAAACGTTTGTAATTCTCTTTGAAGTACCGATGTGATATCGACCGAACGATAAATAAGGCACGCCGGCGCAAACGGCAAAAACGGCAAAAAAACGGAGGCCGAATGGCCTTGTACAAGGAATCAAAATCACACAAGCTAAGTACTCTATGGGTACGAAAAAAAAAGTACGAAAAAAAAAAAAATTTGTAATTCTCTTTGAAGTACCGATGTGATATCGACCGTAACGATAAATAAGGCACGCCGGCGCAAACGGCAAGCAAAACGGAGGCCGAATGGCCTTGTACAAGGAATCAAATATCACACAAGCTAAGTACTCTATGGGTACGAAAAAAAGTACGAAAAAAAAAAAAAAATTTGTAATTCTCTTTGAAGTACCGATGTGATATCGACCGTAACGATAAATAAGGCACGCCGGCGCAAACGGCAAGCAAAACGGAGGCCGAATGGCCTTGTACAAGGAATCAAAATCACACAAGCTAAGTACTCTAAGTACGGGTACGAAAAAAAAAAACGTACGAAAAAAAAAAAAAAGTTTGTAATTTTCTTTGAAGTACCGATGTGATATCGACCGTAACGATAAATAAGGCACGCCGGCGCAAACGGCAAGCAAAACGGAGGCCGTAATGGCCTTGTACAAGGAATCAAATATCACACAAGCTAAGTACTCTATGGGTACGAAAAAAAGTACGAAAAAAAAAAAAAAACGTTGTAATTCTCTTTGAAGTACCGATGTGATATCGACCGTAACGATAAATAAGGCACGCCGGCGCAAACGGCAAGCAAAAACGGAGGCCGAATGGCCTTGTACAAGGAATCAATCAAATATCACACAAGCTAGTACTCTATGGGTACGAAAAAAATCGACTCGTACGAAAAAAACGTTTGTAATTCTCTTTGAAGTACCGATGTGATATCGACCGTAACGATAAATAAGGCACGCCGGCGCAAACGGCAAGCAAAACGGAGGCCGTAATGGCCTTGTACAAGGAATCAAAATCACACAAGCTAAGTACTCTATGGGTACGAAAAAAAAAAGTACGAAAAAAAAACGTTTGTAATTCTCTTTGAAGTACCGATGTGATATCGACTCGTAACGATAAATAAGGCACGCCGGCGCAAACGGCAAGCAAAAACGGAGGCCGTAATGGCCTTGTACAAGGAATCAAAATCACACAAGCTAAGTACTCTATGGGTACGAAAAAAAGTACGAAAAAAAACGTTTGTAATTCTCTTTGAAGTACCGATGTGATATCGACCGTAACGATAAATAAGGCACGCCGGCGCAAACGGCAAGCAAAACGGAGGCCGAATGGCCTTGTACAAGGAATCAAATATCACACAAGCTAAGTACTCTATGGGTACGAAAAAAAGTACGAAAAAAAAAAATTTGTAATTCTCTTTGAAGTACCGATGTGATATCGACTAACGATAAATAAGGCACGCCGGCGCAAACGGCAAGCAAAACGGAGGCCGAATGGCCTTGTACAAGGAATCAAAATCACACAAAAAAAGCTAAGTACTCTATGGGTACGAAAAAAACAAACGAAAAAAAAACGTTTTGTAATTCTCTTTGAAGTACCGATGTGATATCGACCGTAAACGATAAATAAGGCACGCCGGCGCAAACGGCAAGCAAAACGGAGGCCGAATGGCCTTGTACAAGGAATCAAATATCACACAAGCTAAGTACTCTATGGGTACGAAAAAAAGTACGAAAAAAAAAAAAAATTTGTAATTCTCTTTGAAGTACCGATGTGATATCGACCGTAACGATAAATAAGGCACGCCGGCGCAAACGGCAAGCAAAACGGAGGCCGAATGGCCTTGGCCTTGTAATCAAATCAAAAATATCACACAACGCTAAGTACTCTATGGGTACGAAAAAAAAAACGAAAAAAAAAAAACGTTTGTAATTCTCTTTGAAGTACCGATGTGATATCGACCAACGATAAATAAGGCACGCCGGCGCAAACGGCAAGCAAAACGGAGGCCGAATGGCCTTGTACAAGGAATCAAATATCACACAAGCTAAGTACTCTATGGGTACGAAAAAAAATACGAAAAAAAAAAAAAAACACTTGTAATTCTCTTTGAAGTACCGATGTGATATCGACCGTAACGATAAATAAGGCACGCCGGCGCAAACGGCAAGCAAAACGGAGGCCGAATGGCCTTGTACAAGGAATCAAATATCACACAAGCTAAGTACTCTATGGGTACGAAAAAAAAAACGAAAAAAAAAAAATTTGTAATTCTCTTTGAAGTACCGATGTGATATCGACTCGTAACGATAAATAAGGCACGCCGGCGCAAACGGCAAGCAAAACGGAGGCCGAATGGCCTTGTACAAGGAATCAAAATCACACGCTAAGTAGTACTATGGGTACGAAAAAAAGTACGAAAAAAAAAAAAAAATTCTCTTTGAAGTACCGATGTGATATCGACCGTAACGATAAATAAGGCACGCCGGCGCAAACGGCAAGAAAAACGGAGGCCGAATGGCCTTGTACAAGGAATCAAATATCACACAAGCTAAGTACTCTATGGGTACGAAAAAAAAAAACGAAAAAAAAAAAAAGTTTTGTAATTCTCTTTGAAGTACCGATGTGATATCGACCGTAACGATAAATAAGGCACGCCGGCGCAAACGGCAAGCAAAACGGAGGCCGAATGGCCTTGTACAAGGAATCAAATATCACACAAGCTAAGTACTCTATGGGTACGAAAAAAAGTACGAAAAAAAACGTTTGTAATTCTCTTTGAAGTACCGATGTGATATCGACCGTAACGATAAATAAGGCACGCCGGCGCAAACAAACGGCAAAACGGCAAAACGGAGGCCGAATGGCCTTGTACAAGGAATCAAAAATCACACAAGCTAAGTACTCTATGGGTACGAAAAAAAGTACGAAAAAAAATGTTTGTAATTCTCTTTGAAGTACCGATGTGATATCGACCGAACGATAAATAAGGCACGCCGGCGCAAACGGCAAGAAAACGGAGGCCGAATGGCCTTGTACAAGGAATCAAATATCACACAAGCTAAGTAGTCTATGGGTACGAAAAAAAAAAAACGAAAAAAAACGTTTGTAATTCTCTTTGAAGTACCGATGTGATATCGACTCGTAACGATAAATAAGGCACGCCGGCGCAAACGGCAAGCAAAACGGAGGCCGAATGGCCTTGTACAACGATAATCAAATATCAAAACGCAAAACGGAGGCCGAATGGCCTTGTACAAGGAATCAAATATCACACAAGCTAAGTACTCTATGGGTACGAAAAAAAAAACGAAAAAAAAACGTTTGTAATTCTCTTTGAAGTACCGATGTGATATCGACCGTAACGATAAATAAGGCACGCCGGCGCAAACGGCAAGCAAAACGGAGGCCGTAATGGCCTTGTACAAGGAATCAAATATCACACGCTAAGTACTCTATGGGTATGGGTACGAAAAAAAGTACGAAAAAAAAAAAAATTTGTAATTCTCTTTGAAGTACCGATGTGATATCGACCGTAACGATAAATAAGGCACGCCGGCGCAAACGGCAAGAAAACGGAGGCCGTAATGGCCTTGTACAAGGAATCAAAATCACACAAGCTAAGTACTCTATGGGTACGAAAAAAACACAAAAAGTACGAAAAAAAAGTACGAAAAAAAATTGTAATTCTCTTTGAAGTACCGATGTGATATCGACCGTAACGATAAATAAGGCACGCCGGCGCAAACGGCAAGCAAAACGGAGGCCGAATGGCCTTGTACAAGGAATCAAATATCACACAATCAAGTACTCTATGGGTACGAAAAAAAGTACGAAAAAAAAAAAAAATTTGTAATTCTCTTTGAAGTACCGATGTGATATCGACCGTAACGATAAATAAGGCACGCCGGCGCAAACGGCAAGCAAAACGGAGGCCGTAATGGCCTTGTACAAGGAATCAAAATCACACAAGCTTCACAAGTAAGTACTCTATGGGTACGAAAAAAAGTACGAAAAAAAAACGTTTGTAATTCTCTTTGAAGTACCGATGTGATATCGACCGTAACGATAAATAAGGCACGCCGGCGCAAACGGCAAGCAAAACGGAGGCCGAATGGCCTTGTACAAGGAATCAAAAATCACACAGTTAAGTACTCTATGGGTACGAAAAAAAGTACGAAAAAAAAAAGTACGAAAAAAAACATTTGTAATTCTCTTTGAAGTACTGATGTGATATCGACCGTAACGATAAATAAGGCACGCCGGCGCAAACGGCAAGAAAAACGGAGGCCGTAATGGCCTTGTACAAGGAATCAAATATCACACAAGCTAAGTACTCTATGGGTACGAAAAAAAGTACGAAAAAAAAACGTTTGTAATTCTCTTTGAAGTACCGATGTGATATCGACCGTAACGATAAATAAGGCACGCCGGCGCAAACGGCAAGCAAAAACGGAGGCCGAATGGCCTTGTACAAGGAATCAAATATCACACAAGCTAAGTACTGGGTACGAAAAAAAAAAGTACGAAAAAAAAAACGTTTGTAATTCTCTTTGAAGTACCGATGTGATATCGACCGTAACGATAAATAAGGCACGCCGGCGCAAACGGCAAGCAAAACGGAGGCCGAATGGCCTTGTACAAGGAATCAAATATCACACAAATAAGTACTCTATGGGTACGAAAAAAAACGCTAAGTACGAAAAAAAAAAGTTTGTAATTTTGTAATCTTTGAAGTACCGATGTGATATCGACCGTAACGATAAATAAGGCACGCCGGCGCAAACGGCAAGCAAAACGGAGGCCGTAATGGCCTTGTACAAGGAATCAAATATCACACAAAGTACTCTATGGGTACGAAAAAAAAAAAACGAAAAAAAAAAAAAAAATTCTCTTTGAAGTACCGATGTGATATCGACCGACCGTAACGATAAATAAGGCACGCCGGCGCAAACGGCAAGCAAAACGGAGGCCGAATGGCCTTGTACAAGGAATCAAATATCACACAAGCTAAGTAGTCTATGGGTACGAAAAAAAGTACGAAAAAAACGTTTGTAATTCTCTTTGAAGTACCGATGTGATATCGACCGTAACGATAAATAAGGCACGCCGGCGCAAACGGCAAGCAAAACGGAGGCCGAATGGCCTTGTACAAGGAATCAAAATCACACAAGCTAAGTACTCTATGGGTACGAAAAAAAAAAAGTACGAAAAAAAACGTTTGTAATTCTCTTTGAAGTACCGATGTGATATCGACCGTAACGATAAATAAGGCACGCCGGCGCAAACGGCAAGAAAAACGGAGGCCGAATGGCCTTGTACAAGGAATCAAAATCACACAAGCTAATGTACTCTATGGGTACGAAAAAAATCACACAAGTACTCTATGGGTACGAAAAAAAGTACGAAAAAAAACGTTTGTAATTCTCTTTGAAGTACCGATGTGATATCGACCGAACGATAAATAAGGCACGCCGGCGCAAACGGCAAGCAAAACGGAGGCCGTAATGGCCTTGTACAAGGAATCAAATATCACACAAGCTAAGTACTCTATGCGGGGGTACGAAAAAAAAAACGAAAAAAAACGTTTGTAATTCTCTTTGAAGTACCGATGTGATATCGACCGTAACGATAAATAAGGCACGCCGGCGCAAACGGCAAGCAAAACGGAGGCCGAATGGCCTTGTACAAGGAATCAAAATCACACAAGCTAAGTACTCTATGGGTACGAAAAAAAGTACGAAAAAAAAAATTTGTAATTCTCTTTGAAGTACCGATGTGATATCGACCGTAAACGATAAATAAGGCACGCCGGCGCAAACGGCAAGAAAACGGAGGCCGTAATGGCCTTGTACAAGGAATCAAATATCACACAACGCTAAGTACTCTATGGGTACGAAAAAAAGTACGAAAAAAAAAAAAAAACAATTCTCTTTGAAGTACCGATGTGATATCGACCGTAACGATAAATAAGGCACGCCGGCGCAAACGGCAAGCAAAACGGAGGCCGAATGGCCTTGTACAAGGAATCAAATATCACACAAGCTAAGTACTCTATGGGGGTACGAAAAAAAGTACGAAAAAAAAACGTTGTAATTCTCTTTGAAGTACCGATGTGATATCGACCGAACGATAAATAAGGCACGCCGGCGCAAACGGCAAGCAAAACGGAGGCCGTAATGGCCTTGTACAAGGAATCAAATATCACACAAGCTAAGTACTCTATGGGTACGAAAAAAAAAACGAAAAAAAAAACGTTTGTAATTCTCTTTGAAGTACCGATGTGATATCGACCGTAACGATAAATAAGGCACGCCGGCGCAAACGGCAAGCAAAACGGAGGCCGAATGGCCTTGTACAAGGAATCAAATATCACACAAGCTAAGTACTCTATGGGTACGAAAAAAAAAAACGAAAAAAAAAAAACGTTTGTAATTCTCTTTGAAGTACCGATGTGATATCGACCGTAACGATAAATAAGGCACGCCGGCGCAAACGGCAAGAAAACGGAGGCCGAATGGCCTTGTACAAGGAATCAAAATCACACGCTAAGTACTCTATGGGTACGAAAAAAAAAAAAGTACGAAAAACGTTTGTAATTCTCTTTGAAGTACCGATGTGATATCGACCGTAACGATAAATAAGGCACGCCGGCGCAAACGGCAAGCAAAACGGAGGCCGTAATGGCCTTGTACAAGGAATCAAATATCACACAAGCTAAGTACTCTATGGGTACGAAAAAAAGTACGAAAAAAAACGTTTGTAATTCTCTTTGAAGTACCGATGTGATATCGACCGTAACGATAAATAAGGCACGCCGGCGCAAACGGCAAGCAAAACGGAGGCCGAATGGCCTTGTACAAGGAATCAAATATCACACAAGCTAAGTACTCTATGGGTACGAAAAAAAGTACGAAAAAAAAAAAAAAAATTTGTAATTCTCTTTGAAGTACCGATGTGATATCGACCGTAACGATAAATAAGGCACGCCGGCACAAACGGCAAGCAAAAACGGAGGCCGTAATGGCCTTGTACAAGGAATCAAAATCATATCGACCGTAAAAATAAAGGCACGCCGGCGCAAACGGCAAGCAAAACGGGGTAATGGCCTTGTACAAGGAATCAAAAATCATCACACGCTAAGTACTCTATGGGTACGAAAAAAAAGTACGAAAAAAAAATGTTTGTAATTCTCTTTGAAGTACTGATGTGATATCGACCGTAACGATAAATAAGGCACGCCGGCGCAAACGGCAAGCAAAACGGAGGCCGTAATGGCCTTGTACAAGGAATCAAAATCACACAAGCAGTACTCTATGGGTACGAAAAAAAAGTACGAAAAAAAAAAAAAATTGTAATTCTCTTTGAAGTACCGATGTGATATCGACCGTAACGATAAATAAGGCACGCCGGCGCAAACGGCAAGCAAAAACGGAGGCCGTAATGGCCTTGTACAAGGAATCAAATATCACACAAGCTAAGTACTCTATGGGTACGAAAAAAAGTACGAAAAAAAAAAATTTGTAATTCTCTTTGAAGTACCGATGTGATATCGACCGTAACGATAAATAAGGCACGCCGGCGCAAACGGCAAGCAAAACGGAGGCCGTAATGGCCTTGTACAAGGAATCAAATATCACACAAGCTAAGTACTCTATGGGTACGAAAAAAAGTACGAAAAAAAAAAAGTTTGTAATTCTCTTTGAAGTACCGATGTGATATCGACCGTAACGATAAATAAGGCACGCCGGCGCAAACGGCAAGCAAAACGGAGGCCGAATGGCCTTGTACAAGGAATCAAATATCACACAAGCTAAGTACTCTATGGGTACGAAAAAAAGTACGAAAAAAAAAAAAAACGTTTGTAATTCTCTTTGAAGTACCGATGTGATATCGACCGTAACGATAAATAAGGCACGCCGGCGCAAACGGCAAGCAAAACGGAGGCCGTAATGGCCTTGTACAAGGAATCAAATATCACACAAGCTAAGTACTCTATGGGTACGAAAAAAAAAAAAGTACGAAAAAAAAACGTTTGTAATTCTCTTTGAAGTACCGATGTGATATCGACCGTAACGATAAATAAGGCACGCCGGCGCAAACGGCAAGCAAAACGGAGGCCGTAATGGCCTTGTACAAGGAATCAAATATCACACAAGCTAAGTACTCTATGGGTACGAAAAAAAGTACGAAAAAAAAAAAATTTGTAATTCTCTTTGAAGTACCGATGTGATATCGACCGTAACGATAAATAAGGCACGCCGGCGCAAACGGCAAGCAAAACGGAGGCCGTAATGGCCTTGTACAAGGAATCAAATATCACACAAGCTAAGTACTCTATGGGTACGAAAAAAAGTACGAAAAAAAAACGTTTGTAATTCTCTTTGAAGTACCGATGTGATATCGACCGTAACGATAAATAAGGCACGCCGGCGCAAACGGCAAGCAAAACGGAGGCCGAATGGCCTTGTACAAGGAATCAAATATCACACGCTAAGTACTCTATGGGTACGAAAAAAAGTACGAAAAAAAACGTTTGTAATTCTCTTTGAAGTACCGATGTGATATCGACCGTAACGATAAATAAGGCACGCCGGCGCAAACGGCAAGCAAAACGGAGGCCGTAATGGCCGATGTGATGTACAAGGAATCAAATATCGGCAAGAAAACAGCCGAATGGCCTACTACAAGGAATCAAAAATCACACAGCTAAGTACGAAACGAAAAAAAAACGAAAAAAAAAAAATTTGTAATTCTCTTTGAAGTACCGATGTGATATCGACCGTAACGATAAATAAGGCACGCCGGCGCAAACGGCAAGCAAAACGGAGGCCGAATGGCCTTGTACAAGGAATCAAAATCACACAAGCTAAGTACTCTATGGGTACGAAAAAAAAAAAAACGAAAAAAAAAACGTTTGTAATTCTCTTTGAAGTACCGATGTGATATCGACCGTAACGATAAATAAGGCACGCCGGCGCAAACGGCAAGAAAAACGGAGGCCGTAATGGCCTTGTACAAGGAATCAAAAATCACACAAGCTAAGTACTATGGGTACGAAAAAAAGTACGAAAAAAAACGTTTGTAATTCTCTTTGAAGTACCGATGTGATATCGACCGTAACGATAAATAAGGCACGCCGGCGCAAACGGCAAGCAAAACGGAGGCCGAATGGCCTTGTACAAGGAATCAAATATCACACGCTAAGTACTCTATACGGTACGAAAAAAAAGTACGAAAAAAATCAAAATCACACACTAAGTTTGGGTACGAAAAAAAGTACGAAAAAAAAACGTTTGTAATTCTCTTTGAAGTACCGATGTGATATCGACCGTAACGATAAATAAGGCACGCCGGCACAAACGGCAAGCAAAACGGAGGCCGAATGGCCTTGTACAAGGAATCAAAATCACACAAGTACTCTATGGGTACGAAAAAAAAAAGTACGAAAAAAAAAAAAAAATTCTCTTTGAAGTACCGATGTGATATCGACCGTAACGATAAATAAGGCACGCCGGCGCAAACGGCAAGAAAAACGGAGGCCGTAATGGCCTTGTACAAGGAATCAAAATCACACAAGTACACAAGGAATCAAATCACACACTCTATGGGTACGAAAAAAAGTACGAAAAAAAAACGTTTGTAATTCTCTTTGAAGTACCGATGTGATATCGACCGTAACGATAAATAAGGCACGCCGGCGCAAACGGCAAGCAAAACGGAGGCCGAATGGCCTTGTACAAGGAATCAAATATCACACAGCTAAGTACTCTATGGGTACGAAAAAAAAAAAACGAAAAAAAAAAACGTTTGTAATTCTCTTTGAAGTACCGATGTGATATCGACCGTAACGATAAATAAGGCACGCCGGCACAAACGGCAAGCAAAACGGAGGCCGAATGGCCTTGTACAAGGAATCAAAATCACACAAGCTAAGTACTCTATGGGTACGAAAAAAAGTACGAAAAAAAAATGTTTGTAATTCTCTTTGAAGTACCGATGTGATATCGACCGTAACGATAAATAAGGCACGCCGGCGCAAACGGCAAGAAAAAAACGAGGCCGAATGGCCTTGTACAAGGAATCAAAATCACACAAGCTAAGTACTCTATGGGTACGAAAAAAAAAGTACGAAAAAAAAATCACAAAAATTACTCTTACGAAAAAAAGTACGAAAAAAAACGTTTGTAATTCTCTTTGAAGTACCGATGTGATATCGACCGTAACGATAAATAAGGCACGCCGGCGCAAACGGCAAGCAAAACGGAGGCCGTAATGGCCTTGTACAAGGAATCAAATATCACACGCTAAGTACTCTATGGGTACGAAAAAAAAAGTACGAAAAAAAACGTTTGTAATTCTCTTTGAAGTACCGATGTGATATCGACCGAACGATAAATAAGGCACGCCGGCGCAAACGGCAAGCAAAACGGAGGCCGAATGGCCTTGTACAAGGAATCAAAAATCACACAAAGTACTCTATGGGTACGAAAAAAAAGTACGAAAAAAAAAAATTTGTAATTCTCTTTGAAGTACCGATGTGATATCGACCGTAACGATAAATAAGGCACGCCGGTGCAAACGGCAAGAAAAACGGAGGCCGTAATGGCCTTGTACAAGGAATCAAAATCACACAAGCTAAGTACTCTATGGGTACGAAAAAAAGTACGAAAAAAAAAAACGTTTGTAATTCTCTTTGAAGTACCGATGTGATATCGACCGTAACGATAAATAAGGCACGCCGGCGCAAACGGCAAGCAAAAACGGAGGCCGTAATGGCCTTGTACAAGGAATCAAATATCACACGCTAAGTACTCTATGGGTACGAAAAAAAGTACGAAAAAAAACGTTTGTAATTCTCTTTGAAGTACCGATGTGATATCGACCGTAAACGATAAATAAGGCACGCCGGCGCAAACGGCAAGCAAAACGGAGGCCGAATGGCCTTGTACAAGGAATCAAAATCACACAAGCTAAGTACTCTATGGGTACGAAAAAAAGTACGAAAAAAAAAAAAAATTTGTAATTCTCTTTGAAGTACCGATGTGATATCGACCGAACGATAAATAAGGCACGCCGGCGCAAACGGCAAGAAAAACGGAGGCCGTAATGGCCTTGTACAAGGAATCAAATATCACACAAGCTAAGTACTCTATGGGTACGAAAAAAAGTACGAAAAAAAAACGTTTGTAATTCTCTTTGAAGTACCGATGTGATATCGACCGTAACGATAAATAAGGCACGCCGGCGCAAACGGCAAGCAAAAACGGAGGCCGAATGGCCTTGTACAAGGAATCAAATATCACACAATCGACTAAATAAGGCACGCTATGGGTACGAAAAAAAATATCACACACGTACGAAAAAAAGTAAAAAAAACGTTTGTAATTCTCTTTGAAGTACCGATGTGATATCGACTCGTAACGATAAATAAGGCACGCCGGCGCAAACGGCAAGCAAAACGGAGGCCGAATGGCCTTGTACAAGGAATCAAATATCACACAAGCTAAGTACTCTATGGGTACGAAAAAAAGTACGAAAAAAAACGTTTGTAATTCTCTTTGAAGTACCGATGTGATATCGACCGTAACGATAAATAAGGCACGCCGGCGCAAACGGCAAGCAAAACGGAGGCCGAATGGCCTTGTACAAGGAATCAAATATCACACAAGCTAAGTACTCTATGGGTACGAAAAAAAGTACGAAAAAAAAAAACGTTGTAATTCTCTTTGAAGTACCGATGTGATATCGACTTAACGATAAATAAGGCACGCCGGCGCAAACGGCAAGCAAAACGGAGGCCGAATGGCCTTGTACAAGGAATCAAAATCACACGCTAAGTACTCTATGGGTACGAAAAAAAGTACGAAAAAAAAATTTGTAATTCTCTTTGAAGTACCGATGTGATATCGACCGTACGATAAATAAGGCACGCCGGCGCGCAAACGGCAAGCAAAACGGAGGCCGTAATGGCCTTGTACAAGGAATCAAATATCACACAAGCTAAGTACTCTATGGGTACGAAAAAAAAAATACGAAAAAAAAAAAAAAAATTTGTAATTCTCTTTGAAGTACCGATGTGATATCGACCGTAACGATAAATAAGGCACGCCGGCGCAAACGGCAAGCAAAACGGAGGCCGTAATGGCCTTGTACAAGGAATCAAATATCACACAAGCTAAGTACTCTATGGGTACGAAAAAAAGTACGAAAAAAAAAAAAACGTTTGTAATTCTCTTTGAAGTACCGATGTGATATCGACCGTAACGATAAATAAGGCACGCCGGCGCAAACGGCAAGCAAAACGGAGGCCGAATGGCCTTGTACAAGGAATCAAATATCACACGCTAAGTACTCTATGGGTACGAAAAAAAGTACGAAAAAAAAAAACGTTTGTAATTCTCTTTGAAGTACCGATGTGATATCGACCGTAACGATAAATAAGGCACGCCGGCGCAAACGGCAAGAAAAACGGAGGCCGAATGGCCTTGTACAAGGAATCAAAATCACACAAAATAAAGTACTCTATGGGTACGAAAAAAAGTACGAAAAAAAAAAACGTGTAATTCTCTTTGAAGTACCGATGTGATATCGACCGTAACGATAAATAAGGCACGCCGGCGCAAACGGCAAGCAAAACGGAGGCCGTAATGGCCTTGTACAAGGAATCAAATATCACACAAGCTAAGTACTCTATGGGTACGAAAAAAAAAAAACGAAAAAAAAAACGTTTGTAATTCTCTTTGAAGTACCGATGTGATATCGACCGTAACGATAAATAAGGCACGCCGGCGCAAACGGCAAGCAAAACGGAGGCCGAATGGCCTTGTACAAGGAATCAAAAATCAGGCACAATGGCCTTGTACAAATCAAAAATCACACTCTAAGTAGGTACGGGTAAAAAAAAGTACGAAAAAAAAAAATTTGTAATTCTCTTTGAAGTACCGATGTGATATCGACCGTAACGATAAATAAGGCACGCCGGCGCAACGGCAAGCAAAACGGAGGCCGAATGGCCTTGTACAAGGAATCAAAATCACACAAGCTAAGTACTCTATGGGTACGAAAAAAAGTACGAAAAAAAAAAAAAAAATTCTCTTTGAAGTACCGATGTGATATCGACCGTAACGATAAATAAGGCACGCCGGCACAAACGGCAAGCAAAACGGAGGCCGAATGGCCTTGTACAAGGAATCAAAAATCACACAAGCTAAGTACTCTATGGGTACGAAAAAAAGTACGAAAAAAAAAAAACGTTTGTAATTCTCTTTGAAGTACCGATGTGATATCGACCGTAACGATAAATAAGGCACGCCGGCGCAAACGGCAAGCAAAAACGGAGGCCGAATGGCCTTGTACAAGGAATCAAATATCACACACTAAGTACTCTATCGACCGTAACGAAAAAAGGCACGCCGGCGCAAACGGCAAAAAAACGGAGGCCGTTGGCCTTGTACAAGGAATCAAATATCACACAAGCTAAGTACTTTACGAAAAAAAGTACGAAAAAAAACGTTTGTAATTCTCTTTGAAGTACCGATGTGATATCGACCGTAACGATAAATAAGGCACGCCGGCGCAAACGGCAAGCAAAACGGGAGGCCGAATGGCCTTGTACAAGGAATCAAATATCACACAAAGTACTCTATGGGTACGAAAAAAAGTACGAAAAAAAAAAAATTGTAATTCTCTTTGAAGTACCGATGTGATATCGACTCGTAACGATAAATAAGGCACGCCGGCGCAAACGGCAAGCAAAACGGAGGCCGAATGGCCTTGTACAAGGAATCAAAATCACACAAGCTAAGTACTCTATGGGTACGAAAAAAAAAACGAAAAAAAAAAATTTGTAATTCTCTTTGAAGTACCGATGTGATATCGACTCGTAACGATAAATAAGGCACGCCGGCGCAAACGGCAAGCAAAACGGAGGCCGTAATGGCCTTGTACAAGGAATCAAATATCACATCAAGCTAAATAAGGCACGCCGGCGCAAACGGCAAGAAAAACGGAGGCCGTAATGGCCTTGTACAAGGAATCAAATATCACACAAGCTAGTACTACGAAAAAAAAAAGTACGAAAAAAAACGTTTGTAATTCTCTTTGAAGTACCGATGTGATATCGACCGTAACGATAAATAAGGCACGCCGGCGCAAACGGCAAGCAAAAACAGGCCGAATGGCCTTGTACAAGGAATCAAAATCACACAAGCTAAGTACTCTATGGGTACGAAAAAAAAAACGAAAAAAAACGTTTGTAATTCTCTTTGAAGTACCGATGTGATATCGACCGTAACGATAAATAAGGCACGCCGGCGCAAACGGCAAGCAAAACGGAGGCCGAAATGGCCTTGTACAAGGAATCAAAATCACACAAGCTAAGTACTCTATGGGTACGAAAAAAAGTACGAAAAAAAAAAAATTTGTAATTCTCTTTGAAGTACCGATGTGATATCGACCGTAACGATAAATAAGGCACGCCGGCGCAAACGGCAAGAAAACGGAGGCCGTAATGGCCTTGTACAAGGAATCAAATATCACACGCTAAGTACTCTATGGGTACGAAAAAAAAAAGTACGAAAAAAAAAAAAAACGTTGTAATTCTCTTTGAAGTACCGATGTGATATCGACCGTAACGATAAATAAGGCACGCCGGCGCAAACGGCAAGCAAAACGGAGGCCGTAATGGCCTTGTACAAGGAATCAAATATCACACAGCTAAGTACTCTATGGGTACGAAAAAAAGTACGAAAAAAAAAAAAACGTTGTAATTCTCTTTGAAGTACCGATGTGATATCGACCGTAACGATAAATAAGGCACGCCGGCGCAAACGGCAAGCAAAACGGAGGCCGAATGGCCTTGTACAAGGAATCAAAAATCACACAAGCTAAGTACTCTATGGGTACGAAAAAAAAAAACGAAAAAAAAAAAAAAGTACGAAAAAAAACGTTTGTAATTCTCTTTGAAGTACCGATGTGATATCGACCGTAACGATAAATAAGGCACGCCGGCGCAAACGGCAAGCAAAACGGAGGCCGTAATGGCCTTGTACAAGGAATCAAATATCACACAAGCTAAGTAGTCTATGGGTACGAAAAAAAAAACGAAAAAAAAAAAAAATTGTAATTCTCTTTGAAGTACCGATGTGATATCGACCGTAACGATAAATAAGGCACGCCGGCGCAAACGGCAAGCAAAACGGAGGCCGGCCGAATGGCCTTGTACAAGGAATCAAATATCACACAAGCAAGTACTCTATGGGTACGAAAAAAAAAAGTACGAAAAAAAAACGTTTGTAATTCTCTTTGAAGTACCGATGTGATATCGACCGTAACGATAAATAAGGCACGCCGGCGCAAACGGCAAGCAAAACGGAGGCCGTAATGGCCTTGTACAAGGAATCAAATATCACACAAGCTAAGTACTCTATGGGTACGAAAAAAAGTACGAAAAAAAAAAACGTTGTAATTCTCTTTGAAGTACCGATGTGATATCGACCGTAACGATAAATAAGGCACGCCGGCGCAAACGGCAAGCAAAACGGAGGCCGTAATGGCCTTGTACAAGGAATCAAATATCACACAAGCTAAGTACTCTATGGGTACGAAAAAAAGTACGAAAAAAAAAAAACGTTTGTAATTCTCTTTGAAGTACCGATGTGATATCGACCGTAACGATAAATAAGGCACGCCGGCGCAAACGGCAAGCAAAAACGGAGGCCGTAATGGCCTTGTACAAGGAATCAAATATCACACAAGCTAAGTACTCTATGGGTACGAAAAAAAGTACGAAAAAAAACGTTTGTAATTCTCTTTGAAGTACCGATGTGATATCGACTCGAACGATAAATAAGGCACGCCGGCGCAAACGGCAAAACGGCAAGCAAAACGGAGGCCGTAATGGCCTTGTACAAGGAATCAAAATCACACAAGCTAAGTACTCTATGGGTACGAAAAAAAGTACGAAAAAAAAAAATGTTTGTAATTCTCTTTGAAGTACCGATGTGATATCGACCGTAACGATAAATAAGGCACGCCGGCGCAAACGGCAAGCAAAACGGAGGCCGTAATGGCCTTGTACAAGGAATCAAATATCACACAAGCTAAGTACTCTATGGGTACGAAAAAAAGTACGAAAAAAAAAAAAAATTTGTAATTCTCTTTGAAGTACCGATGTGATATCGACCGTAACGATAAATAAGGCACGCCGGCGCAAACGGCAAGCAAAACGGAGGCCGTAATGGCCTTGTACAAGGAATCAAATATCACACAAGCTAAGTACTCTATGGGTACGAAAAAAAAAAACGAAAAAAACGTTTGTAATTCTCTTTGAAGTACCGATGTGATATCGACCGTAACGATAAATAAGGCACGCCGGCGCAAACGGCAAGCAAAACGGAGGCCGAATGGCCTTGTACAAGGAATCAAAATCACACGCTAAGTACTCTATGGGTACGAAAAAAAAATCACACAAGCTAAGTACTCTACGAAAAAAAAAATTTGTAATTCTCTTTGAAGTACCGATGTGATATCGACCGTAACGATAAATAAGGCACGCCGGCGCAAACGGCAAGCAAAACGGAGGCCGTAATGGCCTTGTACAAGGAATCAAATATCACACAAGCTAAGTACTCTATGGGTACGAAAAAAAGTACGAAAAAAAAAAATTTGTAATTCTCTTTGAAGTACCGATGTGATATCGACCGTAACGATAAATAAGGCACGCCGGCGCAAACGGCAAGAAAAACGGAGGCCGTAATGGCCTTGTACAAGGAATCAAATATCACACAAGCTAAGTACTCTATGGGTACGAAAAAAAGTACGAAAAAAAAAAAACGTTTGTAATTCTCTTTGAAGTACCGATGTGATATCGACCGTAACGATAAATAAGGCACGCCGGCGCAAACGGCAAGCAAAACGGAGGCCGAATGGCCTTGTACAAGGAATCAAATATCACACAAGCTAAGTACTCTATGGGTACGAAAAAAAGTACGAAAAAAAAAAAACGTTTGTAATTCTCTTTGAAGTACCGATGTGATATCGACCGTAACGATAAATAAGGCACGCCGGCGCAAACGGCAAGCAAAACGGAGGCCGAATGGCCTTGTACAAGGAATCAAAATCACACAAGCTAAGTACTCTATGGGTACGAAAAAAAGTACGAAAAAAAAAAAAACGTTTGTAATTCTCTTTGAAGTACCGATGTGATATCGACCGTAACGATAAATAAGGCACGCCGGCGCAAACGGCAAGCAAAACGGAGGCCGAATGGCCTTAAATAAGGCACGCCGGCGCAAACGGCAAGGGAGGCCGAATGGCCTTGTAAAGGAATCAAAAATCACACGCTAAGCTAAGTACTCTATGGGTACGAAAAAAAGTACGAAAAAAAACGTTTGTAATTCTCTTTGAAGTACCGATGTGATATCGACCGTAACGATAAATAAGGCACGCCGGCGCAAACGGCAAGCAAAACGGAGGCCGTAATGGCCTTGTACAAGGAATCAAATATCACACAAGCTAAGTACTCTATGGGTACGAAAAAAAGTACGAAAAAAAACGTTTGTAATTCTCTTTGAAGTACCGATGTGATATCGACCGTAACGATAAATAAGGCACGCCGGCGCAAACGGCAAGCAAAACGGAGGCCGAATGGCCTTGTACAAGGAATCAAAATCACACAAGCTAAGTACTCTATGGGTACGAAAAAAAGTACGAAAAAAAAATCGTTTACTCTATGTAAAAAAAAGTACGAAAAAAAATCTTGTAATTCTTTTGAAGTACCGATGTGATATCGACCGTAACGATAAATAAGGCACGCCGGCGCAAACGGCAAGCAAAACGGAGGCCGAATGGCCTTGTACAAGGAATCAAAATCACACAAGCTAAGTACTCTATGGGTACGAAAAAAAAATACGAAAAAAAAAAAACGTTTGTAATTCTCTTTGAAGTACCGATGTGATATCGACCGTAACGATAAATAAGGCACGCCGGCACGCCGGCAAAACGGCAAGAAAAACGGAGGCCGTAATGGCCTTGTACAAGGAATCAAATATCACACAAGCTAAGTACTCTATGGGTACGAAAAAAAAAAAGTACGAAAAAAAAACGTTTGTAATTCTCTTTGAAGTACCGATGTGATATCGACTCGTAACGATAAATAAGGCACGCCGGCGCAAACGGCAAGCAAAACGGAGGCCGAATGGCCTTGTACAAGGAATCAAATATCACACAAGCTAAGTACTCTATGGGTACGAAAAAAAGTACGAAAAAAAAAAATTTGTAATTCTCTTTGAAGTACCGATGTGATATCGACCGTAACGATAAATAAGGCACGCCGGCGCAAACGGCAAGCAAAACGGAGGCCGTAATGGCCTTGTACAAGGAATCAAAAATCACACGCTAAGTACTCTATGGGTACGAAAAAAAGTACGAAAAAAAACGTTTGTAATTCTCTTTGAAGTACCGATGTGATATCGACCGTAACGATAAATAAGGCACGCCGGCGCAAACGGCAAGAAAAACGGAGGCCGTAATGGCCTTGTACAAGGAATCAAAATCACACAAGCTAAGTACTCTATGGGTACGAAAAAAAGTACGAAAAAAAAACGTTTGTAATTCTCTTTGAAGTACCGATGTGATATCGACCGTAACGATAAATAAGGCACGCCGGCGCAAACGGCAAGCAAAAAATAAGAGGCCGAAAACGGCAAAAAACGGAGGCCGCCCTTGTACAAGGAATCAAATATCACACAAGCTAAGTACTCTATGGGTACGAAAAAAAGTACGAAAAAAAAACGTTTGTAATTCTCTTTGAAGTACCGATGTGATATCGACCGTAACGATAAATAAGGCACGCCGGCACAAACGGCAAGCAAAAAAACGGAGGCCGTAATGGCCTTGTACAAGGAATCAAAATCACACAAGCTAAGTACTCTATGGGTACGAAAAAAAGTACGAAAAAAAACGTTTGTAATTCTCTTTGAAGTACCGATGTGATATCGACCGTAACGATAAATAAGGCACGCCGGCGCAAACGGCAAGCAAAACGGAGGCCGAATGGCCTTGTACAAGGAATCAAATATCACACGCTAAGTACTCTATGGGTACGAAAAAAAGTACGAAAAAAAAAAAGTACGTACGTAATTCTCGTTTGTAATTCTCTTTGAAGTACCGTGATATCGACCGTAACGATAAATAAGGCACGCCGGCGCAAACGGCAAGCAAAACGGAGGCCGTAATGGCCTTGTACAAGGAATCAAATATCACACAAGCTAAGTACTCTATGGGTACGAAAAAAAGTACGAAAAAAAAAACGTTTGTAATTCTCTTTGAAGTACCGATGTGATATCGACCGTAACGATAAATAAGGCACGCCGGCGCAAACGGCAAGCAAAACGGAGGCCGTAATGGCCTTGTACAAGGAATCAAATATCACACAAGTACTACTCTATGGTACGAAAAAAAGTACGAAAAAAAAAAACGTTTGTAATTCTCTTTGAAGTACCGATGTGATATCGACCGTAACGATAAATAAGGCACGCCGGCGCAAACGGCAAGCAAAACGGAGGCCGAATGGCCTTGTACAAGGAATCAAAATCACACAAGCTAAGTACTCTATGGGTACGAAAAAAAGTACGAAAAAAAACGTTTGTAATTCTCTTTGAAGTACCGATGTGATATCGACCGTAACGATAAATAAGGCACGCCGGCGCAAACGGCAAGCAAAACGGAGGCCGAATGGCCTTGTACAAGGAATCAAATATCACACAAGCAAGTACTCTATGGGTACGAAAAAAAGTACGAAAAAAAAAAATTTGTAATTCTCTTTGAAGTACCGATGTGATATCGACCGTAACGATAAATAAGGCACGCCGGCGCAAACGGCAATCGACCGAAAATAAGGCACGCCGGCGCAAACGGCAAGCAAAACGGAGGCCGTAATGGCCTTGTACAAGGAATCAAAATCACACAAGCTAAGTACTCTATGGGTACAAAAAAAAGTACGAAAAAAAAAACGTTTGTAATTCTCTTTGAAGTACCGATGTGATATCGACCGAACGATAAATAAGGCACGCCGGCGCAAACGGCAAGCAAAACGGAGGCCGAATGGCCTTGTACAAGGAATCAAATATCACACGCTAAGTACTCTATGGGTACGAAAAAAAGTACGAAAAAAAAAAATTTGTAATTCTCTTTGAAGTACCGATGTGATATCGACTTAACGATAAATAAGGCACGCCGGCGCAAACGGCAAGAAAACGGAGGCCGTAATGGCCTTGTACAAGGAATCAAATATCACACAAGCTAAGTACTCTATGGGTACGAAAAAAAGTACGAAAAAAAAACGTTTGTAATTCTCTTTGAAGTACCGATGTGATATCGACCGTAACGATAAATAAGGCACGCCGGCGCAAACGGCAAGCAAAACGGAGGCCGTAATGGCCTTGTACAAGGAATCAAATATCACACATAAATAAGGCAGTACTCCGAATGGCCTTGTACAAGGAATCAAATATCGACAAAAAGTACGAAAAAAAAATTCTCTTTGTTTGTAATTCTCTTTGAAGTACCGATGTGATATCGACCGTAACGATAAATAAGGCACGCCGGCGCAAACGGCAAGCAAAACGGAGGCCGTAATGGCCTTGTACAAGGAATCAAATATCACACGCTAAGTACTCTATGGGTACGAAAAAAAGTACGAAAAAAAAAATTTGTAATTCTCTTTGAAGTACCGATGTGATATCGACCGTAACGATAAATAAGGCACGCCGGCGCAAACGGCAAGCAAAACGGAGGCCGTAATGGCCTTGTACAAGGAATCAAATATCACACAAGCTAAGTACTCTATGGGTACGAAAAAAAAAACGAAAAAAAAAAAAACGTGTAATTCTCTTTGAAGTACCGATGTGATATCGACCGTAACGATAAATAAGGCACGCCGGCGCAAACGGCAAGCAAAACGGAGGCCGAATGGCCTTGTACAAGGAATCAAATATCACACAAGCTACTCTATGGGTACGAAAAAAAGTACGAAAAAAAACGTTTGTAATTCTCTTTGAAGTACCGATGTGATATCGACCGTAACGATAAATAAGGCACGCCGGCGCAAACGGCAAGCAAAACGGAGGCCGAATGGCCTTGTACAAGGAATCAAAATCACACAAGCAGTACTCTATGGGTACGAAAAAAAGTACGAAAAAAAAAAAAAAAAAAAAATTCTCTTTGAAGTACCGATGTGATATCGACCGTAACGATAAATAAGGCACGCCGGCGCAAACGGCAAGAAAAACGGAGGCCGTAATGGCCTTGTACAAGGAATCAAATATCACACGCTAAGTACTCTATGGGTACGAAAAAAAAAAAAAGTACGAAAAAAAACGTTTGTAATTCTCTTTGAAGTACCGATGTGATATCGACCGTAACGATAAATAAGGCACGCCGGCGCAAACGGCAAGCAAAACGGAGGCCGAATGGCCTTGTACAAGGAATCAAATATCACACAAGTACTCTATGGGTACGAAAAAAAAAACGAAAAAAAACGTTTGTAATTCTCTTTGAAGTACCGATGTGATATCGACCGTAACGATAAATAAGGCACGCCGGCGCAAACGGCAAGCAAAACGGAGGCCGTAATGGCCTTGTACAAGGAATCAAATATCACACAAGCTAAGTACTCTATGGGTACGAAAAAAAAAAACGAAAAAAAAAAACGTTTGTAATTCTCTTTGAAGTACCGATGTGATATCGACCGTAACGATAAATAAGGCACGCCGGCACAAACGGCAAGCAAAAAAACGGAGGCCGAATGGCCTTGTACAAGGAATCAAAATCACACAAGCTAAGTACTCTATGGGTACGAAAAAAAGTACGAAAAAAAAAAACGTTTGTAATTCTCTTTGAAGTACCGATGTGATATCGACCGTCGAACGATAAATAAGGCACGCCGGCGCAAACGGCAAGAAAAACGGAGGCCGTAATGGCCTTGTACAAGGAATCAAATATCACACAAGCTAGTACTCTATGGGTACGAAAAAAAGTACGAAAAACGTTTGTAATTCTCTTTGAAGTACCGATGTGATATCGACCGTAACGATAAATAAGGCACGCCGGCGCAAACGGCAAGCAAAACGGAGGCCGAATGGCCTTGTACAAGGAATCAAATATCACACAAGCTAAGTACTCTATGGGTACGAAAAAAAGTACGAAAAAAAAAAACGTTTGTAATTCTCTTTGAAGTACCGATGTGATATCGACCGTAACGATAAATAAGGCACGCCGGCGCAAACGGCAAGCAAAACGGAGGCCGAATGGCCTTGTACAAGGAATCAAAATCACACGCCGGCGCAAACGCTAAAAACGTGGCCTTGTACAAGGAATCAAAAATCACACAAGCTAAGTACGGGTAAAAAAAAGTACGAAAAAAAACGTTTGTAATTCTCTTTGAAGTACCGATGTGATATCGACCGTAACGATAAATAAGGCACGCCGGCGCAAACGGCAAGAAAAACGGAGGCCGTAATGGCCTTGTACAAGGAATCAAAATATCACACTTAGTACTCTATGGGTACGAAAAAAAGTACGAAAAAAAAAACGTTTGTAATTCTCTTTGAAGTACCGATGTGATATCGACCGTAACGATAAATAAGGCACGCCGGCGCAAACGGCAAGCAAAACGGAGGCCGTAATGGCCTTGTACAAGGAATCAAATATCACACAAGCTAAGTACTCTATGGGTACGAAAAAAAAAAACGAAAAAAAACGTTTGTAATTCTCTTTGAAGTACCGATGTGATATCGACCGTAACGATAAATAAGGCACGCCGGCGCAAACGGCAAGCAAAACGGAGGCCGTAATGGCCTTGTACAAGGAATCAAAAATCACACCGTTAAGTACTCTATGGGTACGAAAAAAAGTACGAAAAAAGTACGAAAAAAAACGTTTGTAATTCTCTTTGAAGTACTGATGTGATATCGACCGTAACGATAAATAAGGCACGCCGGCGCAAACGGCAAGCAAAACGGAGGCCGAATGGCCTTGTACAAGGAATCAAATATCACACAAGCTAAGTACTCTATGGGTACGAAAAAAAAAAAGTACGAAAAAAAACGTTTGTAATTCTCTTTGAAGTACCGATGTGATATCGACCGTAACGATAAATAAGGCACGCCGGCGCAAACGGCAAGAAAAACGGAGGCCGTAATGGCCTTGTACAAGGAATCAAAATCACACAAGCTAAGTACTCTATGGGTACGAAAAAAAAAAACGAAAAAAAAAAAAACGTTTGTAATTCTCTTTGAAGTACCGATGTGATATCGACCGTAACGATAAATAAGGCACGCCGGCGCAAACGGCAAGCAAAACGGAGGCCGTAATGGCCTTGTACAAGGAATCAAATATCACACAAGCTAAGTACTCTATGGGTACGAAAAAAAGTACGAAAAAAAAACGTTTGTAATTCTCTTTGAAGTACCGATGTGATATCGACCGTAACGATAAATAAGGCACGCCGGCGCAAACGGCAAGCAAAACGGAGGCCGTAATGGCCTTGTACAAGGAATCAAAAATCACACAAACTAAGTACTCTAAGGAATCAAAAATCACACAAGTACGAAAAAAAAAAGTACGAAAAAAAAACGTTTGTAATTCTCTTTGAAGTACCGATGTGATATCGACCGTAACGATAAATAAGGCACGCCGGCGCAAACGGCAAGCAAAAACGGAGGCCGTAATGGCCTTGTACAAGGAATCAAATATCACACAAGCTAAGTACTCTATGGGTACGAAAAAAAGTACGAAAAAAAAACGTTGTAATTCTCTTTGAAGTACCGATGTGATATCGACCGTAACGATAAATAAGGCACGCCGGCGCAAACGGCAAGCAAAACGGAGGCCGAATGGCCTTGTACAAGGAATCAAATATCACACAAAAAAAAAACGCTAAGTACTCTATGGGTACGAAAAAAAGTACGAAAAAAAACGTTTGTAATTCTCTTTGAAGTACCGATGTGATATCGACCGTAACGATAAATAAGGCACGCCGGCGCAAACGGCAAGCAAAACGGAGGCCGTAATGGCCTTGTACAAGGAATCAAAATCACACAAGTACTCTATGGGTACGGGTAAAAAAAAAGTAAAAAAAAAACGTTTGTAATTCTCTTTGAAGTACCGATGTGATATCGACCGTAACGATAAATAAGGCACGCCGGCGCAAACGGCAAGCAAAACGGAGGCCGAATGGCCTTGTACAAGGAATCAAATATCACACAAGCTAAGTAGTACTATGGGTACGAAAAAAAGTACGAAAAAAAAATGTTTGTAATTCTCTTTGAAGTACCGATGTGATATCGACTCTCTTTGAAGTAACGATAAATAAGGCACGCCGGCACAAACGGCAAGGCAAAAAAACGGAGGCCGTAATGGCCTTGTACAAGGAATCAAATATCACACAAGCTAAGTACTCTCGGGTACGAAAAAAAGTACGAAAAAAAACGTTTGTAATTCTCTTTGAAGTACCGATGTGATATCGACCGTAACGATAAATAAGGCACGCCGGCGCAAACGGCAAGCAAAACGGAGGCCGAATGGCCTTGTACAAGGAATCAAAATCACACAAGCTAAGTACTCTATGGGTACGAAAAAAAGTAGAAAAAAAACGTTTGTAATTCTCTTTGAAGTACCGATGTGATATCGACCGAACGATAAATAAGGCACGCCGGCGCAAACGGCAAGCAAAAACGGAGGCCGTAATGGCCTTGTACAAGGAATCAAATATCACACGCTAAGTACTCTATGGGTACGAAAAAAAAAACGAAAAAAAAAAAACGTTTGTAATTCTCTTTGAAGTACCGATGTGATATCGACCGTAACGATAAATAAGGCACGCCGGCGCAAACGGCAAGCAAAACGGAGGCCGAATGGCCTTGTACAAGGAATCAAATATCACACGCTAAGTACTCTATGGGTACGAAAAAAAAAACGAAAAAAAAAAAACGTTTGTAATTCTCTTTGAAGTACCGATGTGATATCGACCGTAACGATAAATAAGGCACGCCGGCGCAAACGGCAAGCAAAACGGAGGCCGAATGGCCTTGTACAAGGAATCAAATATCACACAAAGTACTCTATGGGTACGAAAAAAAAAAAGTACGAAAAAAAAAACGTTTGTAATTCTCTTTGAAGTACCGATGTGATATCGACCGTAACGATAAATAAGGCACGCCGGCGCAAACGGCAAGCAAAACGGAGGCCGAATGGCCTTGTACAAGGAATCAAATATCACACAAGCTAAGTACTCTATGGGTACGAAAAAAAGTACGAAAAAAAAAAAAAATTTGTAATTCTCTTTGAAGTACCGATGTGATATCGACCGTAACGATAAATAAGGCACGCCGGCGCAAACGGCAAGCAAAACGGAGGCCGAATGGCCTTGTACAAGGAATCAAAAATCACACAAGCTAAGTACTCTATGGGTACGAAAAAAAGTACGAAAAAAAAAAATGTTTGTAATTCTCTTTGAAGTACCGATGTGATATCGACCGTAACGATAAATAAGGCACGCCGGCGCAAACGGCAAGCAAAACGGAGGCCGAATGGCCTTGTACAAGGAATCAAATATCACACAAGCTAAGTACTCTATGGGTACGAAAAAAAGTACGAAAAAAAATTTTGTAATTCTCTTTGAAGTACCGATGTGATATCGACCGTAACGATAAATAAGGCACGCCGGCGCAAACGGCAAGCAAAACGGAGGCCGTAATGGCCTTGTACAAGGAATCAAATATCACACAAGCTAAGTACTCTATGGGTACGAAAAAAAGTACGAAAAAAAAAAATGTTTGTAATTCTCTTTGAAGTACCGATGTGATATCGACCGTAACGATAAATAAGGCACGCCGGCGCAAACGGCAAGCAAAACGGAGGCCGAATGGCCTTGTACAAGGAATCAAAAATCACACAAGCTAAGTACTCTATGGGTACGAAAAAAAAAAAGTACGAAAAAAAACGTTTGTAATTCTCTTTGAAGTACCGATGTGATATCGACCGTAACGATAAATAAGGCACGCCGGCGCAAACGGCAAGCAAAACGGAGGCCGGAATGGCCTTGTACAAGGAATCAAATATCACACAAGCTAAGTACTCTATGGGTACGAAAAAAAGTACGAAAAAAAACGTTTGTAATTCTCTTTGAAGTACCGATGTGATATCGACCGTAACGATAAATAAGGCACGCCGGCGCAAACGGCAAGCAAAACGGAGGCCGTAATGGCCTTGTACAAGGAATCAAAATCACACAAGCTAAGTACTCTATGGGTACGAAAAAAAGTACGA
Organism: Gentiana straminea; assembly: GCA_036785695.1. NCBI lineage: Eukaryota > Viridiplantae > Streptophyta > Magnoliopsida > Gentianales > Gentianaceae > Gentiana > Gentiana straminea. The sequence continues at coordinate 85,209 of JAVUPR010000128.1, read as the reverse complement.
AAAAAAATGTTTGTAATTCTCTTTGAAGTACCGATGTGATATCGACCGTAACGATAAATAAGGCACGCCGGCGCAAACGGCAAGCAAAACGGAGGCCGTAATGGCCTTGTACAAGGAATCAAAATCACACAAGCTAAGTACTCTATGGGTACGAAAAAAAGTACGAAAAAAAAAAAAATTTGTAATTCTCTTTGAAGTACCGATGTGATATCGACCGTAACGATAAATAAGGCACGCCGGCGCAAACGGCAAGCAAAACGGAGGCCGAATGGCCTTGTACAAGGAATCAAATATCACACAAGCTAAGTACTCTATGGGTACGAAAAAAAGTACGAAAAAAAAATGTTTGTAATTCTCTTGAAGTAAGTACCGATGTGATATCGACCGTAACGATAAATAAGGCACGCCGGCGCAAACGGCAAGCAAAACGGAGGCCGAATGGCCTTGTACAAGGAATCAAATATCACACAAGCTAAGTACTCTATGGGTACGAAAAAAAGTACGAAAAAAAACGTTTGTAATTCTCTTTGAAGTACCGATGTGATATCGACCGTAACGATAAATAAGGCACGCCGGCGCAAACGGCAAGCAAAACGGAGGCCGAATGGCCTTGTACAAGGAATCAAATATCACACAAGCTAAGTACTCTATGGGTACGAAAAAAAGTACGAAAAAAAAAAACGTTTGTAATTCTCTTTGAAGTACCGATGTGATATCGACCGTAACGATAAATAAGGCACGCCGGCGCAAACGGCAAGCAAAAACGGAGGCCGAATGGCCTTGTACAAGGAATCAAATATCACACAAGCTAAGTACTCTATGGGTACGAAAAAAAGTACGAAAAAAAAAAAAACGTTTGTAATTCTCTTTGAAGTACCGATGTGATATCGACCGTAACGATAAATAAGGCACGCCGGCGCAAACGGCAAGCAAAACGGAGGCCGAATGGCCTTGTACAAGGAATCAAATATCACACAAGCTAAGTACTCTATGGGTACGAAAAAAAAAACGAAAAAAAAACGTTTGTAATTCTCTTTGAAGTACCGATGTGATATCGACCGTAACGATAAATAAGGCACGCCGGCGCAAACGGCAAGCAAAACGGAGGCCGAATGGCCTTGTACAAGGAATCAAATATCACACGCTAAGTACTCTATGGGTACGAAAAAAAACGTACGAAAAAAAAATGTTTGTAATTCTCTTTGAAGTACCGATGTGATATCGACCGTAACGATAAATAAGGCACGCCGGCGCAAACGGCAAGCAAAACGGAGGCCGTAATGGCCTTGTACAAGGAATCAAATATCACACAAGCTAAGTACTCTATGGGTACGAAAAAAAGTACGAAAAAAAAAAAGTACGTTTGTAATTCTTTTGAAGTACCGATGTGATATCGACCGTAACGATAAATAAGGCACGCCGGCGCAAACGGCAAGCAAAACGGAGGCCGAATGGCCTTGTACAAGGAATCAAATATCACACGCTAAGTACTCTATGGGTACGAAAAAAAGTACGAAAAAAAAAACGTTTGTAATTCTCTTTGAAGTACCGATGTGATATCGACCGTAACGATAAATAAGGCACGCCGGCGCAAACGGCAAGCAAAAACGGAGGCCGTAATGGCCTTGTACAAGGAATCAAATATCACACAAGCTAAGTACTCTATGGGTACGAAAAAAAACGAAAAAAAACGTTTGTAATTCTCTTTGAAGTACCGATGTGATATCGACCGTAACGATAAATAAGGCACGCCGGCGCAAACGGCAAAATAAGGCAAAACGGAGGCCGGAGGCCGAATGGCCTTGTACAAGGAATCAAATATCACACAAGCTAAGTACTCTATGGGTACGAAAAAAAGTACGAAAAAAAAACGTTTGTAATTCTCTTTGAAGTTGATGTGATATCGACCGTAACGATAAATAAGGCACGCCGGCGCAAACGGCAAGCAAAACGGAGGCCGAATGGCCTTGTACAAGGAATCAAATATCACACAAGCTAAGTACTCTATGGGTACGAAAAAAAGTACGAAAAAAAAACGTTTGTAATTCTCTTTGAAGTACCGATGTGATATCGACCGTAACGATAAATAAGGCACGCCGGCGCAAACGGCAAGCAAAACGGAGGCCGAATGGCCTTGTACAAGGAATCAAAATCACACAAGCTAAGTACTCTATGGGTACGAAAAAAAGTACGAAAAAAAAAAACGTTTGTAATTCTCTTTGAAGTACCGATGTGATATCGACCGTAACGATAAATAAGGCACGCCGGCGCAAACGGCAAGCAAAACGGAGGCCGAATGGCCTTGTACAAGGAATCAAAATCACACAAACGCTAAGTACTCTATGGGTACGAAAAAAAAAAAAGTACGAAAAAAAACGTTTGTAATTCTTTGAAGTACCGATGTGATATCGACCGTAACGATAAATAAGGCACGCCGGCGCAAACGGCAAGCAAAACGGAGGCCGTAATGGCCTTGTACAAGGAATCAAATATCACACAAGCTAAGTACTCTATGGGTACGAAAAAAAGTACGAAAAAAAAGGCATGTTTGTAATTCTCTTTGAAGTACCGATGTGATATCGACCGTAACGATAAATAAGGCACGCCGGCGCAAACGGCAAGCAAAACGGAGGCCGAATGGCCTTGTACAAGGAATCAAATATCACACGCTAAGTACTCTATGGGTACGAAAAAAAGTACGAAAAAAAACGTTTGTAATTCTCTTTGAAGTACCGATGTGATATCGACCGTAACGATAAATAAGGCACGCCGGCGCAAACGGCAAGCAAAACGGAGGCCGAATGGCCTTGTACAAGGAATCAAAATCACACAAGCTAAGTACTCTATGGGTACGAAAAAAAGTACGAAAAAAAACGTTTGTAATTCTCTTTCTCTTTGAAGTACCGATGTGATATCGACCGTCGTAACGATAAATAAGGCACGCCGGCGCAAACGGCAAGCAAAACGGAGGCCGTAATGGCCTTGTACAAGGAATCAAATATCACACAGCTAAGTACTCTATGGGTACGAAAAAAAGTACGAAAAAAAAAACGTTGTAATTCTCTTTGAAGTACCGATGTGATATCGACCGTAACGATAAATAAGGCACGCCGGCACAAACGGCAAGCAAAAACGGAGGCCGAATGGCCTTGTACAAGGAATCAAATATCACACAAGCTAAGTACTCTATGGGTACGAAAAAAAGTACGAAAAAAAACGTTTGTAATTCTCTTTGAAGTACCGATGTGATATCGACCGTAACGATAAATAAGGCACGCCGGCGCAAACGGCAAGCAAAACGGAGGCCGAATGGCCTTGTACAAGGAATCAAAATCACACAAGCTAAGTACTCTATGGGTACGAAAAAAAGTACGAAAAAAAAAAACGTTTGTAATTCTCTTTGAAGTACCGATGTGATATCGACCGTAACGATAAATAAGGCACGCCGGCGCAAACGGCAAGCAAAACGGAGGCCGAATGGCCTTGTACAAGGAATCAAATATCACACAAGCTAAGTACTCTATGGGTACGAAAAAAAGTACGAAAAAAAACGTTTGTAATTCTCTTTGAAGTACCGATGTGATATCGACCGTAACGATAAATAAGGCACGCCGGCGCAAACGGCAAGCAAAACGGAGGCCGTAATGGCCTTGTACAAGGAATCAAATATCACACAAGCTAAGTACTCTATGGGTACGAAAAAAAAACGAAAAAAAAAAACGTTTGTAATTCTCTTTGAAGTACCGATGTGATATCGACCGTAACGATAAATAAGGCACGCCGGCGCAAACGGCAAGCAAAACGGAGGCCGAATGGCCTTGTACAAGGAATCAAAATCACACAAGCTAAGTACTCTATGGGTACGAAAAAAAGTACGAAAAAAAAACGTTTGTAATTCTCTTTGAAGTACCGTACCGATGTGATATCGACCGTAACGATAAATAAGGCACGCCGGCGCAAACGGCAAGCAAAACGGAGGCCGTAATGGCCTTGTACAAGGAATCAAAAATCACACAAGCTAAGTACTCTATGGGTACGAAAAAAAGTACGAAAAAAAAAAACGTTGTAATTCTCTTTGAAGTACCGATGTGATATCGACTCGTAACGATAAATAAGGCACGCCGGCGCAAACGGCAAGCAAAAAAACGGAGGCCGAATGGCCTTGTACAAGGAATCAAATATCACACAAGCTAGTAGTCTATGGGTACGAAAAAAACGTACGAAAAAAAACGTTTGTAATTCTCTTTGAAGTACCGATGTGATATCGACCGTAACGATAAATAAGGCACGCCGGCGCAAACGGCAAGCAAAACGGAGGCCGAATGGCCTTGTACAAGGAATCAAAATCACACAAGCTAAGTACTCTATGGGTACGAAAAAAAGTACGAAAAAAAAAAAAAAACGTTTGTAATTCTCTTTGAAGTACCGACCGATGATATCGACCGTAACGATAAATAAGGCACGCCGGCGCAAACGGCAAGAAAAACGGAGGCCGTAATGGCCTTGTACAAGGAATCAAATATCACACAAGCTAAGTACTCTATGGGTACGAAAAAAAGTACGAAAAAAAAAACGTTTGTAATTCTCTTTGAAGTACCGATGTGATATCGACCGTAACGATAAATAAGGCACGCCGGCGCAAACGGCAAGAAAACGGAGGCCGAATGGCCTTGTACAAGGAATCAAATATCACACAAGCTAAGTACTCTATGGGTACGAAAAAAAGTACGAAAAAAAACGTTTGTAATTCTCTTTGAAGTACCGATGTGATATCGACCGTAACGATAAATAAGGCACGCCGGCGCAAACGGCAAGCAAAACGGAGGCCGAATGGCCTTGTACAAGGAATCAAATATCACACAAGCTAAGTACTCTATGGGTACGAAAAAAAGTACGAAAAAAAAACGTTTGTAATTCTCTTTGAAGTACCGATGTGATATCGACAACGATAAATAAGGCACGCCGGCGCAAACGGCAAGAAAAACGGAGGCCGTAATGGCCTTGTACAAGGAATCAAAAATCACACAAGCTAGTACTCTATGGGTACGAAAAAAAGTACGAAAAAAAACGTTTGTAATTCTCTTTGAAGTACCGATGTGATATCGACTCGAACGATAAATAAGGCACGCCGGCGCAAACGGCAAGCAAAAACGGAGGCCGAATGGCCTTGTACAAGGAATCAAATATCACACAAGCTAAGTACTCTATGGGTACGAAAAAAAGTACGAAAAAAAAAACGTTTGTAATTCTCTTTGAAGTACCGATGTGATATCGACCGAACGATAAATAAGGCACGCCGGCGCAAACGGCAAGCAAAACGGAGGCCGTAATGGCCTTGTACAAGGAATCAAAAATATCACACTAAGTAAGTACTCTATGGGTACGAAAAAAAAAAGTACGAAAAAAACGTTTGTAATTCTCTTTGAAGTACCGATGTGATATCGACCGTAACGATAAATAAGGCACGCCGGCGCAAACGGCAAGCAAAACGGAGGCCGAATGGCCTTGTACAAGGAATCAAAATCACACGCTAAGTACTCTATGGGTACGAAAAAAAGTACGAAAAAAAAAAAATGTTTGTAATTCTCTTTGAAGTACCGATGTGATATCGACCGTAACGATAAATAAGGCACGCCGGCGCAAACGGCAAGCAAAACGGAGGCCAGAATGGCCTTGTACAAGGAATCAAATATCACACAGCTAAGTACTCTATGGGTACGAAAAAAAGTACGAAAAAAAAACGTTTGTAATTCTCTTTGAAGTACCGATGTGATATCGACCGTAACGATAAATAAGGCACGCCGGCGCAAACGGCAAGCAAAACGGAGGCCGAATGGCCTTGTACAAGGAATCAAATATCACACAAGCGCTAAGTACTCTATGGGTACGAAAAAAAGTACGAAAAAAAACGTTTGTAATTCTCTTTGAAGTACCGATGTGATATCGACCGTAACGATAAATAAGGCACGCCGGCACAAACGGCAAGCAAAACGGAGGCCGAATGGCCTTGTACAAGGAATCAAAATCACACAAGCTAAGTACTCTATGGGTACGAAAAAAAGTACGAAAAAAAACGTTTGTAATTCTCTTTGAAGTACCGATGTGATATCGACCGTAACGATAAATAAGGCACGCCGGCGCAAACGGCAAGCAAAACGGAGGCCGTAATGGCCTTGTACAAGGAATCAAAAATCACACGCTAAGTACTCTATGGGTACGAAAAAAAGTACGAAAAAAAAAACGTTTGTAATTCTCTTTGAAGTACCGATGTGATATCGACCGTAACGATAAATAAGGCACGCCGGCGCAAACGGCAAGCAAAACGGAGGCCGAATGGCCTTGTACAAGGAATCAAATATCACACAAGCTAAGTACTCTATGGGTACGAAAAAAAGTACGAAAAAAACGTTTGTAATTCTCTTTGAAGTACCGATGTGATATCGACCGTAACGATAATAAGGCACGCCGGCGCAAACGGCAAGCAAAACGGAGGCCGAATGGCCTTGTACAAGGAATCAAATATCACACAAGTACTCTATGGGTACGAAAAAAAAAAGTACGAAAAAAAACGTTTGTAATTCTCTTTGAAGTACCGATGTGATATCGACCGTAACGATAAATAAGGCACGCCGGCGCAAACGGCAAGCAAAACGGAGGCCGTAATGGCCTTGTACAAGGAATCAAATATCACACAAGCTAAGTACTCTATGGGTACGAAAAAAAGTACGAAAAAAAAAAAAACGTTTGTAATTCTCTTTGAAGTACCGATGTGATATCGACCGTAACGATAAATAAGGCACGCCGGCGCAAACGGCAAGCAAAACGGAGGCCGTAATGGCCTTGTACAAGGAATCAAAAATCACACAAGCTAAGTACTCTATGGGTACGAAAAAAAGTACGAAAAAAAAAAAAATTTGTAATTCTCTTTGAAGTACCGATGTGATATCGACCGTAACGATAAATAAGGCACGCCGGCGCAAACGGCAAGCAAAACGGAGGCCGAATGGCCTTGTACAAGGAATCAAATATCACACAAGCTAAGTACTCTATGGGTACGAAAAAAAGTACGAAAAAAAACGTTTGTAATTCTCTTTGAAGTACCGATGTGATATCGACCGTAACGATAAATAAGGCACGCCGGCGCAAACGGCAAGCAAAACGGAGGCCGTAATGGCCTTGTACAAGGAATCAAATATCACACAAGCTAAGTACTCTATGGGTACGAAAAAAAGTACGAAAAAAAAACGTTTGTAATTCTCTTTGAAGTACCGATGTGATATCGACCGTAACGATAAATAAGGCACGCCGGCGCAAACGGCAAGCAAAACGGAGGCCGAATGGCCTTGTACAAGGAATCAAAATCACACGCTAAGTACTCTATGGGTACGAAAAAAAGTACGAAAAAAAAACGTTTGTAATTCTCTTTGAAGTACCGATGTGATATCGACCGAACGAACGATAAATAAGGCACGCCGGCGCAAACGGCAAGCAAAACGGAGGCCGTAATGGCCTTGTACAAGGAATCAAATATCACACAAGCTAGTACTCTATGGGTACGAAAAAAAGTACGAAAAAAACGTTTGTAATTCTCTTTGAAGTACCGATGTGATATCGACCGTAAACGATAAATAAGGCACGCCGGCGCAAACGGCAAGCAAAACGGAGGCCGAATGGCCTTGTACAAGGAATCAAAATCATCACACTAAGTACTCTATGGGTACGAAAAAAAGTACGAAAAAAAAACGTTTGTAATTCTCTTTGAAGTACCGATGTGATATCGACCGTAACGATAAATAAGGCACGCCGGCGCAAACGGCAAGCAAAACGGAGGCCGAAATGGCCTTGTACAAGGAATCAAATATCACACAAGCTAGTACTCTATGGGTACGAAAAAAACGAAAAAAAACGTTTGTAATTCTCTTTGAAGTACCGATGTGATATCGACCGTAACGATAAATAAGGCACGCCGGCGCAAACGGCAAGCAAAACGGAGGCCGAATGGCCTTGTACAAGGAATCAAATATCACACAAGCTAAGTACTCTATGGGTACGAAAAAAAGTACGAAAAAAAAATGTTGTAATTCTCTTTGAAGTACCGATGTGATATCGACCGTAACGATAAATAAGGCACGCCGGCGCAAACGGCAAGCAAAACGGAGGCCGAATGGCCTTGTACAAGGAATCAAATATCACACAAGCTAAGTACTCTATGGGTACGAAAAAAAGTACGAAAAAAACGTTTGTAATTCTCTTTGAAGTACCGATGTGATATCGACCGTAACGATAAATAAGGCACGCCGGCGCAAACGGCAAGCAAAACGGAGGCCGTAATGGCCTTGTACAAGGAATCAAATATCACACGCTAAGTACTCTATGGGTACGAAAAAAAGTACGAAAAAAAAAAAAAAACGTTTGTAATTCTCTTTGAAGTACCGATGTGATATCGACCGTAACGATAAATAAGGCACGCCGGCACAAACGGCAAGCAAAACGGAGGCCGAATGGCCTTGTACAAGGAATCAAAAATCACACGCTAAGTACTCTATGGGTACGAAAAAAAGTACGAAAAAAAAAAACGTTTGTAATTCTCTTTGAAGTACCGATGTGATATCGACCGTAACGATAAATAAGGCACGCCGGCGCAAACGGCAAGAAAAACGGAGGCCGTAATGGCCTTGTACAAGGAATCAAAAATCACACAAGCTAAGTACTCTATGGGTACGAAAAAAAGTACGAAAAAAAACGTTTGTAATTCTCTTTGAAGTACCGATGTGATATCGACCGTAAACGATAAATAAGGCACGCCGGCGCAAACGGCAAGAAAACGGAGGCCGTAATGGCCTTGTACAAGGAATCAAATATCACACAAGCGCTAAGTACTCTATGGGTACGAAAAAAAGTACGAAAAAAACGTTTGTAATTCTCTTTGAAGTACCGATGTGATATCGACCGTAACGATATAAAAAGGCACGCCGGCGCAAACGGCAAGCAAAACGGAGGCCGAATGGCCTTGTACAAGGAATCAAATATCACACAAAGTACTCTATGGGTACGAAAAAAAGTACGAAAAAAAAAAATTTGTAATTCTCTTTGAAGTACCGATGTGATATCGACCGTAACGATAAATAAGGCACGCCGGCGCAAACGGCAAGCAAAACGGAGGCCGAATGGCCTTGTACAAGGAATCAAATATCACACAAGCTAAGTACTCTATGGGTACGAAAAAAAGTACGAAAAAAAACGTTTGTAATTCTCTTTGAAGTACCGATGTGATATCGACCGTAACGATAAATAAGGCACGCCGGCGCAAACGGCAAGAAAAACGGAGGCCGTAATGGCCTTGTACAAGGAATCAAATATCACACGCTAAGTACTCTATGGGTACGAAAAAAAGTACGAAAAAAACGTTTGTAATTCTCTTTGAAGTACCGATGTGATATCGACCGTAACGATAAATAAGGCAGCCGGCGCAAACGGCAAGCAAAACGGAGGCCGAATGGCCTTGTACAAGGAATCAAATATCACACGCTAAGTACTCTATGGGTACGAAAAAAAGTACGAAAAAAAAAAACGTTTGTAATTCTCTTTGAAGTACCGATGTGATATCGACCGTAACGATAAATAAGGCACGCCGGCACAAACGGCAAGCAAAACGGAGGCCGAATGGCCTTGTACAAGGAATCAAAAATCACACGCTAAGTACTCTATGGGTACGAAAAAAAGTACGAAAAAAAACGTTTGTAATTCTCTTTGAAGTACCGATGTGATATCGACCGTAACGATAAATAAGGCACGCCGGCGCAAACGGCAAGCAAAACGGAGGCCGAATGGCCTTGTACAAGGAATCAAATATCACACGCTAGGTACTCTATGGGTACGAAAAAAAGTACGAAAAAAAAACGTTTGTAATTCTCTTTGAAGTACCGATGTGATATCGACCGTAACGATAAATAAGGCACGCCGGCGCAAACGGCAAGCAAAACGGAGGCCGTAATGGCCTTGTACAAGGAATCAAATATCACACGCTAAGTACTCTATGGGTACGAAAAAAAGTACGAAAAAAAACGTTTGTAATTCTCTTTGAAGTACCGATGTGATATCGACCGTAACGATAAATAAGGCACGCCGGCGCAAACGGCAAGCAAAACGGAGGCCGTAATGGCCTTGTACAAGGAATCAAAAATCACACAAGCTAAGTACTCTATGGGTACGAAAAAAAGTACGAAAAAAAACGTTTGTAATTCTCTTTGAAGTACCGATGTGATATCGACCGTAACGATAAATAAGGCACGCCGGCGCAAACGGCAAGAAAAACGGAGGCCGTAATGGCCTTGTACAAGGAATCAAATATCACACGCTAAGTAGTCTATGGGTACGAAAAAAAGTACGAAAAAAACGTTTGTAATTCTCTTTGAAGTACCGATGTGATATCGACCGTAACGATAAATAAGGCACGCCGGCGCAAACGGCAAGCAAAACGGAGGCCGTAATGGCCTTGTACAAGGAATCAAATATCACACAAGCTAAAGTACTCTATGGGTACGAAAAAAAGTACGAAAAAAAACGTTTGTAATTCTCTTTGAAGTACCGATGTGATATCGACCGTAACGATAAATAAGGCACGCCGGCACAAACGGCAAGCAAAACGGAGGCCGAATGGCCTTGTACAAGGAATCAAAAATCACACAAGCTAAGTACTCTATGGGTACGAAAAAAAGTACGAAAAAAAACGTTTGTAATTCTCTTTGAAGTACCGATGTGATATCGACCGTAACGATAAATAAGGCACGCCGGCGCAAACGGCAAGAAAACGGAGGCCGTAATGGCCTTGTACAAGGAATCAAATATCACACAAGCTTAGTAGTCTATGGGTACGAAAAAAAGTACGAAAAAAAACGTTTGTAATTCTCTTTGAAGTACCGATGTGATATCGACCGTAACGATAAATAAGGCACGCCGGCGCAAACGGCAAGCAAAACGGAGGCCGAATGGCCTTGTACAAGGAATCAAATATCACAAAGCTAAGTACTCTATGGGTACGAAAAAAAGTACGAAAAAAAACGTTTGTAATTCTCTTTGAAGTACCGATGTGATATCGACCGTAACGATAAATAAGGCACGCCGGCGCAAACGGCAAGCAAAACGGAGGCCGAATGGCCTTGTACAAGGAATCAAAAATCACACAAGCTAAGTACTCTATGGGTACGAAAAAAAGTACGAAAAAAAACGTTTGTAATTCTCTTTGAAGTACCGATGTGATATCGACCGTAACGATAAATAAGGCACGCCGGCGCAAACGGCAAGCAAAACGGAGGCCGAATGGCCTTGTACAAGGAATCAAAAATCACACAAGCTAAGTACTCTATGGGTACGAAAAAAAGTACGAAAAAAAACGTTTGTAATTCTCTTTGAAGTACCGATGTGATATCGACCGTAACGATAAATAAGGCACGCCGGCGCAAACGGCAAGCAAAACGGAGGCCGAATGGCCTTGTACAAGGAATCAAAAATCACACGCTAGTACTCTATGGGTACGAAAAAAAGTACGAAAAAAAACGTTTGTAATTCTCTTTGAAGTACCGATGTGATATCGACCGTAACGATAAATAAGGCACGCCGGCGCAAACGGCAAGCAAAACGGAGGCCGTAATGGCCTTGTACAAGGAATCAAAAATCACACAAGCTAAGTACTCTATGGGTACGAAAAAAAGTACGAAAAAAAACGTTTGTAATTCTCTTTGAAGTACCGATGTGATATCGACCGTAACGATAAATAAGGCACGCCGGCGCAAACGGCAAGAAAACGGAGGCCGAATGGCCTTGTACAAGGAATCAAAAATCACACGCTAAGTACTCTATGGGTACGAAAAAAAGTACGAAAAAAACGTTTGTAATTCTCTTTGAAGTACCGATGTGATATCGACCGTAACGATAAATAAGGCACGCCGGCGCAAACGGCAAGCAAAACGGAGGCCGAATGGCCTTGTACAAGGAATCAAATATCACACGCTAAGTACTCTATGGGTACGAAAAAAAGTACGAAAAAAACGTTTGTAATTCTCTTTGAAGTACCGATGTGATATCGACCGTAACGATAAATAAGGCACGCCGGCGCAAACGGCAAGAAAACGGAGGCCGAATGGCCTTGTACAAGGAATCAAATATCACACAAGCTAAGTACTCTATGGGTACGAAAAAAAGTACGAAAAAAAACGTTTGTAATTCTCTTTGAAGTACCGATGTGATATCGACCGTAACGATAAATAAGGCACGCCGGCGCAAACGGCAAGCAAAACGGAGGCCGTAATGGCCTTGTACAAGGAATCAAATATCACACAAGCTAAGTACTCTATGGGTACGAAAAAAAGTACGAAAAAAAAACGTTTGTAATTCTCTTTGAAGTACCGATGTGATATCGACCGTAACGATAAATAAGGCACGCCGGCGCAAACGGCAAGCAAAACGGAGGCCGAATGGCCTTGTACAAGGAATCAAAAATCACACGCTTAAGTACTCTATGGGTACGAAAAAACGTAAAAAAAAAAAACGTTTGTAATTCTCTTTGAAGTACCGATGTGATATCGACCGTAACGATAAATAAGGCACGCCGGCGCAAACGGCAAGAAAACGGAGGCCGAATGGCCTTGTACAAGGAATCAAATATCACACAGCTAAGTACTCTATGGGTACGAAAAAAAGTACGAAAAAAACGTTTGTAATTCTCTTTGAAGTACCGATGTGATATCGACCGTAACGATAAATAAGGCACGCCGGCGCAAACGGCAAGCAAAACGGAGGCCGAATGGCCTTGTACAAGGAATCAAAATCACACAAGCTAAGTACTCTATGGGTACGAAAAAAAGTACGAAAAAAAACGTTTGTAATTCTCTTTGAAGTACCGATGTGATATCGACCGTAACGATAAATAAGGCACGCCGGCGCAAACGGCAAGAAAAACGGAGGCCGAATGGCCTTGTACAAGGAATCAAATATCACACAAGCTAAGTACTCTATGGGTACGAAAAAAAGTACGAAAAAAAACGTTTGTAATTCTCTTTGAAGTACCGATGTGATATCGACCGTAACGATAAATAAGGCACGCCGGCGCAAACGGCAAGAAAACGGAGGCCGAATGGCCTTGTACAAGGAATCAAATATCACACAAGCTAAGTACTCTATGGGTACGAAAAAAAGTACGAAAAAAAACGTTTGTAATTCTCTTTGAAGTACCGATGTGATATCGACCGTAACGATAAATAAGGCACGCCGGCGCAAACGGCAAGCAAAACGGAGGCCGAATGGCCTTGTACAAGGAATCAAATATCACACAAGCTAAAGTACTCTATGGGTACGAAAAAAAGTACGAAAAAAAACGTTTGTAATTCTCTTTGAAGTACCGATGTGATATCGACCGTAACGATAAATAAGGCACGCCGGCACAAACGGCAAGCAAAACGGAGGCCGAATGGCCTTGTACAAGGAATCAAAAATCACACGCTAAGTACTCTATGGGTACGAAAAAAAGTACGAAAAAAAAAAAAAAATTTTGTAATTCTCTTTGAAGTACCGATGTGATATCGACCGTAACGATAAATAAGGCACGCCGGCGCAAACGGCAAGAAAAACGGAGGCCGAATGGCCTTGTACAAGGAATCAAATATCACACAAGCTAGTAGTCTCTATGGGTACGAAAAAAAGTACGAAAAAAAAACGTTTGTAATTCTCTTTGAAGTACCGATGTGATATCGACCGTAACGATAAATAAGGCACGCCGGCGCAAACGGCAAGCAAAACGGAGGCCGTAATGGCCTTGTACAAGGAATCAAATATCACACAAGCTTAAGTACTCTATGGGTACGAAAAAAAGTACGAAAAAAAAACGTTTGTAATTCTCTTTGAAGTACCGATGTGATATCGACCGTAACGATAAATAAGGCACGCCGGCGCAAACGGCAAGCAAAACGGAGGCCGTAATGGCCTTGTACAAGGAATCAAATATCACACGCTAAGTACTCTATGGGTACGAAAAAAAGTACGAAAAAAACGTTTGTAATTCTCTTTGAAGTACCGATGTGATATCGACCGTAACGATAAATAAGGCACGCCGGCGCAAACGGCAAGCAAAACGGAGGCCGAATGGCCTTGTACAAGGAATCAAATATCACACGCTAAGTACTCTATGGGTACGAAAAAAAGTACGAAAAAAAACGTTTGTAATTCTCTTTGAAGTACCGATGTGATATCGACCGTAACGATAAATAAGGCACGCCGGCGCAAACGGCAAGAAAAACGGAGGCCGTAATGGCCTTGTACAAGGAATCAAAAATCACACAAGCTAAGTACTCTATGGGTACGAAAAAAAGTACGAAAAAAAACGTTTGTAATTCTCTTTGAAGTACCGATGTGATATCGACCGTAACGATAAATAAGGCACGCCGGCGCAAACGGCAAGCAAAACGGAGGCCGAATGGCCTTGTACAAGGAATCAAATATCACACAAGCTTAAGTAGTCTATGGGTACGAAAAAAAGTACGAAAAAAACGTTTGTAATTCTTTTGAAGTACCGATGTGATATCGACCGTAACGATAAATAAGGCACGCCGGCGCAAACGGCAAGCAAAACGGAGGCCGAATGGCCTTGTACAAGGAATCAAATATCACACAAGCTAAGTACTCTATGGGTACGAAAAAAAGTACGAAAAAAAACGTTTGTAATTCTCTTTGAAGTACCGATGTGATATCGACCGTAACGATAAATAAGGCACGCCGGCACAAACGGCAAGCAAAACGGAGGCCGAATGGCCTTGTACAAGGAATCAAAAATCACACAAGCTTAAGTACTCTATGGGTACGAAAAAAAAACGAACGAAAAAAAACGTTTGTAATTCTCTTTGAAGTACCGATGTGATATCGACCGTAACGATAAATAAGGCACGCCGGCGCAAACGGCAAGAAAACGGAGGCCGAATGGCCTTGTACAAGGAATCAAAATCACACAAGCTTAAGTACTCTATGGGTACGAAAAAAAGTACGAAAAAAAAAAAAATGTTTGTAATTCTCTTTGAAGTACCGATGTGATATCGACCGTAACGATAAATAAGGCACGCCGGCACAAACGGCAAGCAAAACGGAGGCCGAATGGCCTTGTACAAGGAATCAAAAATCACACAAGCTTAGTACTCTATGGGTACGAAAAAAAGTACGAAAAAAAACGTTTGTAATTCTCTTTGAAGTACCGATGTGATATCGACCGTAACGATAAATAAGGCACGCCGGCGCAAACGGCAAGAAAAACGGAGGCCGAATGGCCTTGTACAAGGAATCAAATATCACACAAGCTAGTAGTCTCTATGGGTACGAAAAAAAGTACGAAAAAAACGTTTGTAATTCTCTTTGAAGTACCGATGTGATATCGACCGTAACGATAAATAAGGCACGCCGGCGCAAACGGCAAGCAAAACGGAGGCCGAATGGCCTTGTACAAGGAATCAAATATCACACAAGCTAAGTACTCTATGGGTACGAAAAAAAAGTACGAAAAAAAAAACGTTTGTAATTCTCTTTGAAGTACTGATGTGATATCGACCGAACGATAAATAAGGCACGCCGGCACAAACGGCAAGCAAAACGGAGGCCGAATGGCCTTGTACAAGGAATCAAAAATCACACGCTTAAGTACTCTATGGGTACGAAAAAAAGTACGAAAAAAAACGTTTGTAATTCTCTTTGAAGTACCGATGTGATATCGACCGTAACGATAAATAAGGCACGCCGGCGCAAACGGCAAGAAAACGGAGGCCGTAATGGCCTTGTACAAGGAATCAAAATCACACAAGCTAAGTACTCTATGGGTACGAAAAAAAGTACGAAAAAAAATGTTTGTAATTCTCTTTGAAGTACCGATGTGATATCGACCGTAACGATAAATAAGGCACGCCGGCGCAAACGGCAAGAAAAACGGAGGCCGAATGGCCTTGTACAAGGAATCAAATATCACACGCTAAGTAGTCTATGGGTACGAAAAAAAGTACGAAAAAAACGTTTGTAATTCTCTTTGAAGTACCGATGTGATACGACCGTAACGATAAATAAGGCACGCCGGCGCAAACGGCAAGCAAAACGGAGGCCGAATGGCCTTGTACAAGGAATCAAATATCACACAAGCTAAGTACTCTATGGGTACGAAAAAAAGTACGAAAAAAAACGTTTGTAATTCTCTTTGAAGTACCGATGTGATATCGACCGTAACGATAAATAAGGCACGCCGGCACAAACGGCAAGCAAAACGGAGGCCGAATGGCCTTGTACAAGGAATCAAAAATCACACGCTTAAGTACTCTATGGGTACGAAAAAAAGTACGAAAAAAAACGTTTGTAATTCTCTTTGAAGTACCGATGTGATATCGACCGTAACGATAAATAAGGCACGCCGGCGCAAACGGCAAGAAAAACGGAGGCCGAATGGCCTTGTACAAGGAATCAAATATCACACAAGCTAGTAGTCTATGGGTACGAAAAAAAGTACGAAAAAAACGTTTGTAATTCTCTTTGAAGTACCGATGTGATATCGACCGTAACGATAAATAAGGCACGCCGGCGCAAACGGCAAGCAAAACGGAGGCCGAATGGCCTTGTACAAGGAATCAAATATCACACACGCTTAAGTACTCTATGGGTACGAAAAAAAGTACGAAAAAAAAAAAATGTTTGCAATTCTCTTTGAATTACCGATGTGATATCGACCGTAACGATAAATAAGGCACGCCGGCACAAACGGCAAGCAAAACGGAGGCCGAATGGCCTTGTACAAGGAATCAAAAATCACACAAGCTAAGTACTCTATGGGTACGAAAAAAAGTACGAAAAAAAATTTTGTAATTCTCTTTGAAGTACCGATGTGATATCGACCGTAACGATAAATAAGGCACGCCGGCGCAAACGGCAAGAAAAACGGAGGCCGAATGGCCTTGTACAAGGAATCAAATATCACACAAGCTAGTAGTCTATGGGTACGAAAAAAAGTACGAAAAAAAACGTTTGTAATTCTCTTTGAAGTACCGATGTGATATCGACCGAACGATAAATAAGGCACGCCGGCGCAAACGGCAAGCAAAACGGAGGCCGAATGGCCTTGTACAAGGAATCAAATATCACACGCTAAGTACTCTATGGGTACGAAAAAAAGTACGAAAAAAACGTTTGTAATTCTCTTTGAAGTACCGATGTGATATCGACCGTAACGATAAATAAGGCACGCCGGCGCAAACGGCAAGCAAAACGGAGGCCGAATGGCCTTGTACAAGGAATCAAAAATCACACGCTTAAGTACTCTATGGGTACGAAAAAAAGTACGAAAAAAAAAAATGTTTGTAATTCTCTTTGAAGTACCGATGTGATATCGACCGTAACGATAAATAAGGCACGCCGGCGCAAACGGCAAGAAAAACGGAGGCCGTAATGGCCTTGTACAAGGAATCAAATATCACACAAGCTTAGTAGTCTATGGGTACGAAAAAAAGTACGAAATAAAACGTTTGTAATTCTCTTTGAAGTACCGATGTGATATCGACCGAACGATAAATAAGGCACGCCGGCGCAAACGGCAAGCAAAACGGAGGCCGAATGGCCTTGTACAAGGAATCAAATATCACACAAGCTTAAGTACTCTATGGGTACGAAAAAAAGTACGAAAAAAAACGTTTGTAATTCTCTTTGAATTACCGATGTGATATCGACCGTAACGATAAATAAGGCACGCCGGCACAAACGGCAAGCAAAACGGAGGCCGAATGGCCTTGTACAAGGAATCAAAAATCACACGCTTAAGTACTCTATGGGTACGAAAAAAAGTACGAAAAAAAACGTTTGTAATTCTCTTTGAAGTACCGATGTGATATCGACCGTAACGATAAATAAGGCACGCCGGCGCAAACGGCAAGAAAAACGGAGGCCGAAATGGCCTTGTACAAGGAATCAAATATCACACGCTTAGTAGTCTATGGGTACGAAAAAAAGTACGAAAAAAACGTTTGTAATTCTCTTTGAAGTACCGATGTGATATCGACCGAACGATAAATAAGGCACGCCGGCGCAAACGGCAAGCAAAACGGAGGCCGTAATGGCCTTGTACAAGGAATCAAAATCACACGCTTAGTACTCTATGGGTACGAAAAAAGTACGAAATAAAACGTTTGTAATTCTCTTTGAAGTACCGATGTGATATCGACCGTAACGATAAATAAGGCACGCCGGCGCAAACGGCAAGCAAAACGGAGGCCGAATGGCCTTGTACAAGGAATCAAATATCACACGCTTAAGTACTCTATGGGTACGAAAAAAAGTACGAAAAAAAACGTTTGCAATTCTCTTTGAATTACCGATGTGATATCGACCGTAACGATAAATAAGGCACGCCGGCACAAACGGCAAGCAAAACGGAGGCCGAATGGCCTTGTACAAGGAATCAAAAATCACACGCTTAAGTACTCTATGGGTACGAAAAAAAGTACGAAAAAAAACGTTTGTAATTCTCTTTGAAGTACCGATGTGATATCGACCGAACGATAAATAAGGCACGCCGGCGCAAACGGCAAGAAAAACGGAGGCCGAATGGCCTTGTACAAGGAATCAAATATCACACGCTAGGTAGTACTCTATGGGTACGAAAAAAAGTACGAAAAAAAACGTTTGTAATTCTCTTTGAAGTACCGATGTGATATCGACCGTAACGATAAATAAGGCACGCCGGCGCAAACGGCAAGAAAAACGGAGGCCGAATGGCCTTGTACAAGGAATCAAATATCACACACGCTAAAGTACTCTATGGGTACGAAAAAAAGTACGAAAAAAAACGTTTAAATTCTCTTTGAAGTACCGATGTGATATCGACCGAACGATAAATAAGGCACGCCGGCACAAACGGCAAGCAAAACGGAGGCCGAATGGCCTTGTACAAGGAATCAAAAATCACACGCTTAAGTACTCTATGGGTACGAAAAAAGTACGAAAAAAAATGTTTGTAATTCTCTTTGAAGTACCGATGTGATATCGACCGTAACGATAAATAAGGCACGCCGGCGCAAACGGCAAGAAAAACGGAGGCCGAATGGCCTTGTACAAGGAATCAAATATCACACGCTAGGTAGTCTATGGGTACGAAAAAAAGTACGAAAAAAACGTTTGTAATTCTCTTTGAAGTACCGATGTGATATCGACCGTAACGATAAATAAGGCACGCCGGCGCAAACGGCAAGCAAAACGGAGGCCGAATGGCCTTGTACAAGGAATCAAATATCACACGCTAAGTACTCTATGGGTACGAAAAAAAGTACGAAAAAAAACGTTTGCAATTCTCTTTGAATTACCGATGTGATATCGACCAGAACGATAAATAAGGCACGCCGGCACAAACGGCAAGCAAAACGGAGGCCAGAATGGCCTTGTACAAGGAATCAAAAATCACACAGCTAAGTACTCTATGGGTACGAAAAAAAGTACGAAAAAAAACGTTTGTAATTCTCTTTGAAGTACCGATGTGATATCGACCGAACGATAAATAAGGCACGCCGGCGCAAACGGCAAGAAAACGGAGGCCGAATGGCCTTGTACAAGGAATCAAATATCACACGCTTAGGTAGTCTATGGGTACGAAAAAAAGTACGAAAAAAACGTTTGTAATTCTCTTTGAAGTACCGATGTGATATCGACCGTAACGATAAAAATAAGGCACGCCGGCGCAAACGGCAAGCAAAACGGAGGCCAGAATGGCCTTGTACAAGGAATCAAAAATCACACAGTTAGGTAGTCTATGGGTACGAAAAAAGTACGAAATAAAACGTTTGTAATTCTCTTTGAAGTACTGATGTGATATCGACCAGAACGATAAATAAGGCACGCCGGCGCAAACGGCAAGCAAAACGGAGGCCAGAATGGCCTTGTACAAGGAATCAAATATCACACAATTAAGTACTCTATGGGTACGAAAAAAAGTACGAAAAAAAAACGTTTGCAATTCTCTTTGAATTACTGATGTGATATCGACCAGAACGATAAATAAGGCACGCCGGCACAAACGGCAAGCAAAACGGAGGCCGAATGGCCTTGTACAAGGAATCAAAAATCACACGCTTAAGTACTCTATGGGTACGAAAAAAAGTACGAAAAAAAATGTTTGTAATTCTCTTTGAAGTACTGATGTGATATCGACCAGAACGATAAATAAGGCACGCCGGCGCAAACGGCAAGAAAAACGGAGGCCGAATGGCCTTGTACAAGGAATCAAATATCACACGCTTAGGTAGTCTATGGGTACGAAAAAAAGTACGAAAAAAAACGTTTGTAATTATCTTTGAAGTACCGATGTGATATCGACCGAACGATAAATAAGGCACGCCGGCGCAAACGGCAAGAAAAACGGAGGCCGAATGGCCTTGTACAAGGAATCAAATATCACACGCTAAAGTACTCTATGGGTACGAAAAAAAGTACGAAAAAAAACGTTTGCAATTCTCTTGAATACCGATGTGATATCGACCGAACGATAAATAAGGCACGCCGGCGCAAACGGCAAGCAAAACGGAGGCCGAAAGGCCTTGTACAAGGAATCAAAAATCACACAGCTAAGTACTCTATGGGTACGAAAAAACGAAAAAAAATGTTTGTAATTCTCTTTGAAGTACCGATG
The DNA here is from genome assembly GCA_036785695.1 of Gentiana straminea. NCBI lineage: Eukaryota > Viridiplantae > Streptophyta > Magnoliopsida > Gentianales > Gentianaceae > Gentiana > Gentiana straminea. The sequence continues at coordinate 64,526 of JAVUPR010000128.1, read as the reverse complement.
TGATATCGACCGAACGATAAATAAGGCACGCCGGCGCAAACGGCAAGAAAAACGGAGGCCGAATGGCCTTGTACAAGGAATCAAATATCACACGCTTAGGTAGTCTATGGGTACGAAAAAAAGTACGAAATAAAACGTTTGTAATTCTCTTTGAAGTACCGATGTGATATCGACCGTAACGATAAATAAGGCACGCCGGCGCAAACGGCAAGCAAAACGGGAGGCCGAATGGCCTTGTACAAGGAATCAAATATCACACGCTAAGTACTCTATGGGTACGAAAAAAAGTACGAAAAAAAAACGTTTGCAATTCTCTTGAATTACCGATGTGATATCGACCGAACGATAAATAAGGCACGCCGGCACAAACGGCAAGCAAAACGGAGGCCGAATGGCCTTGTACAAGGAATCAAAAATCACACGCTTAAGTACTCTATGGGTACGAAAAAAAGTACGAAAAAAACGTTTGTAATTCTCTTTGAAGTACCGATGTGATATCGACCGAACGATAAATAAGGCACGCCGGCGCAAACGGCAAGAAAACGGAGGCCGAATGGCCTTGTACAAGGAATCAAATATCACACGCTTAGTAGTACTCTATGGGTACGAAAAAAAGTACGAAAAAAACGTTTGTAATTCTCTTTGAAGTACCGATGTGATATCGACCGAACGATAAATAAGGCACGCCGGCACAAACGGCAAGCAAAACGGAGGCCGAATGGCCTTGTACAAGGAATCAAAATCACACGCTTAAGTACTCTATGGGTACGAAAAAAAAATACGAAAAAAAATGTTTGTAATTCTCTTTGAAGTACTGATGTGATATCGACCAGAACGATAAATAAGGCACGCCGGCGCAAACGGCAAGAAAAACGGAGGCCGAATGGCCTTGTACAAGGAATCAAATATCACACGGTTAGTAGTCTATGGGTACGAAAAAAAGTACGAAATAAAACGTTTGTAATTCTCTTTGAAGTACTGATGTGATATCGACCAGAACGATAAATAAGGCACGCCGGCGCAAACGGCAAGCAAAACGGAGGCCAGAATGGCCTTGTACAAGGAATCAAATATCACACAGTAAGTACTCTATGGGTACGAAAAAAAGTACAAAAAAAAACGTTTGCAATTCTCTTTGAATTACTGATGTGATATCGACCAGAACGATAAATAAGGCACGCCGGCACAAACGGCAAGCAAAACGGAGGCCAAAATGGCCTTGTACAAGGAATCAAAAATCACACAGTTAAGTACTCTATGGGTACGAAAAAAAGTACGAAAAAAAACGTTTGTAATTCTCTTTGAAGTACTGATGTGATATCGACCAGAACGATAAATAAGGCACGCCGGCGCAAACGGCAAGAAAAACGGAGGCCGAATGGCCTTGTACAAGGAATCAAATATCACACGGTAAAGTACTCTATGGGTACGAAAAAAAGTACGAAAAAAAACGTTTGTAATTCTCTTTGAAGTACGATGTGATATCAACCAGAACGATAAATAAGGCACGCCGGCACAAACGGCAAGCAAAACGGAGGCCAGAATGGCCTTGTACAAGGAATCAAAAATCACACAGTTAAGTACTCTATGGGTACGAAAAAAAATACGAAAAAAAATGTTTGTAATTCTCTTTGAAGTACTGATGTGATATCAACCAGAACGATAAATAAGGCACGCCGGCGCAAACGGCAAGAAAAACGGAGGCCAGAATGGCCTTGTACAATGAATCAAATATTCAAACAGTTAGGTAGTCTATGGGTACGAAAAAAAGTACGAAATAAAACGTTTGTAATTCTCTTTGAAGTACTGATGTGATATCGACCAGAACGATAAATAAGGCACGCCGGCGCAAACGGCAAGCAAAACGGAGGCCAGAATGGCCTTGTACAATGAATCAAATATCACACAGTAAAGTACTCTATGGGTACGAAAAAAAGTACAAAAAAAAACGTTTGCAATTCTCTTTGAATTACTGATGTGATATCGACCCGAACGATAAATAAGGCACGCCGGCACAAACGGCAAGCAAAACGGAGGCCAGAATGGCCTTGTACAAGGAATCAAAAATCACACACTTAAGTACTCTATGGGTACGAAAAAAAGTACGAAAAAAAACGTTTGCAATTCTCTTTGAATTACTGATGTGATATCGACCAGAACGATAAATAAGGCACGCCGGCACAAACGGCAAGCAAAACGGAGGCCGAATGGCCTTGTACAAGGAATCAAAAATCACACGCTTAAGTACTCTATGGGTACGAAAAAAAGTACGAAAAAAAACGTTTGTAATTCTCTTTGAAGTACTGATGTGATATCGACCAGAACGATAAATAAGGCACGCCGGCGCAAACGGCAAGCAAAACGGAGGCCAAAATGGCCTTGTACAAGGAATCAAATATCACACAGATAAGTACTCTATGGGTACGAAAAAAAGTACGAAAAAAAACGTTTGCAATTCTCTTTGAATTACTGATGTGATATCGACCAGAACGATAAATAAGGCACGCCGGCACAAACGGCAAGCAAAACGGAGGCCAGAATGGCCTTGTACAAGGAATCAAAAATCACACGCTTAAGTAATCTATGGGTACGAAAAAAAGTACGAAAAAAAATGTATGTAATTCTCTTTGAAGTACTGATGTGATATCAAACCGAACGATAAATAAGGCACGCCGGTGCAAACGGAAAGAAAAACGGAGGCCAGAATGGCCATGTACAAGGAATTAAAAATCACACAGTTAAGTACTCTATGGGTACGAAAAAAAGTACGAAAAAAATGTTTGTAATTCTCTTTGAATTACTGATGTGATATCGACCAGAACGATAAATAAGGCACGCCGGCACAAACGGCAAGCAAAACGGAGGCCAGAATGGCCTTGTACAAGGAATCAAAAATCACACAGTTAAGTAATCTATGGGTACGAAAAAAAGTACGAAAAAAAATGTATGTAATTCTCTTTGAAGTACTGATGTGATATCAAACCGAACGATAAATAAGGCACGCCGGTGCAAACGGAAAGAAAAACGGAGGCCAGAATGGCCATGTACAAGGAATTAAAAATCACACAGTTAAGTACTCTATGGGTACGAAAAAAAGTACGAAAAAAAATGTTTGTAATTCTCTTTGAAGTACTGATGTGATATCGACCAGAACGATAAATAAGGCACGCCGGCGCAAACGGCAAGAAAAACGGAGGCCGAATGGCCTTGTACAAGGAATCAAATATCACACGCTTAGGTAGTCTATGGGTACGAAAAAAAGTACGAAATAAAACGTTTGTAATTCTCTTTGAAGTACGATGTGATATCGACCGAACGATAAATAAGGCACGCCGGCGCAAACGGCAAGCAAAACGGAGGCCAGAATGGCCTTGTACAAGGAATCAAATATCACACAATTAAGTACTCTATGGGTACGAAAAAAAGTACAAAAAAAAACGTTTGCAATTCTCTTTGAATTACTGATGTGATATCGACCAGAACGATAAATAAGGCACGCCGGCACAAACGGCAAGCAAAACGGAGGCCAGAATGGCCTTGTACAAGGAATCAAAAATCACACAGTTAAGTACTCTATGGGTACGAAAAAAAGTACGAAAAAAAACGTTTGTAATTCTCTTTGAAGTATTGATGTGATATCGACCAGAACGATAAATAAGGCACGCCGGCGCAAACGACAAGAAAAACGGAGGCCAGAATGGCCTTGTACAAGGAATCAAATATCACACAGTTAGGTAGTCTATGGTCCGAAAAAAAGTACGAAATAAAACGTTTGTAATTATCTTTGAAGTACTGATGTGATATCGACCAGAATGAAAAATAAGGCACGCCGGTGCAAACGGCAAGCAAAACGGAGGACAGAATGGCCTTGTACAAGGAATCAAAAATCACACAGTTAGGTAGTCTATGGGAACGAAAAATAGTACGAAATAAAACGTTTGTAATTCTCTTTGAAGTATTGATGTGATATCGACCAGAACGATAAATAAGGCACGCCGGCGCAAACGGCAAGCAAAACGGAGGCCAGAATGGCCTTGTACAAGGAATCAAATATCACACAGTTAAGTACTCTATGGGTACGAAAAAAAGTACGAAAAAAAACGTTTGCAATTCTCTTTGAATTACTGATGTGATATCGACCAGAACGATAAATAAGGCACGCCGGCACAAACGGCAAGCAAAACGGAGGCCAGAATGGCCTTGTACAAGGAATCAAAAATCACACAGTTAAGTACTCTAAGGGTACGAAAAAAAGTACGAAAAAAAATGTTTGCAATTCTCTTTGAATTACTGATGTGATATCGACCAGAATGATAAATAAGGCACGCCGGCACAAACGGAAAGAAAAACGGAGGCCAGAATGGCCTTGTACAAGGAATCAAAAATCACACAGTTAAGTACTCTATGGGTACGAAAAAAAATGTTTGTAATTCTCTTTGAAGTACTGATGTGATATCGACCAGAACGATAAATAAGGCACGCCAGCGCAAACGGCAAGAAAAACGGAGGCCAGAATGGCATTGTACAAGGAATCAAATATCACACAGTTAGGTAGTCTATGGGTACGAAAAAAAGTACGAAAAAAAACGGTTGTAATTCTCTTTGAATTACTGATGTGATATCGACCAGAACGATAAATAAGGCACGCCGGCGCAAACGGCAAGAAAAACGGAGGCCAGAATGGCCTTGTACAAGGAATCAAATATCACACAGTAAAGTACTCTATGGGTATGAAAAAAGTACGAAAAAAACGTTTACAATTCTCTTTGAAGTACTGATGTGATATCGACCGAACGATAAATAAGGCACCCCGGCACAAACGGCAAGCAAAACGGAGGCCGAATGGCCTTGTACAAGGAATCAAAAATCACACGAGTTAAGTACTCTATGGGTACGAAAAAAAGTACGAAAAAAAATGTTTGTAATTCTCTTTGAAGTACGATGTGATATCAACCGAACGATAAATAAGGCACGCCGGCGCAAACGGCAAGAAAAACGGAGGCCAGAATGGCCTTGTACAATGAATCAAATATCACACAGTTAGGTAGTCTATGGGTACGAAAAAAAGTACGAAATAAAACGTTTGAAATTCTCTTTGAAGTACGATGTGATATCGACCGAACGATAAATAAGGCACGCCGGCGCAAACGGCAAGCAAAACGGAGGCCAGAATGGCCTTGTACAAGGAATCAAATATCACACAGTAAAGTACTCTATGGGTACGAAAAAAGTACGAAAAAAAACGTTTACAATTCTCTTTGAATTACTGATGTGATATCGACCGAACGATAAATAAGGCACGCCGGCACAAACGGCAAGCAAAACGGAGGCCGAATGGCCTTGTACAAGGAATCAAAAATCACACAGTTAAGTACTATATGGGTACGAAAAAAAGTACGAAAAAAAACGTTTGTAATTCTCTTTAAAGTACTGATGTGATATCGACCAGAACGAAAAATAAGGCACGCCGGCGCAAAGGGCAAGAAAAACGGAGGCCAGAATGGCCTTGTACAAGGAATCAAATATCACACGCTTAGGTAGTCTATGGGTACGAAAAAAAGTACGAAATAAAATGTTTGTAATTCTCTTTGAAGTATGCGATGTGATATCGACCGAACGATAAATAAGGCACGCCGGCGCAAACGGCAAGCAAAACGGAGGCCAGAATGGCCTTGTACAAGGAATCAAATATCACACAGATAAGTACTCTATGTGTACGGAAAAAAAGTACGAAAAAAAACGTTTGCAATTCGCTTTGAATTACTGATGTGATATCGACCAGAACGATAAATAAGGCACGCCGGCACAAACGGCAAGCTAAACAGAGGCCAGAATGGCCTTGTACAAGGAATCAAATATCACACAGTTAAATACTCTATGGGTACGAAAAAAAACGTTTTCAATTCTCTTTGAATTACTGATGTGATATCGACCAGAATGATAAATTAGGCACGCCGGCACATACGGCAAGAAAAACGGAGGCCAGAATGGCCTTGTACAAGGAATCAAAAATCACACAGTTAAGTACTCTATGGGTACGAAAAAAAGTACGAAAAAAAACGTATGTAATTCTCTTTGAAGTGCGATGTGATATCGACCCGAACGATAAATAAGGCACGCCGGTGCAAACGGAAAGAAAAACGGAGGCGGAATGGCCATGTACAAGGAATTAAAAATCACACGGTTAAGTACTCTATGGGTACGAAAAAAAGTACGAAAAAAAATGTTTGTAATTCTCTTTGAAGTACTGATGTGATATCGACCGAACGATAAATAAGGCACGCCGGCGCAAACGGCAAGAAAAACGGAGGCCGAAATGGCCTCGTACAAGGAATCAAATATCACACGGTTAAGTACTCTATGGGTACGAAAAAAAGTACGAAAAAAAACGTTTGCAATTCTCTTTGAATTACGATGTTATATCGACCGAACGATAAATAAGGCACGCCGGCACAAACGGCAAGCAAAACGGAGGCCGAATGGCCTTGTACAAGGAATCGAAAATCACACGGTTAAGTACTCTATGGGTACGAAAAAAAGTACGAAAAAAAACGTTTGTAATTCTCTTTGAAGTACTGATGTGATATCAACCAGAACGATAAATAAGGCACGCCGGCGCAAACGGCAAGAAAAACGGAGGCCAGAATGGCCTTGTACAATGAATCAAATATCACACAGTTAGGTAGTGTATGGGTACGAAAAAAAGTACGAAATAAAACGTTTGTAATTCTCTTTGAAGTACTGATGTGATATCGACCAGAACGATAAATAAGGCACGCCGGCGCAAACGGCAAGCAAAATGGAGGCCAGAATGGCCTGTTACAAGGAATCAAATATCACACAGTTAAGTACTCTATGGGTACGAAAAAAAGTACAAAAAAAAAACGTTTGCAATTCTCTTTGAATTACTGATGTGATATCGACCAGAACGATAAATAAGGCACGCCGGCACAAACGGCAAGCAAAACGGAGGCCAGAATGGCCTTGTACAAGGAATCGAAAATCACACAGTTAAGTACTCTATGGGTACGAAAAAAAGTACGAAAAAAAACGTTTGTAATTCTCTTTAAAGTACTGATGTGATATCGACCAGAACGAAAAATAAGGCACGCCGGTGCAAAGGGCAAGAAAAACGGAGGTCAGAATGGCCTTGTACAAGGAATCAAATATCACACAGTTAGGTTGTCTATGGGTACGAAAAAAAGTACGAAATAAAATGTTTGTAATTCTCTTTGAAATGCGATGTGATATCGACCAGAACGATAAATAAGGCACGCCGGCGCAAACGACAAGCAAAACGGAGGCCAAAATGGCCTTGTACAAGGAATCAAATATCACACAGATAAGTACTCTATGGGTACGAAAAAAAGTACGAAAAAAAACGTTTGCAATTCTCTTTGAATTACTGATGTGATATCGACCAGAACGATAAATAAGGCACGCCGGCACAAACGGCAAGCAAAACGGAGGCCAGAATGGCCTTGTACAAGGAATCAAAAATCACACAGTTAAGTACTCTATGGGTACGAAAAAAAGTACGAAAAAAAATGTATGTAATTCTCTTTGAAGTACTGATGTGATATCAAACCGAACGATAAATAAGGCACGCCGGTGCAAACGGAAAGAAAAACGGAGGCCAGAATGGCCATGTACAAGGAATTAAAAATCACACAGTTAAGTACTCTATGGGTACGAAAAAAAGTACGAAAAAAAATGTTTGTAATTCTCTTTGAAGTATGCGATGTGATATCGACCGAACGATAAATAAGGCACGCCGGCGCAAACGGCAAGAAAAACGGAGGCCGAATGGCCTTGTACAAGGAATCAAATATCACACAGTTAGGTAGTCTATGGGTACGAAAAAAGTATGAAATAAAACGTTTGTAATTCTCTTTGAAGTACTGATGTGATATCGACCAGAACGATAAAAAGGCACGCCGGCGCAAACGGCAAGCAAAACGGAGGCCAGAATGGCCTTGTACAAGGAATCAAATATCACACGATTAAGTACTCTATGGGTACGAAAAAAAGTACGAAAAAAAATGTTTGCAATTCTCTTTGAATTACGATGTGATATCGACCGAACGATAAATAAGGCACGCCGGCACAAACGGCAAGCAAAACGGAGGCGAATGGCCTTGTACAAGGAATCAAAAATCACACGGTTAAGTACTCTATGGGTACGAAAAAAAGTACGAAAAAAAACGTTTGTAATTCTCTTTGAAATACGATGTGATATCGACCAGAACGATAAATAAGGCACGCCGGCGCAAACGGCAAGAAAAACGGAGGCCAGAATGGCCTTGTACAAGGAATCAAATATCACACAGTTAGGTAGTCTATGGTACGAAAAAAAGTACGAAATAAAACGTTTGTAATTATCTTTGAAGTACTGATGTGATATCGACCAGAATGAAAAATAAGGCACGCCGGTGCAAACGGCAAGCAAAACGGAGGACAGAATGGCCTTGTACAAGGAATCAAAAATCACACAGTTAGGTAGTCTATGGGAACGAAAAATAGTACGAAAAAAACGTTTGTAATTCTCTTTGAAGTACGATGTGATATCGACCGAACGATAAATAAGGCACGCCGGCGCAAAAAACGGCAAGGCAAAACGGAGGCCGGAATGGCCTTGTACAAGAATCAAATATCACACGCCGGCACAAACGACAAAAACGTAGGCTGGCTATGGGTACGAAAAAAAAAAGTACGAAATAAAACGTTTGCAATTCTCTTTGAATTACTGATGTGATATCGACCAGAACGATAAATAAGGCACGCCGGCACAAACGGCAAGAAAAACGGAGGCCAGAATGGCCTTGTACAAGGAATCAAAAATCACACAGTTAAGTACTCTATGGGTACGAAAAAAAATGTTTGTAATTCTTTGTACAAGGCTATTCTTTCGTACCCATAGAGTACTTAACGTGTGATATATGATTCTTTTGTACAAGGCTATTCGGCCTCCGTTTTGCTTGCCGTTTGCGCCGGCGTGCCTTATTTATCGTTACGGTCGATATCACATCGGTACTTCAAAGAGAATTACAAACGTTTTTTTCGTACTTTTTTTCGTACCCATAGACTACTTAACGCGTTGTGTGATATTTGATTCCTTGTACAAGGCCATTCGGCCTCCGTTTTGCTTGCCGTTTGCGCCGGCGTGCCTTATTTATCGTTCGGTCGATATCACATCGGTACTTCAAAGAGAATTACAAACATTTTTTTTCGTACTTTTTTTCGTACCCATAGAGTACTTAAGCGTGTGATTTTTGATTCCTTGTACAAGGCCATTCTGGCCTCCGTTTTGCTTGCCGTTTGCGCCGGCGTGCCTTATTTATCGTTCTGGTCGATATCACATCAGTACTTCAAAGAGAATTACAAACGTTTTTTTTCGTACTCTTTTTCGTACCCATAGAGTACTTAACGGTGTGATTTTTGATTCGTTGTACAAGGCCATTCTGGCCTCCGTTTTGCTTTCCGTTTTCGCCGGCGTGTCTTATTTATCGTTCTGGTCGATAACACATCAGAACTTCAATGGGAATTACAAACGTTTTTTTTTCGTACTTTTTTTTCGTACCCATAGAGTACTTAACTGTGTGATTTTTGATTCCTTGTACAAGGCCATTCCGGCCTCCGTTTTGCTTGCCGTTTGCGCCGGCGTGCCTTATTTATCGTTCTGGTCGATAACACATCGGAACTTCAATGAGAATTACAAACGTTTTTTTTCGTACTTTTTTTCGTACCCATAGAGTACTTAACAGTGTGATTTTTGATTCCTTGTACAAGGCCATTCTGGCCTCCGTTTTGCTTGCCGTTTGCGCCGGCGTGCCTTATTTATCGTTATGGTCGATATCACATCAGTAATTCAAAGAGAATTGCAAACGTTTTTTTTCGTACTTTTTTTCGTACCCATAGAGTACTTAACGTGTGATATTTGATTCCTTGTACAAGGCCATTCGGCCTCCGTTTTGCTTGCCGTTTGCGCCGGCGTGCCTTATTTATCGTTACGGTCGATATCACATCGGTACTTCAAAGAGAATTACAAACGTTTTTTTCGTACTTTTTTTCGTACCCATAGACTACTTAACGTGTGATGATTTTGATTCCTTGTACAAGGCCATTCGGCCTCCGTTTTGCTTGCGTTTGCGCCGGCGTGCCTTATTTATCGTTACGGTCGATATCACATCGGTACTTCAAAGAGAATTACAAACATTTTTTTTCGTACTTTTTTTCGTACCCATAGAGTACTTAAGCGTGTGATTTTTGATTCCTTGTACAAGGCCATTCGGCCTCCGTTTTTCTTTCCGTTTGCACCGGCGTGCCTTATTTATCGTTACGGTCGATATCACATCGGTACTTCAAAGAGAATTACAAATGTTTTTTTTTTTTTTTTTCGTACTTTTTTTCGTACCCATAGAGTACTTAACGTGTGATTTTGATTCCTTGTACAAGGCCATTCGGCCTCCGTTTTGCTTGCCGTTTGCGCCGGCGTGCCTTATTTATCGTTACGGTCGATATCACATCGGTACTTCAAAGAGAATTACAAACGTTTTATTTCGTACTTTTTTTCGTACCCATAGACTACTAACGTGTGATATTTGATTCCTTGTACAAGGCCATTCGGCCTCCGTTTTGCTTGCCGTTTGCGCCGGCGTGCCTTATTTATCGTTACGGTCGATATCACATCGGTAATTCAAAGAGAATTACAAACATTTTTTTTCGTACTTTTTTTCGTACCCATAGAGTACTTAAGTGTGTGATTTTTGATTCCTTGTACAAGGCCATTCTGGCCTCCGTTTTTCTTTCCGTTTGCACCGGCGTGCCTTATTTATCGTTATGGTCGATATCACATCAGTACTTCAAAGAGAATTACAAATGTTTTTTTTCGTACTTTTTTTCGTACCCATAGAGTACTTAACTGTGTGATTTTTGATTCCTTGTACAAGGCCATTCTGGCCTCCGTTTTGCTTGCCGTTTGCGCCGGCGTGCCTTATTTATCGTTATGGTCGATATCACATCAGTACTTCAAAGAGAATTACAAACGTTTTTTTTTCGTACTCTTTTTCGTACCCATAGAGTACTTAACGGTGTGATTTTTGATTCGTTGTACAAGGCCATTCTGGCCTCCGTTTTGCTTTCCGTTTTCGCCGGCGTGTCTTATTTATCGTTCTGGTCGATAACACATCAGAACTTCAATGGGAATTACAAACGTTTTTTTTTCGTACTTTTTTTCGTACCCATAGAGTACTTAAGTGTGTGATTTTTGATTCCTTGTACAAGGCCATTCCGGCCTCCGTTTTGCTTGCCGTTTGCGCCGGCGTGCCTTATTTATCGTTCTGGTCGATAACACATCAGAACTTCAATGAGAATTACAAACGTTTTTTTTTCGTACTTTTTTTCGTACCCATAGAGTACTTAACTGTGTGATTTTTGATTCCTTGTACAAGGCCATTCTGGCCTCCGTTTTGCTTGCCGTTTGTGCCGGCGTGCCTTATTTATCGTTCTGGTCGATATCACATCAGTAATTCAAAGAGAATTGCAAACGTTTTTTTTCGTACTTTTTTTCGTACCCATAGAGTACTTAACTGTGTGATATTTGATTCCTTGTACAAGGCCATTCGGCCTCCGTTTTGCTTGCCGTTTGCGCCGGCGTGCCTTATTTATCGTTACGGTCGATATCACATCGGTACTTCAAAGAGAATTACAAACGTTTTATTTCGTACTTTTTTTCGTACCCATAGACTACTAACGTGTGATATTTGATTCCTTGTACAAGGCCATTCGGCCTCCGTTTTGCTTGCCGTTTGCGCCGGCGTGCCTTATTTATCGTTACGGTCGATATCACATCGGTACTTCAAAGAGAATTACAAACATTTTTTTTTTCGTACTTTTTTTACGTACCCATAGAGTACTTAAGCGTAACCGTGTGATTTTTGATTCCTTGTACAAGGCCATTACGGCCTCCGTTTTTCTTTCCGTTTGCACCGGCGTGCCTTATTTATCGTTACGGTCGATATCACATCGGTACTTCAAAGAGAATTACAAACGTTTTTTTTTTCGTACTTTTTTTCGTACCCATAGAGTACTTAAGCGTGTGATTTTTGATTCCTTGTACAAGGCCATTCGGCCTCCGTTTTGCTTTCCGTTTGCGCCGGCGTGCCTTATTTATCGTTACGGTCGATATCACATCGGTACTTCAAAGAGAATTACAAACGTTTTTTTTTCGTACTTTTTTTCGTACCCATAGAGTACTTAACTAACGTGTGATTTTTGATTCCTTGTACAAGGCCATTCGGCCTCCGTTTTGCTTGCCGTTTGCGCCGGCGTGCCTTATTTATCGTTACGGTCGATATCACATCAGTACTTCAAAGAGAATTACAAACATTTTTTTCGTACTTTTTTTTCGTACCCATAGAGTACTTAAGCGTGTGATTTTTGATTCCTTGTACAAGGCCATTCGGCCTCCGTTTTGCTTTCCGTTTGCGCCGGCGTGCCTTATTTATCGTTACGGTCGATATCACATCAGTACTTCAAAGAGAATTACAAACGTTTTTTTTCGTACTTTTTTTCGTACCCATAGAGTACTTAACTGTGTGATTTTTGATTCCTTGTACAAGGCCATTCGGCCTCCGTTTTGCTTGCCGTTTGCGCCGGCGTGCCTTATTTATCGTTACGGTCGATATCACATCGGTACTTCAAAGAGAATTACAAACGTTTTTTTTCGTACTTTTTTTCGTACCCATAGAGTACTTAACGTGTGATTTTTGATTCCTTGTACAAGGCCATTCGGCCTCCGTTTTGCTTGCCGTTTGCGCCGGCGTGCCTTATTTATCGTTACGGTCGATATCACATCGGTACTTCAAAGAGAATTACAAACGTTTTTTTTCGTACTTTTTTTCGTACCCATAGAGTACTTAACGTGTGATTTTTGATTCCTTGTACAAGGCCATTACGGCCTCCGTTTTGCTTTCCGTTTGCGCCGGCGTGCCTTATTTATCGTTACGGTCGATATCACATCGGTACTTCAAAGAGAATTACAAACGTTTTTTTTCGTACTTTTTTTCGTACCCATAGAGTACTTAAACGCGTGTGATATTTGATTCCTTGTACAAGGCCATTCGGCCTCCGTTTTGCTTGCCGTTTGCGCCGGCGTGCCTTATTTATCGTTACGGTCGATATCACATCGGTACTTCAAAGAGAATTACAAACGTTTTTTTTCGTACTTTTTTTCGTACCCATAGAGTACTTAAGCGTGTGATTTTTGATTCCTTGTACAAGGCCATTCGGCCTCCGTTTTGCTTTCCGTTTGCGCCGGCGTGCCTTATTTATCGTTACGGTCGATATCACATCGGTACTTCAAAGAGAATTACAAATGTTTTTTTTCGTACTTTTTTTCGTACCCATAGAGTACTTAAGCGTGTGATTTTTGATTCCTTGTACAAGGCCATTCGGCCTCCGTTTTGCTTGCCGTTTGCGCCGGCGTGCCTTATTTATCGTTACGGTCGATATCACATCGGTACTTCAAAGAGAATTACAAACGTTTTTTTCGTACTTTTTTTCGTACCCATAGACTACTGCTTGTGTGATATTTGATTCCTTGTACAAGGCCATTCGGCCTCCGTTTTGCTTGCCGTTTGCGCCGGCGTGCCTTATTTATCGTTACGGTCGATATCACATCGGTACTTCAAAGAGAATTACAAACATTTTTTTTTCGTACTTTTTTTCGTACCCGTAGAGTACTTAAGCTTGTGTGATTTTTGATTCCTTGTACAAGGCCATTACGGCCTCCGTTTTTCTTTCCGTTTGCACCGGCGTGCCTTATTTATCGTTGTGGTCGATATCACATCAGTACTTCAAAGAGAATTACAAATGTTTTTTTTCGTACTTTTTTTCGTACCCATAGAGTACTTAACGTGTGATTTTTGATTCCTTGTACAAGGCCATTACGGCCTCCGTTTTGCTTGCCGTTTGCGCCGGCGTGCCTTATTTATCGTTACGGTCGATATCACATCAGTACTTCAAAGAGAATTACAAACGTTTTTTTTCGTACTTTTTTTCGTACCCATAGAGTACTTAACGGTGTGATTTTTGATTCGTTGTACAAGGCCATTCTGGCCTCCGTTTTGCTTTCCGTTTTCGCCGGCGTGCCTTATTTATCGTTCTGGTCGATGACACATCAGAACTTCAATGGGAATTACAAACGTTTTTTTTTCGTACTTTTTTTCGTACCCATAGAGTACTTAGCGTGTGATTTTTGATTCCTTGTACAAGGCCATTCCGGCCTCCGTTTTGCTTGCCGTTTGCGCCGGCGTGCCTTATTTATCGTTACGGTCGATAACACATCGAACTTCAATGAGAATTACAAACGTTTTTTTTCGTACTTTTTTTCGTACCCATAGAGTACTTAAGCGTGTGATTTTTGATTCCTTGTACAAGGCCATTCGGCCTCCGTTTTGCTTGCCGTTTGTGCCGGCGTGCCTTATTTATCGTTACGGTCGATATCACATCGGTAATTCAAAGAGAATTGCAAACGTTTTTTTTCGTACTTTTTTTCGTACCCATAGAGTACTTAACGTGTGATATTTGATTCCTTGTACAAGGCCATTACGGCCTCCGTTTTGCTTGCCGTTTGCGCCGGCGTGCCTTATTTATCGTTACGGTCGATATCACATCGGTACTTCAAAGAGAATTACAAACGTTTTTTTCGTACTTTTTTTCGTACCCATAGACTACTTAAGCTTGTGTGATATTTGATTCCTTGTACAAGGCCATTCGGCCTCCGTTTTGCTTGCCGTTTGCGCCGGCGTGCCTTATTTATCGTTACGGTCGATATCACATCGGTACTTCAAAGAGAATTACAAACATTTTTTTTCGTACTTTTTTTCGTACCCATAGAGTACTTAAGCGTGTGATTTTTGATTCCTTGTACAAGGCCATTCGGCCTCCGTTTTGCTTTCCGTTTGCGCCGGCGTGCCTTATTTATCGTTACGGTCGATATCACATCGGTACTTCAAAGAGAATTACAAACGTTTTTTTTTCGTACTTTTTTTCGTACCCATAGAGTACTTAAGCGTGTGATTTTTGATTCCTTGTACAAGGCCATTCGGCCTCCGTTTTGCTTGCCGTTTGCGCCGGCGTGCCTTATTTATCGTTACGGTCGATATCACATCGGTACTTCAAAGAGAATTACAAATGTTTTTTTTCGTACTTTTTTTCGTACCCATAGAGTACTTAACGTGTGATTTTTGATTCCTTGTACAAGGCCATTCGGCCTCCGTTTTGCTTGCCGTTTGCGCCGGCGTGCCTTATTTATCGTTATGGTCGATATCACATCAGTACTTCAAAGAGAATTACAAATGTTTTTTTCGTACTTTTTTTCGTACCCATAGAGTACTTAACCGTGTGATATTTGATTCCTTGTACAAGGCCATTCTGGCCTCCGTTTTGCTTGCCGTTTGCGCCGGCGTGCCTTATTTATCGTTCTGGTCGATATCACATCAGTACTTCAAAGAGAATTACAAACAATTTTTTCGTACTTTTTTTCGTACCCATAGAGTACTTAATTGTGTGATTTTTGATTCCTTGTACAAGGCCATTCTGGCCTCCGTTTTGCTTTCCGTTTGCGCCGGCGTGCCTTATTTATCGTTACGGTCGATATCACATCGGTACTTCAAAGAGAATTACAAACGTTTTTTTTTCGTACTTTTTTTCGTACCCATAGAGTACTTAACGTGTGATTTTTGATTCCTTGTACAAGGCCATTCGGCCTCCGTTTTGCTTGCCGTTTGCGCCGGCGTGCCTTATTTATCGTTACGGTCGATATCACATCGGTACTTCAAAGAGAATTACAAACGTTTTTTTTCGTACTTTTTTTCGTACCCATAGAGTACTTAACGGTGTGATTTTTGATTCCTTGTACAAGGCCATTCGGCCTCCGTTTTGCTTGCCGTTTGCGCCGGCGTGCCTTATTTATCGTTACGGTCGATATCACATCGAACTTCAATGAGAATTACAAACGTTTTTTTTCGTACTTTTTTTTCGTACCCATAGAGTACTTAACGTGTGATTTTTGATTCCTTGTACAAGGCCATTCGGCCTCCGTTTTGCTTTCCGTTTGCGCCGGCGTGCCTTATTTATCGTTACGGTCGATATCACATCGGTACTTCAATGGGAAATTACAAACGTTTTTTTCGTACTTTTTTTCGTACCCATAGAGTACTTAACTTGTGTGATTTTTGATTCCTTGTACAAGGCCATTCGGCCTCCGTTTTGCTTGCCGTTTGCGCCGGCGTGCCTTATTTATCGTTACGGTCGATATCACATCGGTACTTCAAAGAGAATTACAAACATTTTTTTCGTTTTTTTTACGTACTTTTTTTCCATGTACGTACCCATATACCCATAGAGTACTTAACGTGTGATTTTTGATTCCTTGTACAAGGCCATTCGGCCTCCGTTTTGCTTGCCGTTTGCGCCGGCGTGCCTTATTTATCGTTCGGTCGATATCACATCGGTACTTCAAAGAGAATTACAAACGTTTTTTTTCGTACTTTTTTTCGTACCCATAGAGTACTTAATTGTGTGATTTTTGATTCCTTGTACAAGGCCATTCGGCCTCCGTTTTGCTTGCCGTTTGCGCCGGCGTGCCTTATTTATCGTTACGGTCGATATCACATCGTACTTCAAAGAGAATTACAAACGTTTTTTTCGTACTTTTTTTCGTACCCATAGACTACTTAACTGTGTGATATTTGATTCCTTGTACAAGGCCATTCTGGCCTCCGTTTTGCTTGCCGTTTGCGCCGGCGTGCCTTATTTATCGTTCTGGTCGATACCACATCAGTACTTCAAAGAGAATTACAAACGTTTTTTTCGTACTTTTTTTGTACCCATAGAGTACTTAACGTGTGATTTTTGATTCCTTGTACAAGGCCATTCGGCCTCCGTTTTGCTTGCCGTTTGCGCCGGCGTGCCTTATTTATCGTTACGGTCGATATCACATCGGTACTTCAAAGAGAATTACAAACGTTTTTTTTCGTACTTTTTTTCGTACCCATAGAGTACTTAACGTGTGATTTTTGATTCTTGTACAAGGCCATTCGGCCTCCGTTTTGCTTGCCGTTTGCGCCGGCGTGCCTTATTTATCGTTCGGTCGATATCACATCGGTACTTCAAAGAGAATTACAAACGTTTTTTTTCGTACTTTTTTTCGTACCCATAGAGTACTTAACTGTGTGATTTTTGATTCCTGGTACAAGGCCATTCTGGCCTCCGTTTTGCTTGCCATTTGCGTCGGCGTGCCTTATTTAGCGTTCTTGTCGATATCACATCTGTACTTCAAAGAGAATTACAAACATTTTTTTTCGTACTTTTTTCGTACCCATAGAGTACTTAACTTGTGTGATTTTTGATTCCTTGTACAAGGCCATTCGGCCTCCGTTTTGCTTGCCGTTTGCGCCGGCGTGCCTTATTTATCGTTACGGTCGATATCACATCGGTACTTCAAAGAGAATTACAAACGTTTTTTTCGTACTTTTTTTCGTACCCATAGAGTACTTAACGTGTGATTTTTGATTCCTTGTACAAGGCCATTCGGCCTCCGTTTTGCTTTCCGTTTGCGCCGGCGTGCCTTATTTATCGTTACGGTCGATATCACATCGGTACTTCAAAGAGAATTACAAACGTTTTTTTTCGTACTTTTTTTCGTACCCATAGAGTACTTAATTGTGTGATTTTTGATTCCTTGTACAAGGCCATTCGGCCTCCGTTTTGCTTGCCGTTTGCGCCGGCGTGCCTTATTTATCGTTACGGTCGATATCACATCGGTACTTCAAAGAGAATTACAAACGTTTTTTTTCGTACTTTTTTTCGTACCCATAGAGTACTTAACTTGTGTGATTTTTGATTCCTTGTACAAGGCCATTCGGCCTCCGTTTTGCTTTCCGTTTGCGCCGGCGTGCCTTATTTATCGTTCGGTCGATATCACATCGGTACTTCAAAGAGAATTACAAACGTTTTTTTTCGTACTTTTTTTCGTACCCATAGAGTACTTAACGTGTGATTTTTGATTCCTTGTACAAGGCCATTCGGCCTCCGTTTTGCTTTCCGTTTGCGCCGGCGTGCCTTATTTATCGTTACGGTCGATATCACATCGGTACTTCAAAGAGAATTACAAACGTTTTTTTTCGTACTTTTTTTCGTACCCATAGAGTACTTAACGCGTGTGATTTTTGATTCCTTGTACAAGGCCATTCGGCCTCCGTTTTGCTTGCCGTTTGCGCCGGCGTGCCTTATTTATCGTTACGGTCGATATCACATCGACTTCAAAGAGAATTACAAACGTTTTTTTTCGTACTTTTTTTCGTACCCATAGAGTACTTAACGTGTGATTTTTGATTCCTTGTACAAGGCCATTCTGGCCTCCGTTTTGCTTTCCGTTTGCACCGGCGTGCCTTATTTATCGTTCTGGTCGATATCACATCAGTACTTCAAAGAGAATTACAAACGTTTTTTTTTTTGTACTTTTTTTCGTACCCATAGAGTACTTAACTGTGTGATTTTTGATTCCTTGTACAAGGCCATTCTGGCCTCCGTTTTGCTTGCCGTTTGCGCCGGCGTGCCTTATTTATCGTTACGGTCGATATCACATCGGTACTTCAAAGAGAATTACAAACGTTTTTTTTTCGTACTTTTTTTCGTACCCATAGAGTACTTAACGTGTGATTTTGATTCCTTGTACAAGGCCATTCGGCCTCCGTTTTGCTTTCCGTTTGCGCCGGCGTGCCTTATTTATCGTTACGGTCGATATCACATCGGTACTTCAAAGAGAATTACAAACGTTTTTTTCGTACTTTTTTTCGTACCCATAGAGTACTTAACTTGTGTGATATTTGATTCCTTGTACAAGGCCATTCGGCCTCCGTTTTGCTTGCCGTTTGCGCCGGCGTGCCTTATTTATCGTTACGGTCGATATCACATCGGTACTTCAAAGAGAATTACAAACGTTTTTTTTCGTACTTTTTTTCGTACCCATAGAGTACTTAAGCGTGTGATTTTTGATTCCTTGTACAAGGCCATTCGGCCTCCGTTTTGCTTGCCGTTTGCACCGGCGTGCCTTATTTATCGTTCGGTCGATATCACATCGGTACTTCAAAGAGAATTACAAACGTTTTTTTTTCGTACTTTTTTTCGTACCCATAGAGTACTTAACGTGTGATTTTTGATTCCTTGTACAAGGCCATTCGGCCTCCGTTTTGCTTGCCGTTTGCGCCGGCGTGCCTTATTTATCGTTACGGTCGATATCACATCGGTACTTCAAAGAGAATTACAAACGTTTTTTTTCGTACTTTTTTTCGTACCCATAGACTACTTAACTTGTGTGATATTTGATTCCTTGTACAAGGCCATTCTGGCCTCCGTTTTGCTTGCCGTTTGCGCCGGCGTGCCTTATTTATCGTTCTGGTCGATATCACATCAGTACTTCAAAGAGAATTACAAACATTTTTTTTCGTACTTTTTTTCGTACCCATAGAGTACTTAACTGTGTGATTTTGATTCCTTGTACAAGGCCATTCTGGCCTCCGTTTTTCTTTCCGTTTGCACCGGCGTGCCTTATTTATCGTTCTGGTCGATATCACATCAGTACTTCAAAGAGAATTACAAATGTTTTTTTTCGTACTTTTTTTCGTACCCATAGAGTACTTAACTGTGTGATTTTTGATTCCTTGTACAAGGCCATTCTGGCCTCCGTTTTGCTTGCCGTTTGCGCCGGCGTGCCTTATTTATCGTTATGGTCGATATCACATCAGTACTTCAAAGAGAATTACAAACGTTTTTTTTCGTACTTTTTTTCGTACCCATAGAGTACTTAACGTGTGATTTTTGATTCCTTGTACAAGGCCATTCGGCCTCCGTTTTGCTTGCCGTTTGCGCCGGCGTGCCTTATTTATCGTTACGGTCGATATCACATCGGTACTTCAAAGAGAATTACAAACGTTTTTTTTCGTACTTTTTTTCGTACCCATAGAGTACTTAACGTGTGATTTTTGATTCCTTGTACAAGGCCATTCGGCCTCCGTTTTGCTTGCCGTTTGCGCCGGCGTGCCTTATTTATCGTTACGGTCGATATCACATCGGTACTTCAAAGAGAATTACAAACGTTTTTTTTCGTACTTTTTTTCGTACCCATAGAGTACTTAATTGTGTGATTTTTGATTCCTTGTACAAGGCCATTCGGCCTCCGTTTTGCTTTCCCGTTTGCGCCGGCGTGCCTTATTTATCGTTACGGTCGATATCACATCGGTACTTCAAAGAGAATTACAAACGTTTTTTTTCGTACTTTTTTTCGTACCCATAGAGTACTTAACGTGTGATTTTTGATTCCTTGTACAAGGCCATTCGGCCTCCGTTTTGCTTGCCGTTTGCGCCGGCGTGCCTTATTTATCGTTACGGTCGATATCACATCGGTACTTCAAAGAGAATTACAAACGTTTTTTTTTTCGTACTTTTTTTCGTACCCGTAGAGTACTTAACGTGTGATTTTTGATTCCTTGTACAAGGCCATTCGGCCTCCGTTTTGCTTTCCGTTTGCGCCGGCGTGCCTTATTTATCGTTACGGTCGATATCACATCGGTACTTCAAAGAGAATTACAAACGTTTTTTTCGTACTTTTTTTCGTACCCATAGAGTACTTAACGTGTGTGATATTTGATTCCTTGTACAAGGCCATTCGGCCTCCGTTTTGCTTGCCGTTTGCGCCGGCGTGCCTTATTTATCGTTACGGTCGATATCACATCGGTACTTCAAAGAGAATTACAAACATTTTTTTCGTACTTTTTTTCGTACCCATAGAGTACTTAACGTGTGATTTTTGATTCCTTGTACAAGGCCATTCTGGCCTCCGTTTTTCTTTCCGTTTGCACCGGCGTGCCTTATTTATCGTTCTGGTCGATATCACATCAGTACTTCAAAGAGAATTACAAATGTTTTTTTTCGTACTTTTTTTCGTACCCATAGAGTACTTAACTGTGTGATTTTTGATTCCTTGTACAAGGCCATTCTGGCCTCCGTTTTGCTTGCCGTTTGCGCCGGCGTGCCTTATTTATCGTTCTGGTCGATATCACATCAGTACTTCAAAGAGAATTACAAACGTTTTTTTTCGTACTCTTTTTCGTACCCATAGAGTACTTAACGGTGTGATTTTTGATTCGTTGTACAAGGCCATTCTGGCCTCCGTTTTGCTTTCCGTTTTCGCCGGCGTGTCTTATTTATCGTTCTGGTCGATAACACATCAGAACTTCAATGGGAATTACAAACGTTTTTTTTCGTACTTTTTTTCGTACCCATAGAGTACTTAACGTGTGATTTTTGATTCCTTGTACAAGGCCATTCCGGCCTCCGTTTTGCTTGCCGTTTGCGCCGGCGTGCCTTATTTATCGTTCTGGTCGATAACACATCAGAACTTCAATGAGAATTACAAACGTTTTTTTTTCGTACTTTTTTTCGTACCCATAGAGTACTTAACAGTGTGATTTTTGATTCCTTGTACAAGGCCATTCTGGCCTCCGTTTTGCTTGCCGTTTGTGCCGGCGTGCCTTATTTATCGTTCTGGTCGATATCACATCAGTAATTCAAAGAGAATTGCAAACGTTTTTTTTTCGTACTTTTTTTCGTACCCATAGAGTACTTAAGCGTGTGATATTTGATTCCTTGTACAAGGCCATTCTGGCCTCCGTTTTGCTTGCCGTTTGCGCCGGCGTGCCTTATTTATCGTTCTGGTCGATATCACATCAGTACTTCAAAGAGAATTACAAACGTTTTATTTCGTACTTTTTTTATGTACCCATAGACTACCTAACTGTGTGATATTTGATTCAACGTACAAGGCCATTCTGGCCTCCGTTTTGCTTGCCGTTTGCGCCGGCGTGCCTTATTTATCGTTCTGGTCGATATCACATCAGTACTTCAAAGAGAATTACAAACATTTTTTTTCGTACTTTTTTTCGTACCCATAGAGTACTTAATTGTGTGATTTTTGATTCCTTGTACAAGGCCATTCTGGCCTCCGTTTTTCTTTCCGTTTGCACGGCGTGCCTTATTTATCGTTCTGGTCGATATCACATCAGTACTTCAAAGAGAATTACAAATGTTTTTTTTTTCGTACTTTTTTTCGTACCCATAGAGTACTTAACGTGTGATTTTTGATTCCTTGTACAAGGCCATTCGGCCTCCGTTTTGCTTGCCGTTTGCGCGGCGTGCCTTATTTATCGTTATGGTCGATATCACATCAGTACTTCAAAGAGAATTACAAATGTTTTTTTTCGTACTTTTTTTCGTACCCATAGAGTACTTAACTATGTGATTTTTGATTCCTTGTACAAGGCCATTCTGGCCTCCGTTTTGCTTGCCGTTTGCGCCGGCGTGCCTTATTTATCGTTATGGTCGATATCACATCAGTACTTCAAAGAGAATTACAAACGTTTTATTTCGTACTTTTTTCGTACCCATAGACTACTAACTTGTGTGATATTTGATTCCTTGTACAAGGCCATTCTGGCCTCCGTTTTGCTTGCCGTTTGCGCCGGCGTGCCTTATTTATCGTTCTGGTCGATATCACATCAGTACTTCAAAGAGAATTACAAACATTTTTTTTTCGTACTTTTTTTCGTACCCATAGAGTACTTAATTGTGTGATTTTTGATTCCTTGTACAAGGCCATTCTGGCCTCCGTTTTTCTTTCCGTTTGCACCGGCGTGCCTTATTTATCGTTCTGGTCGATATCACATCAGTACTTCAAAGAGAATTACAAATGTTTTTTTTCGTACTTTTTTTCGTACCCATAGAGTACTTAACTGTGTGATTTTTGATTCCTTGTACAAGGCCATTCTAGCCTCCGTTTTGCTTGCCGTTTGCGCCGGCGTGCCTTATTTATCGTCCTGGTCGATATCACATCAGTACTTCAAAGACAATTACAAACGTTTTTTTTTCGTACTCTTTTTCGTACCCGTAGAGTACTTAACGGTGTGATTTTTGATTCGTTGTACAAGGCCATTCTGGCCTCCGTTTTGCTTTCCGTTTTCGCCGGCGTGTCTTATTTATCGTTATGGTCGATAACACATCAGAACTTCAATGGGAATTACAAACGTTTTTTTCGTACTTTTTTTCGTACCCATAGAGTACTTAACTGTGTGATTTTTGATTCCTTGTACAAGGCCATTCCGGCCTCCGTTTTGCTTGCCGTTTGCGCCGGCGTGCCTTATTTATCGTTATGGTCGATAACACATCAGAACTTCAATGAGAATTACAAACGTTTTATTTCGTACTTTTTTTCGTACCCATAGAGTAATTAACTGTGTGATTTTTGATTCCTTGTACAAGGCCATTCTGGCCTCCGTTTTGCTTGCCGTTTGTGCCGGCGTGCCTTATTTATCGTTCTGGTCGATATCACATCAGTAATTCAAAGAGAATTGCAAACGTTTTTTTTCGTATTTTTTTCGTACCCATAGAGTACTTAACTGTGTGATATTTGATTCCATGTACAAGGCCATTCTGGCCTCCGTTTTGCTTGCCGTTTGCGCCGGCGTGCCTTATTTATCGTTCTGGTCGATATCACATCAGTACTTCAAAGAGAATTTGATGTGGCCCAGATAATACCCGATTCAAGAGGAAGATTGAGTCTTTTATTTAGTCTTTTAATTAGTCTTTTATTATCCCACATTGGTTAATTGTCTTTTATATTTATTATTATTTTTAATTATTGTTATTTTGTCCCACATTGCTAAAATGGCAATTGGACTTGGAGTCTGTAGCCTATATGAGGCATTTCCTTGTATTTGAATAGGTAGCTTATTATTGAATCAAAAACTATTTTGGTTGAAATTCAGAGATTGAATTTTCATCATAAGAAACTTTCAGAGATTGGGTTTCTTTCAAGAAGTTTTCAGAGATTGGACTTCTTGCATTATCCTGAGACGGGATAATTGGGTGATCTTCTGAGACGGGATTATCACAAAGCGTAGTAATATTCGAGACGGGTTGCTACATATCCCTTTTCTTTCTTGTTATTTACATTATATATATTCGAAAAAGCCCTAAAAATCGATCACATCAAAGCCTAAAAGAGCATCGAAATTCATATTGCTTTAATCTAGATCCTACGAGATTCGGTTTACATCAAGTGGTATCGAGAGCTCGGGCGATTAAAGCAACAACGAGCTTTGCGTTCTTGACGAAAATGCGCGCGTTTTCTTAAAGTTCTGGCGTTCTTGAACCCTAAATCAGCATTTGTTTGAACCCTAATTGCTGCTACATATTACGATACAACTGCTGCGTTTCTTCGTCCATCAATGAACCCTACGTATTGAGGTAAATTAGGCGTGACATATTATTCTTGGTCGAAACCCTAATTTTCTGCTGTTGAAATCTGACTGTCCGACTTTGTTTCCATTCGTTCCCTATTCAAATCATATCGAAAAATTCTCAAAATTTACCAGTAGATATAAATTTGTATTGGCTGTCTTTTATCTCTTTGGCACTTTTGCAAATTCGGATTTTATCTTGATCAAATTTGGATCGGAATATTCTGCTCGATTTTCTGGAACAACTTGTAGTCGAATTTGTTTTTAGGGAGTTGTGGTGGTCGAAATTGAATGAAATTTTGTGAGCACATAGGAAATTCATTTTTCTACAACTTTGATTCTTTGAGTTTTTCCAGAATCGTCATCATTTGATCACAATCGGCCCTGTAAGTCACTTCTATCAATCTGGAAAATTTTGACAGATTGCACCAGTTGACAAACTACGGTTGTTTGGTCGACCTATCTCGCCCGAAACGATCTGAAATTTTTATATCCTCTAGAAAACACATAAATCTACAACTTTCATTTTTATTTCCAGTAGCAATTCATCATTGTTTGGGCTGCACGTGCCAATAAGTGCAGAGTTAAATTCTGGAAATTGTTGACAGAATCTTGCTTACGGTTTGCTCGACTTTTTGATTTATTTGACGGTTACACTTCCCTAAAGCAAGAGTTGAGGGTGAGTGTAAACACGAGAGATTGTGAAGATCCAATATTTTGGGTCATGGCTTCCAACAAATATTATTCCAATTGTGATATGGGCAAGACGTATTTCCGAGGCTCGAGGCGTTTGGAGCAGCACATCAATCGGATTTTTGAGCAGGCTTTTGATGGATTTACTGACAGTGTATGGGCGGAGTATAAACGACTTTGTGCTATATATGACGCTGAACAGGCAATGAAAAAGGCCACAAACAACACTCCAATTGTGGACAATTGTGCTTCCGTTGTGGAGTTGGCTTGTGCCAATGTGGGTGAGGTAGTTCCCATGTAGCGAGGCTCATGTTGACCTTCCTGTTGCAGATGTTGTTGTTGTTACTACAGAGGATGAGTTGGTTGTTGAGGCTGAAGTAAGTCCGAAAGAGGTTGAAGTTTCCACGAATGAGGTTGTCATTGATTTTAATGTTACGAGAGGATATTGCTTGATGCTACTTGTGTATGAAGAGGTCGTTGATGTTGAGGTATTTCCGAAGGTGGAGGCATTAGTTGATAAACACCGAAGCGCATGACAACGGGATCTTTGATACACCCAATCCAGCCCCTAATCGTCCTACGGTTGATATTGACATTGTTGAGGGTGGTGGAATACGAAGCACGAGTTTGTTGACCCATATTTGGAGCGAGGTTGATGCCTATCATGATTTACATTTCTATGTTGCATCACAAGACGTCATTCCTATTTCTCTCAAGCCACGTGCATTTTCTCATGTTTCTTTGGTGAAGAATGGTGTGACCCATTACTATGTTATTGATACGAAGTTGTTTATTCGCGTTAATTTTGACCCCGGCATATTTTTGGGGTTTATTGTGGAGTATCATGGTGTGAGGCTTGATGGTGCGGACTTCTATGACATCATGTTGATTCGAGGACGAATCCTTTTGACGAGGGAGGGAATGATGTGGCCCGATAATACCCGATTCAAGAGGAAGATTGAGTCTTTTATTTAGTCTTTTAATTAGTCTTTTATTATCCCACATTGGTTAATTGTCTTTTATATTTATTATTATTTTTAATTATTGTTATTTTGTCCCACATTGCTAAAATGGCAATTGGACTTGGAGTCTGTAGCCTATATGAGGCATTTCCTTGTATTTGAATAGGTAGCTTATTATTGAATCAAAAACTATTTTGGTTGAAATTCAGAGATTGAATTTTCATCATAAGAAACTTTCAGAGATTGGGTTTCTTTCAAGAAGTTTTCAGAGATTGGACTTCTTGCGATTATCCTGAGACGGGATAATTGGGTGATCTTCCTGAGACGGGATTATCACAAAGCAGTAGTAATCTGAGACGGGTTGCTACATATCCCTTTTCTTTCTTGTTATTTACATTTTATATATTCAGAAAAAGCCCTAAAAATCAGATCACATCAGCCCTAAAAGAGCAGCTTTCGAAATTCATATTGCTTTAATCTAGATCCTACGAGATTCGGTTTACATCAAGTACTCTATGGGTACAAAAAAAATTACGAAAAAAAACATTTGTAATTCTCTTTGAAGTATTGATGTGATATCGACCAGAACGATAAATAAGGCACGCCGGTGCAAACGGAAAGAAAAACGGAGGCTAGAATGGCCTTGTACAAGGAATCAAAAATAACACAGTTAAGTACTCTATGGGTACGAAAAAAAATACGAAAAAAAATGTTTGTAATTCTCTTTGAAGTACTGATGTGATATCGACCAGAACGATAAATAAGGCACGCCGGCGCAAACAGCAAGCAAAACGGAGGCCAGAATGGCCTTGTACAAGGAATCAAATATCACACAGTTAGGTAGTCTATGGGTACGAAAAAAAGTACGAAATAAAATGATGTAATCCGAATCTCGTAGGATCGATTAAAGCAATATGAATTTCGAAAGCGAGGGCTTATGTGATCTGAAAATATATAAAATGTAAATAACCTAAATAAAAGACTCAATCTTCCTCTTGAATCGGGTATTATCTGGGCCACATCATTCCCTCCCTCGTCAAAATGATTCGTCCTCGAATCAACATGATGTCATAGAAGTCCGCACCATCAAGCCTCACACCATGATACTCCACAATAAACCCCAAAAATATGCCGGGGTCAAAATTAACGCGAATAAACAACTTCGTATCAATAACATAGTAATGGGTCACACCATTCTTCACCAAAGAAACATGAGAAAATGCACGTGGCTTGAGAGAAATAGGAATGACGTCTTGTGATGCAACATAGAAATGTAAATCATGATAGGCATCAACCTGCTCCAAATATGGGTCAACAAACTCGTGCTTCAGTATTCCACCACCCTCAACAATGTCAATATCAACCGTAGGACGAATATGGGCTGGATTGGGTGTATCAAAGATCCCAGTGTCATGCGCTTCAGGTTTATCAACTAATGCCACCACCTTCGGAAATACCTCAACATCAACGACCTCTTCATACACAGTAGCATCAGCAATATCCTCTGTAACATTAAAATCAATGACAACCTCATTCGTGGAAACTTCAACCTCTTTCGGACTTACTTCAGCCTCAACGACCAACTCATCCTCTGTAGTAACAACAACAACATCTGCAACAGGAAGGTCAACATGAGCCTCAGTCATGGGAACTACCTCACCCACATTGGCACAAGCCAACTCCACAACGGAAGCACAATTGTCCACAATTGGCGTGTTGTTTGTGGCCTTTTTCATTGCTTGTTCAGCGTCATATATAGCACAAAGTCGTTCATACTCCGCCCATACACTGTCAGTAAATCCATCAAAAGCTTGCTCAAAAATCCGATTGATTTTGCCGGGTAAAGCAATGATGTGCTGCTCCAAACGCCTCGAGCCTCGGAAATACGTTTTGCCCATATCACAATTGGAATAATATTTGTTGGAAGCCATGACCCAAAATATTGGATCCTCACAATCTCTCGTGTTTACACTCACCCTCAACTCTTGCTTTAGGGAAGTGTAACCGTCAAATAAATCAAAAAGTCGAGCAAACCGTAAGCAAGATGCTGTCAACAATTTCCAGAATTTAACTCTGCACTTATTGGCACGTGCAGCCCAAACAATGATGAATTGCTACTGGAAATAAAAATGAAAGTTGTAGATTTATGTGTTTTCTAGAGGATATAAAAATGTCAGATCGTTTCGGGCGAGATAGGTTGACCAAATAACCGTAGTTTGTCAACTGGTGCAATATGTCAAAATTTTCCAGATTGATAGCAGTGACTTACAGGACCGATTGTGATCAAATGATGACGATTCTGGAAAAACTCAAAGAATCAAAGTTGTAGAACAATGAATTTCCTATGTGCTCACAAAATTTCATTCAATTTAGACCACCACAACTCCCTAAAAACAAAGTCGACTACAAGCTGTTCCAGAAAATCGAGCAGAATATTCCGATCCGAATTTGATCAAGATAAAATCCGAATTTGCAAAAGTGCCAAAGAGATAAAAGACAGCCAATACAAATTTCTATCTACTGGTAAATTTTGAGAATTTTTCGATATGATTTGAATAGGGAACGAATGGAAACAAAGTCGGACAATCAGCAACTAAAATTGCCGAGTGCACCTTTGAACCATCGGATTGCACCGGTTCGGTCCCCGGTTTGACCACAATTGATTCGGCAAGGAAGTCCACGGGCATAGTGATCGGGTCAACACTAATATCCACCTTGACGTCGGTAGTCTCGTCAGAATGGTCGGGTACCGGTAAAGGAGAATCAATAGTAGCAACTGGAACAACATCATGTGTAAGTGCATTAGGAACCTCAATGAACTCTTCCGTGGCTGAATCAACAATAAGAATGTCTTCCTCCTCGTGTACCATAGGCGTAGGGGGGTTGGGAATAACCTGTTTATTCGATTCAGCACGTGAAGGAGAGAATTTGGACGGTTTGCCATCCATAGCTTCTTCACGTGTTACACCATACGTGATAAAGAAAAGTTCATCGTACGCCTTCCACTTTGCGTCCAATTTCCTCCAACGTTCTGCACGTTCTAATTCCCGTTGTTCTGCCTCTAATTTCCGTTGCGCAATACGTTCTAATTTCCGTTGTTCTGCCTCTAATTCCCGTTGGGCAATACGTTCTAATTTCCGTTGTTCTGCCTCTAATTCCCGTTGCGCAATACGTTCTAATTTGCTGTGTGGAGCGAGGGTGTCATGTAATGCATCTAGGGCAGCCATAATTTCAGCATGTGTTCGATCGGATTCAACTTGATGTCGCTCGAAGTCTGTATGGATGTGGTCGAATTTTGCAAGTAGTTTATCCATTGCACTTAGGGTTCTTGTGAATCAAGGATTACGACTTCAAGAACAGAAAATTGAAACGCAGCAGCAAAATTCTTCAAGAAAACGCAGCAGTAAATTTCCCAACAAAAATTTTCGTCCCAGCAATAATTTAGGGTTCTTGTCACGACCAAAGGGTATGGAATTCGGGAAAACACAAAGAACAAAAATTGTAGAGAACGAAATTGTGGTTAAGACTGTTAAGTTTCAGAATTTTGGGACAGGTATAACCCACTCAAATCGAATTCGTAAACAGGTCACTCTCGGGTTACGGGTTTTGACAGAAACAGTCAACTAGGTGACGGCGACTATTGTGCAAAACCGGTCGAGATTCTGAAAAAACTCAAAGAATCAAAGTTGTAGAACAATGAATTTCCTATGTGCTCACAAAATTTCATTCAATTCCGACCACCACAACTCCTTAAAAACAAAGTCGACTACAAGCTGTTCCAGAAAATCGAGCAGAATATTCCGATCCAAATTTGATCAAGATAAAATCCGAATTTGCTAAAGTGCCAAAGAGACAAAAGATAGCCAATACAATGTTCTATCTACTGGTAAATTTTGAGGATTTTTAGACTTGTTTTGAATAGGGAACGATTGGAAACAAAGTCGGACAGTCAGATTTCAAGAGCAGAAAAATTAGGGTTTCGACCAAGAATAATATATCACGCCTGATTTACCTCAATACGTAGGGTTCCTTGATGTAATATGCAGCAATTCAGCGATTGTAATATGTAGCAGCAATTAGGGTTCAAACGGCGGCTGTGATTAGGGTTCTTGGGAAACAAGAACGCCGACTTCAACTCCGGAAAAACGCAGCAGATTTTCTATTAAAAACGCAGCAGCGTTGTTGTTGCTTTAATCGCCTGAGCTCTGATACCACTTGATGTAATCCGAATCTCGTAGGATCTAGATTAAAGCAATATGAATTTCGAAAGCTGCTCTTTTAGGGCTTATGTGATCTGATTTTTAGGGCTTTTTCTGAATATATAAAATGTAAATAACAAGAAAGAAAAGGGATATGTAGCAACCCGTCTCAGATTACTACTGCTTTGTGATAATCCCGTCTCAGGAAGATCACCCAATTACCCCATCTCAGGATAATCGCAAGAAGTCCAATCTCTGAAAACTTCTTGAAAGAAACCCAATCTCTGAAAGTTTCTTATGATGAAAATTCAATCTCTGAATTTCAACCAAAATAGTTTTTTTGATTCAATAATAAGCTACCTATTCAAATACAAGGAAATGCCTCATATAGGCTACAGACTCCAAGTCCAATTGCCATTTTAGCAATGTGGGACAAAATAACAATAATTAAAAATAATAATAAATATAAAAGACAATTAACCAATGTGGGATAATAAAAGACTAATTAAAAGACTAAATAAAAGACTCATTCTTCCTCTTGAATCGGGTATTATCTGGGCCACATCATAAAACGTTTGTAATTCTCTTTGAAGTACTGATGTGATATCGACCAGAACGAAAAATAAGGCACGCCGGCGCAAACGGCAAGCAAAACGGAGGCCAAAATGGCCTTGTACAAGGAATCAAATATCACACAGTTAAGTACTCTATGGGTACGAAAAAAAGTACGAAAAAAAACGTTTGCAATTCTCTTTGAATTACTGATGTGATATCGACCAGAACGATAAATAAGGCACGCCGGCACAAACGGCAAGCAAAACGGAGGCCAGAATGGCCTTGTACAAGGAATCAAAAATCACACATTTAAGTACTCTATGGG
Organism: Gentiana straminea; assembly: GCA_036785695.1. Lineage (NCBI taxonomy): Eukaryota > Viridiplantae > Streptophyta > Magnoliopsida > Gentianales > Gentianaceae > Gentiana > Gentiana straminea. Next base: position 33,433 of record JAVUPR010000128.1, on the reverse strand, counting down.
TACGAAAAAAAGTACGAAAAAAAACGTTTGTAATTCTCATTGAAGTTCTGATGTGTTATCGACCAGAACGATAAATAAGGCACGCCGGTGCAAACGGCAAGCAAAACGGAGGCCGGAATGGCCTTGTACAAGGAATCAAAAATCACACAGTTAAGTACTCTATGGGTACGAAAAAAAGTACGAAAAAAAACGTTTGTAATTCCCATTGAAGTTCTGATGTGTTATCGACCAGAACGATAAATAAGACACGCCGGCGAAAACGGAAAGCAAAACGGAGGCCAGAATGGCCTTGTACAACGAATCAAAAATCACACCGTTAAGTACTCTATGGGTATGAAAAAGAGTACGAAATAAAACGTTTGTCATTCTCTTTGAAGTACTGATGTGATATCGACCAGAACGATAAATAAGGCACGCCGGCGCAAACGGTAAGCAAAACGGAGGCCGAATGGCCTTGTACAAGGAATCAAAAATTACACAGTTAAGTACTCTATGGGTACGAGAAAAAGTACGAAAAAAAACATTTGTAATTCTCTTTGAAGTACTGATTTGATATCGACCAGAACGATAAATAAGGCACGCCGGTGCAAACGGAAAGAAAAACGGAGGCCAGAATGGCCTTGTCCAAGGAATCAAAAATCACACAGTTAAGTACTCTATGGGTACGAAAAAAAGTACGAAAAAAAATGTTTGTAATTCTCTTTGAAGTACTGATGTGATATCGACCGAACGATAAATAAGGCACGCCGGCGCAAACGGCAAGCAAAACGGAGGCCGAAATGGCCTTGTACAAGGAATCAAATATCACACGAGTTAGGTAGTCTATGGGTACGAAAAAAAGTACGAAATAAAACGTTTGTAATTCTCTTTGAAGTACGATGTGATATCGACCGAACGATAAATAAGGCACGCCGGCGCAAACGGCAAGCAAAACGGAGGACGAGAATGGCCTTGTACAAGGAATCAAATATCACACGAGTTAAGTACTCTATGGGTATGAAAAAAAGTACGAAAAAAACGTTTGCAATTCTCTTTGAATTACGATGTGATATCGACCGAACGATAAATAAGGCACGCCGGCACAAACGGCAAGCAAAACGGAGGCCGTAATGGCCTTGTACAAGGAATCAAAAATCACACGCTTAAGTACTCTATGGGTACGAAAAAAAACGAAAAAAAAACGTTTGTAATTCTCTTTGAAGTTCTCGATGTGATATCGACCGAACGATAAATAAGGCACGCCGGCGCAAACGGCAAGCAAAACGGAGGCCGGAATGGCCTTGTACAAGGAATCAAATATCACACGCTTAAGTACTCTATGGGTACGAAAAAAAGTACGAAAAAAAACGTTTGTAATTCTCTTTGAAGTTACGATGTGATATCGACCGAACGATAAATAAGGCACGCCGGCGCAAACGGCAAGCAAAACGGAGGCCGAATGGCCTTGTACAAGGAATCAAAAATCACACGGTTAAGTACTCTATGGGTACGAAAAAAAGTACGAAAAAAAACGTTTGTAATTCTCTTTGAAGTTCGATGTGATATCGACCGAACGATAAATAAGGCACGCCGGCGCAAACGGCAAGCAAAACGGAGGCCGAATGGCCTTGTACAAGGAATCAAAAATCACACGGTTAAGTACTCTATGGGTACGAAAAAAAGTACGAAAAAAAACATTTGTAATTCTCTTTGAAGTACGATGTGATATCGACCGAACGATAAATAAGGCACGCCGGTGCAAACGGAAAGAAAAACGGAGGCCGAATGGCCTTGTACAAGGAATCAAAAATCACACGAGTTAAGTACTCTATGGGTACGAAAAAAAGTACGAAAAAAAATGTTTGTAATTCTCTTTGAAGTACGATGTTATATCGACCGAACGATAAATAAGGCACGCCGGCGCAAACGGCAAGCAAAACGGAGGCCGAATGGCCTTGTACAAGGAATCAAATATCACACGATTAGGTAGTCTATGGGTACGAAAAAAAGTACGAAATAAAACGTTTGTAATTCTCTTTGAAGTACGATGTGATATCGACCGAACGATAAATAAGGCACGCCGGCGCAAACGGCAAGCAAAACGGAGGCCGAATGGCCTTGTACAAGGAATCAAAAATCACACGTTAAGTACTCTATGGGTACGAAAAAAAACGAAAAAAAATGTTTGTAATTCTCTTTGAAGTACGATGTGATATCGACCGAACGATAAATAAGGCACGCCGGTGCAAACGGAAAGAAAAACGGAGGCCAGAATGGCCTTGTACAAGGAATCAAAAATCACACAGTTAAGTACTCTATGGGTACGAAAAAAAGTACGAAAAAAAACGTTTGTAATTCTCATTGAAGTTCGATGTGTTATCGACCAGAACGATAAATAAGGCACGCCGGCGCAAACGGCAAGCAAAAAACGGAGGCCGAATGGCCTTGTACAAGGAATCAAAAATCACACAGTTAAGTACTCTATGGGTACGAAAAAAAAAGTACGAAAAAAAACATTTGTAATTCTCTTTGAAGTACTGATGTGATATCGACCAGAACGATAAATAAGGCACGCCGGTGCAAACGGAAAGAAAAACGGAGGCCAGAATGGCCTTGTACAAGGAATCAAAAATCACACGAGTTAAGTACTCTATGGGTACGAAAAAAAAAGTACGAAAAAAAATGTTTGTAATTCTCTTTGAAGTACGATGTTATATCGACCGAACGATAAATAAGGCACGCCGGCGCAAACGGCAAGCAAAACGGAGGCCGAAATGGCCTTGTACAAGGAATCAAATATCACACGGTTAGTAGTCTATGGGTACGAAAAAAAGTACGAAATAAAACGTTTGTAATTCTCTTTGAAGTACCGATGTGATATCGACCGAACGATAAATAAGGCACGCCGGCGCAATCGGCAAGCAAAACGGAGGCCGAATGGCCTTGTACAAGGAATCAAAAATCACACGATTAAGTACTCTATGGGTACGAAAAAAAGTACGAAAAAAAATGTTTGTAATTCTCTTTGAAGTACGATGTTATATCGACCGAACGATAAATAAGGCACGCCGGCGCAAACGGCAAGCAAAACGGAGGCCGAATGGCCTTGTACAAGGAATCAAATATCACACAGTTAGGTAGTCTATGGGTACGAAAAAAAGTACGAAATAAAATGTTTGTAATTCTCTTTGAAGTACGATGTGATATCGACCGAACGATAAATAAGGCACGCCGGCGCAATCGGCAAGCAAAACGGAGGCCGAATGGCCTTGTACAAGGAATCAAAAATCACACGATTAATTACTCTATGGGTACGAAAAAAAGTACGAAAAAAACATTTGTAATTCTCTTTGAAGTACTGATGTGATATCGACCAGAACGATAAATAAGGCACGCCGGTGCAAACGGAAAGAAAAACGGAGGCCAGAATGGCCTTGTACAAGGAATCAAAAATCACACAGTTAAGTACTCTATGGGTACGAAAAAAAAGTACGAAAAAAATGTTTGTAATTCTCTTTGAAGTACTGATGTGATATCGACCAGAACGATAAATAAGGCACGCCGGCGCAAACGGCAAGAAAAACGGAGGCCGAAATGGCCTTGTACAAGGAATCAAATATCACACGATTAGGTAGTCTATGGGTACGAAAAAAAGTACGAAATAAAACGTTTGTAATTCTCTTTGAAGTACGATGTGATATCGACCGAACGATAAATAAGGCACGCCGGCGCAAACGGCAAGCAAAACGGAGGCCGAATGGCCTTGTACAAGGAATCAAATATCACACGGTTAAGGGGTACAAAAAAAGTACGAAAAAAAACGTTTGCAATTCTCTTTGAATTACGATGTGATATCGACCGAACGATAAATAAGGCACGCCGGCACAAACGGTAAGCAAAACGGAGGCCGAATGGCCTTGTACAAGGAATCAAAAATCACACGAGTTAAGTACTCTATGGGTACGAAAAAAAGTACGAAAAAAAACGTTTGTAATTCTCATTGAAGTTCTGATGTGTTATCGACCAGAACGATAAATAAGGCACGCCGGCGCAAACGGCAAGCAAAACGGAGGCCGAATGGCCTTGTACAAGGAATCAAAAATCACACGGTTAAGTACTCTATGGGTACGAAAAAAAGTACGAAAAAAAACATTTGTAATTCTCTTTGAAGTACTGATGTGATATCGACCAGAACGATAAATAAGGCACGCCGGTGCAAACGGAAAGAAAAACGGAGGCCGAATGGCCTTGTACAAGGAATCAAAAATCACACGATTAAGTACTCTATGGGTACGAAAAAGAGTACGAAATAAAACGTTTGTAATTCTCTTTGAAGTACGATGTGATATCGACCGAATGATAAATAAGGCACGCCGGCGCAAACGGCAAGCAAAACGGAGGCCGAATGGCCTTGTACAAGGAATCAAAAATCACACGAAGTTAAGTACTCTATGGGTACGAAAAAAAGTACGAAAAAAACATTTGTAATTCTCTTTGAAGTACGATTGATATCGACCGAACGATAAATAAGGCACGCCGGTGCAAACGGAAAGAAAAACGGAGGCCGAATGGCCTTGTACAAGGAATCAAAAATCACACGGTTAAGTACTCTATGGGTACGAAAAAAAGTACGAAAAAAAATGTTTGTAATTCTCTTTGAAGTACGATGTGATATCGACCGAACGATAAATAAGGCACGCCGGCGCAAACGGCAAGCAAAACGGAGGCCGAATGGCCTTGTACAAGGAATCAAAAATCACACGAGTTAATTACTCTATGGGTACGAAAAAAAACGAAAAAAAACGTTTGTAATTCTCTTTGAAGTATTGATGTGATATCGACCAGAACGATAAATAAGGCACGCCGGCGCAAACGGCAAGCAAAACGGAGGCCAGAATGGCCTTGTACAAGGAATCAAATATCACACAGTTTGGTACAAAAAAAGTACGAAAAAAAAACGTTTGCAATTCTCTTTGAATTACTGATGTGATATCGACCAGAATGATAAATAAGGCACGCCGGCACAAACGGTAAGCAAAACGGAGGCCGAATGGCCTTGTACAAGGAATCAAAAATCACACGATTAAGTACTCTATGGGTACGAAAAAAAGTACGAAAAAAAACGTTTGTAATTCTCATTGAAGTTCTGATGTGTTATCGACCAGAACGATAAATAAGGCACGCCGGCGCAAACGGCAAGCAAAACGGAGGCCAAAATGGCCTTGTACAAGGAATCAAATATCACACAGTTAGGTAGTCTATGGGTACGAAAAAAAGTACGAAATAAAACGTTTGTAATTCTCTTTGAAGTACGATGTGATATCGACCGAACGATAAATAAGGCACGCCGGCGCAAACGGCAAGCAAAACGGAGGCGAATGGCCTTGTACAAGGAATCAAATATCACACGCTTAAGTACTCTATGGGTACGAAAAAAAGTACGAAAAAAAACGTTTGTAATTCTCTTTGAATTACTGATGTGATATCGACCAGAACGATAAATAAGGCACGCCGGCACAAACGGCAAGCAAAACGGAGGCCATAATGGCCTTGTACAAGGAATCAAAAATCACACAGTTAAGTACTCTATGGGTACGAAAAAAAAGTACGAAAAAAAACGTTTGTAATTCTCTTTGAAGTTCGATGTGATATCGACCAGAACGATAAATAAGGCACGCCGGCGCAAACGGCAAGCAAAACGGAGGCCAGAATGGCCTTGTACAAGGAATCAAATATCACACAGTTATGTAGTCTATGGGTACGAAAAAAAGTACGAAATAAAACGTTTGTAATTCTCTTTGAAGTACTGATGTGATATCGACCAGAACGATAAATAAGGCACGCCGGCGCAAACGGCAAGCAAAACGGAGGCCGAATGGCCTTGTACAAGGAATCAAAAATCACACAGTTAAGTACTCTATCTGTACGAAAAAAAGTACGAAAAAAAAACATTTGTAATTCTCTTTGAATTACTGATGTGATATCGACCAGAACGATAAATAAGGCACGCCGGTGCAAACGGAAGTAAAACGGAGGCCAGAATGGCCTTGTACAAGGAATCAAAAATCACACAGTTAAGTACTCTATGGGTACGAAAAAAATGTACGAAAAAAAATGTTTGTAATTCTCTTTGAAGTACTGATGTGATATCGACCAGAACGATAAATAAGGCACGCCGGCGCAAACGGCAAGCAAAACGGAGGCCGAATGGCCTTGTTAAAGGAATCAAAAATCACACGGTTAAGTACTCTATGGGTACGAAAAAAAGTACGAAAAAAAACATTTGTAATTCTCTTTGAAGTACGATGTGATATCGACCGAACGATAAATAAGGCACGCCGGTGCAAACGGAAAGAAAAACGGAGGCCGAATGGCCTTGTACAAGGAATCAAAAATCACACGAGTTAAGTACTCTATGGGTACGAAAAAAAGTACGAAAAAAAATGTTTGTAATTCTCTTTGAAGTACGATGTTATATCGACCGAACGATAAATAAGGCACGCCGGCGCAAACGGCAAGCAAAACGGAGGCCGAATGGCCTTGTACAAGGAATCAAATATCACACGGTTAAGTACTCTGGGTACGAAAAAAAAGTACGAAATAAAACGTTTGTAATTCTCTTTGAAGTAGTGATGTGATATCGACCGAACGATAAATAAGGCACGCCGGCGCAATCGGCAAGCAAAACGGAGGCCGAATTGCCTTGTACAAGGAATCAAAAATCACACGATTAATTACTCTATGGGTACGAAAAAAAGTACGAAAAAAAACATTTGTAATTCTCTTTGAAGTACGATGTGATATCGACCGAACGATAAATAAGGCACGCCGGTGCAAACGGAAAGAAAAACGGAGGCCGAATGGCCTTGTACAATGAATCAAAAATCACACGCTTAAGTACTCTATGGGTACGAAAAAAAGTACGAAAAAAAATGTTTGTAATTCTCTTTGAAGTACGATGTGATATCGACCGAACGATAAATAAGGCACGCCGGCGCAAACGGCAAGAAAAACGGAGGCCGAATGGCCTTGTACAAGGAATCAAATATCACACGGTTAGGTAGTCTATGGGTACGAAAAAAAGTACGAAATAAAACGTTTGTAATTCTCTTTGAAGTACGATGTGATATCGACCGAACGATAAATAAGGCACGCCGGCGCAAACGGCAAGCAAAACGGAGGCCGAATGGCCTTGTACAAGGAATCAAATATCACACGGTTAGGTAGTCTATGGGTACGAAAAAAAGTACGAAATAAAACGTTTGTAATTCTCTTTGAAGTGCGATGTGATATCGACCGAACGATAAATAAGGCACGCCGGCGCAATCGGCAAGCAAAACGGAGGCCGAAATGGCCTTGTACAAGGAATCAAAAATCACACGATTAATTACTCTATGGGTACGAAAAAAAGTACGAAAAAAAACATTTGTAATTCTCTTTGAAGTACGATTTGATATCGACCGAACGATAAATAAGGCACGCCGGTGCAAACGGAAAGAAAAACGGAGGCCGAATGGCCTTGTACAAGGAATCAAAAATCACACGAGTTAAGTACTCTATGGGTACGAAAAAAAGTACGAAAAAAAATGTTTGTAATTCTCTTTGAAGTACGATGTTATATCGACCGAACGATAAATAAGGCACGCCGGCGCAAACGGCAAGCAAAACGGAGGCCGAATGGCCTTGTACAAGGAATCAAATATCACACGCAGTTAGGTAGTCTATGGGTACGAAAAAAAGTACGAAATAAAACGTTTGTAATTCTCTTTGAAGTACGATGTGATATCGACCGAACGATAAATAAGGCACGCCGGCGCAATCGGCAAGCAAAACGGAGGCCGAAATGGCCTTGTACAAGGAATCAAAAATCACACGATTAATTACTCTATGGGTACGAAAAAAAGTACGAAAAAAAACATTTGTAATTCTCTTTGAAGTACGATGTGATATCGACCGAACGATAAATAAGGCACGCCGGTGCAAACGGAAAGAAAAACGGAGGCCGAATGGCCTTGTACAAGGAATCAAAAATCACACAGTTAAGTACTCTATGGGTACGAAAAAAAGTACGAAAAAAAATGTTTGTAATTCTCTTTGAAGTACGATGTTATATCGACCGAACGATAAATAAGGCACGCCGGCGCAAACGGCAAGCAAAACGGAGGCCGAATGGCCTTGTACAAGGAATCAAATATCACACAGTTAGGTAGTCTATGGGTACGAAAAAAAGTACGAAATAAAATGTTTGTAATTCTCTTTGAAGTACTGATGTGATATCAACCAGAACGATAAATAAGGCACGCCGGCGCAATCGGCAAGCAAACGGAGGCCGAGAATGGCCTTGTACAAGGAATCAAAAATCACACAGTTAATTACTCTATGGGTACGAAAAAAAGTACGAAAAAAAACATTTGTAATTCTCTTTGAAGTACGATGTGATATCGACCGAACGATAAATAAGGCACGCCGGTGCAAACGGAAAGAAAAACGGAGGCCGGAATGGCCTTGTACAAGGAATCAAAAATCACACGAAAAGCTTAAGTACTCTATGGGTACGAAAAAAAGTACGAAAAAAATGTTTGTAATTCTCTTTGAAGTACCGATGTGATATCGACCGAACGATAAATAAGGCACGCCGGCGCAAACGGCAAGCAAAACGGAGGCCGAATGGCCTTGTTAAAGGAATCAAAAATCACACGATTAAGTACTCTATGGGTACGAAAAAAAGTACGAAAAAAAACATTTGTAATTCTCTTTGAAGTACGATGTGATATCGACCGAACGATAAATAAGGCACGCCGGTGCAAACGGAAAGAAAAACGGAGGCCAGAATGGCCTTGTGTACAAGGAATCAAAAATCACACAGTTAAGTACTCTATGGGTACGAAAAAAAGTACGAAAAAAAACGTTTGCAATTCTCTTTGAATTACGATGTTATATCGACCGAACGATAAATAAGGCACGCCGGCACAAACGGTAAGCAAAACGGAGGCCGAATGGCCTTATACAAGGAATCAAAAATCACACGCTAGTACTCTATGGGTACGAAAAAAAGTACGAAAAAAAACGTTTGTAATTCTCATTGAAGTTCTGATGTGTTATCGACCAGAATGATAAATAAGGCACGCCGGCGCAAACGGCAAGCAAAACGGAGGCCAGAATGGCCTTGTACAAGGAATAAAATATCACACAGTTAGGTAGTCTATGGGTACAAAAAAAAAGTACGAAATAAAACGTTTGTAATTCTCTTTGAAGTACTGATGTGATATCGACCAGAACGATAAATAAGGCACGCCGGCGCAAACGGCAAGCAAAACGGAGGACAGAATGGCCTTGTACAAGGAATCAAATATCACACAGTTAAGTACTCTATGGGTATGAAATAAAGTACGAAAAAAACGTTTGCAATTCTCTTTGAATTACTGATGTGATATCGACCAGAACGATAAATAAGGCACGCCGGCACAAACGGCAAGCAAAACGGAGGCCATAATGGCCTTGTACAAGGAATCAAAAATCACACAGTTAAGTACTCTATGGGTACGAAAAAAAAGTACGAAAAAAAACGTTTGTAATTCTCATTGAAGTTCTGATGTGATATCGACCAGAACGATAAATAAGGCACGCCGGCGCAAACGGCAAGCAAAACGGAGGCCGGAATGGCCTTGTACAAGGAATCAAATATCACACAGTTATGTAGTCTATGGGTACGAAAAAAAGTACGAAATAAAATGTTTGTAATTCTCTTTGAAGTACTGATGTGATATCGACCAGAACAATAAATAAGGCACGCCGGCGCAAACGGCAAGCAAAACGGAGGCCAGAATGGCCTTGTACAAGGAATCAAAAATCACACAGTTAAGTACTCTATCTGTACGAAAAAAAAGTACGAAAAAAAAACATTTGTAATTCTCTTTGAATTACTGATGTGATATCGACCAGAACGATAAATAAGGCACGCCGGTGCAAACGGAAGTAAAACGGAGGCCAGAATGGCCTTGTACAAGGAATCAAAAATCACACGGTTAAGTACTCTATGGGTACGAAAAAAATGTACGAAAAAAAATGTTTGTAATTCTCTTTGAAGTACGATGTGATATCGACCGAACGATAAATAAGGCACGCCGGCGCAAACGGCAAGCAAAACGGAGGCCGAGAATGGCCTTGTTAAAGGAATCAAAAATCACACGGTTAAGTACTCTATGGGTACGAAAAAAAGTACGAAAAAAAACATTTGTAATTCTCTTTGAAGTACGATGTGATATCGACCGAACGATAAATAAGGCACGCCGGTGCAAACGGAAAGAAAAACGGAGGCCAGAATGGCCTTGTGTACAAGGAATCAAAAATCACACGGTTAAGTACTCTATGGGTACGAAAAAAAGTACGAAAAAAAATGTTTGTAATTCTCTTTGAAGTACTGATGTTATATCGACCAGAACGATAAATAAGGCACGCCGGCGCAAACGGCAAGCAAAACGGAGGCCAGAATGGCCTTGTACAAGGAATCAAATATCACACAGTTAGGTAGTCTATGGGTACGAAAAAAAGTACGAAATAAAACGTTTGTAATTCTCTTTGAAGTAGTGATGTGATATCGACCAGAACGATAAATAAGGCACGCCGGCGCAATCGGCAAGCAAAATATCGAGGCCGAATTGCCTTGTACAAGGAATCAAAAATCACACGGTTAAGTACTCTATGGGTACGAAAAAAAGTACGAAATAAAATATTTGTAATTCTCTTTGAAGTACGATGTGATATCGACCAGAACGATAAATAAGGCACGCCGGTGCAAACGGAAAGAAAAACGGAGGCCAGAATGGCCTTGTACAATGAATCAAAAATCACACAGTTACGTACTCTATGGGTACGAAAAAAAAGTACGAAAAAAAATGTTTGTAATTCTCTTTGAAGTACTGATGTGATATCGACCAGAACGATAAATAAGGCACGCCGGCGCAAACGGCAAGAAAACGGAGGCCAGAATGGCCTTGTACAAGGAATCAAATATCACACAATTAGGTAGTCTATGGGTACGAAAAAAAGTACGAAATAAAACGTTTGTAATTCTCTTTGAAGTAGTGATGTGATATCGACCAGAACGATAAATAAGGCACGCCGGCGCAATCGGCAAGCAAAATATCGACCAGAATTGCCTTGTACAAGGAATCAAAAATCACACAGTTAATTACTCTATGGGTACGAAAAAAAGTACGAAAAACATTTGTAATTCTCTTTGAAGTACTGATGTGATATCGACCAGAACGATAAATAAGGCACGCCGGTGCAAACGGAAAGAAAAACGGAGGCCAGAATGGCCTTGTACAATGAATCAAAAATCACACAGTTAAGTACTCTATGGGTACGAAAAAAAGTACGAAAAAAAATGTTTGTAATTCTCTTTGAAGTACGATGTGATATCGACCGAACGATAAATAAGGCACGCCGGCGCAAACGGCAAGAAAAACGGAGGCCGAATGGCCTTGTACAAGGAATCAAATATCACACGGTTAGGTAGTCTATGGGTACGAAAAAAAGTACGAAATAAAACGTTTGTAATTCTCTTTGAAGTACGATGTGATATCGACCGAACGATAAATAAGGCACGCCGGCGCAAACGGCAAGCAAAACGGAGGCCGAATGGCCTTGTACAAGGAATCAAATATCACACGGTTAAGTAGTCTATGGGTACGAAAAAAAGTACGAAATAAAACGTTTGTAATTCTCTTTGAAGTACGATGTGATATCGACCGAACGATAAATAAGGCACGCCGGCGCAAACGGCAAGCAAAACGGAGGCCGAATGGCCTTGTACAAGGAATCAAAAATCACACAGTTAATTACTCTATGGGTACGAAAAAAAGTACGAAAAAAAACATTTGTAATTCTCTTTGAAGTGCGATGTGATATCGACCGAACAATAAATAAGGCACGCCGGTGCAAATGGAAAGAAAAACGGAGGCCGAATGGCCTTGTACAAGGAATCAAAAATCACACGATTAAGTACTCTATGGGTACGAAAAAAAGTACGAAAAAAAATGTTTGTAATTCTCTTTGAAGTACGATGTTATATCGACCGAACGATAAATAAGGCACGCCGGCGCAAACGGCAAGCAAAACGGAGGCCGGAATGGCCTTGTACAAGGAATCAAATATCACACGGTTAGTAGTCTATGGGTACGAAAAAAAGTACGAAATAAAACGTTTGTAATTCTCTTTGAAGTACGATGTGATATCGACCGAACGATAAATAAGGCACGCCGGCGCAAACGGCAAGCAAAACGGAGGCCGAATGGCCTTGTACAAGGAATCAAAAATCACACGGTTAATTACTCTATGGGTACGAAAAAAAGTACGAAAAAAAACATTTGTAATTCTCTTTGAAGTACGATGTGATATCGACCGAACGATAAATAAGGCACGCCGGTGCAAACGGAAAGAAAAACGGAGGCCGAATGGCCTTGTACAAGGAATCAAAAATCACACGATTAAGTACTCTATGGGTACGAAAAAAAGTACGAAAAAAAATGTTTGTAATTCTCCTTTGAAGTACGATGTTATATCGACCGAACGATAAATAAGGCACGCCGGCGCAAACGGCAAGCAAAACGGAGGCCGAATGGCCTTGTACAAGGAATCAAATATCACACGGTTAGTAGTCTATGGGTACGAAAAAAAGTACGAAATAAAATGTTTGTAATTCTCTTTGAAGTACGATGTGATATCGACCGAACGATAAATAAGGCACGCCGGCGCAAACGGCAAGCAAAACGGAGGCGAATGGCCTTGTACAAGGAATCAAAAATCACACAGTTAATTACTCTATGGGTACGAAAAAAAGTACGAAAAAAAACATTTGTAATTCTCTTTGAAGTACTGATGTGATATCGACCAGAACGATAAATAAGGCACGCCGGTGCAAACGGAAAGAAAAACGGAGGCCAGAATGGCCTTGTACAAGGAATCAAAAATCACACAGTTAAGTACTCTATGGGTACGAAAAAAAGTACGAAAAAAAATGTTTGTAATTCTCTTTGAAGTACGATGTGATATCGACCGAACGATAAATAAGGCACGCCGGCGCAAACGGCAAGAAAAACGGAGGCCAGAATGGCCTTGTACAAGGAATCAAATATCACACAGTTAGGTAGTCTATGGGTACGAAAAAAAGTACGAAATAAAACGTTTGTACTTCTCTTTGAAGTACTGATGTGATATCGACCAGAACGATAAATAAGTCACGCCGGCGCAAACGGCAAGCAAAACGGAGGCCAAAATGGCCTTGTACAAGGAATCAAATATCACACAGTTAGGTACAAAAAAAAAGTACGAAAAAAAACGTTTGCAATTCTCTTTGAATTACTGATGTGATATCGACCAGAACGATAAATAAGGCACGCCGGCACAAACGGTAAGCAAAACGGAGGCCAGAATGGCCTTGTACAAGGAATCAAAAATCACACAGTTAAGTACTCTATGGGTACGAAAAAAAGTACGAAAAAAAACATTTGTAATTCTCATTGAAGTTCTGATGTGTTATCGACCAGAACGATAAATAAGGCACGCCGGCGCAAACGGCAAGAAAACGGAGGCCAGAATGGCCTTGTACAAGGAATCAAAAATCACACGGTTAAGTACTCTATGGGTACGAAAAAAAGTACGAAAAAAAACATTTGTAATTCTCTTTGAAGTGCGATTTGATATCGACCGAACGATAAATAAGGCACGCCGGTGCAAACGGAAAGAAAAACGGAGGCCGAATGGCCTTGTCAAGGAATCAAAAATCACACGGTTAAGTACTCTATGGGTACGAAAAAAGTACGAAATAAAACGTTTGTCATTCTCTTTGAAGTACGATGTGATATCGACCGAACGATAAATAAGGCACGCCGGCGCAAACGGCAAGCAAAACGGAGGCCGAGAATGGCCTTGTACAAGGAATCAAAAATCACACGGTTAAGTACTCTATGGGTACGAAAAAAAGTACGAAAAAAAAACATTTGTAATTCTCTTTGAAGTACTGATTTGATATCGACCAGAACGATAAATAAGGCACGCCGGTGCAAACGGAAAGAAAAACGGAGGCCAGAATGGCCTTGTACAAGGAATCAAAAATCACACAGTTAAGTACTCTATGGGTACGAAAAAAAGTACGAAAAAAAACATTTGTAATTCTCTTTGAAGTACGATGTGATATCGACCGAACGATAAATAAGGCACGCCGGTGCAAACGGAAAGCAAAACGGAGGCCGAAATGGCCTTGTACAAGGAATCAAAAATCACACGGGGGTACGAAAAAAAGTACGAAAAAAAATGTTTGTAATTCTCTTTGAAGTACGATGTGATATCGACCGAACGATAAATAAGGCACGCCGGCGCAAACGGCAAGCAAAACGGAGGCCGAGAATGGCCTTGTACAAGGAATCAAAAATCACACAGTTAATTACTCTATGGGTACGAAAAAAAGTACGAAAAAAAATGTTTGTAATTCTCTTTGAAGTACGATGTGATATCGACCGAACGATAAATAAGGCACGCCGGCGCAAACGGCAAGCAAAACGGAGGCCGAATGGCCTTGTACAAGGAATCAAATGTCACACGGTTAGGTACAAAAAAAGTACGAAAAAAAACGTTTGCAATTCTCTTTGAATTACGATGTTATATCGACCGAACGATAAATAAGGCACGCCGGCACAAACGGTAAGCAAAACGGAGGCCGAATGGCCTTGTACAAGGAATCAAAAATCACACAGTTAAGTACTCTATGGGTACGAAAAAAAGTACGAAAAAAAACGTTTGTAATTCTCATTGAAGTTCTGATGTGTTATCGACCAGAATGATAAATAAGGCACGCCGGCGCAAACGGCAAGCAAAACGGAGGCCAGAATGGCCTTGTACAAGGAATAAAATATCACACAGTTAGGTAGTCTATGGGTACAAAAAAAAGTACGAAATAAAATGTTTGTAATTCTCTTTGAAGTACTGATGTGATATCGACCAGAACGATAAATAAGGCACGCCGGCGCAAACGGCAAGCAAAACGGAGGACAGAATGGCCTTGTACAAGGAATTAAATATCACACAGTTAAGTACTCTATGGGTACGAAAAAAACGTTTATAATTCTCATTGAAGTTCTGATGTGTTATCGACCAGAACGATAAATAAGGCACGCCGGCGCAAACGGCAAGTAAAACGGAGGCCGGAATGGCCTTGTACAAGGAATCAAAAATCACACGAGTTAAGTACTCTATGGGTACGAAAAAAAGTACGAAAAAAAATGTTTGTAATTCTCTTTGAAGTTCGATGTGATATCGACCGAACGATAAATAAGGCACGCCGGCGCAAACGGCAAGCAAAACGGAGGCCAGAATGGCCTTGTACAAGGAATCAAATATCACACAGTTATGTAGTCTATGGGTACGAAAAAAAGTACGAAATAAAATGTTTGTAATTCTCTTTGAAGTACTGATATCGACCAGAACGATAAATAAGGCACTCCGGCGCAAACGGCAAGCAAAACGGAGGCCAGAATGGCCTTGTACAAGGAATCAAAAATCACACGATTAAGTACTCTATGGGTACGAAAAAAAGTACGAAAAAAAACATTTGTAATTCTCTTTGAATTACGATGTGATATCGACCGAACGATAAATAAGGCACGCCGGTGCAAACGGAAAGCAAAACGGAGGCCGAATGGCCTTGTACAAGGAATCAAAAATCACACGGTTAAGTACTCTATGGGTACGAAAAAAAGTACGAAAAAAAATGTTTGTAATTCTCTTTGAAGTACGATGTGATATCGACCGAACGATAAATAAGGCACGCCGGCGCAAACGGCAAGCAAAACGGAGGCCGGAATGGCCTTGTACAAGGAATCAAAAATCACACGAGTTAGGTAGTCTATGGGTACGAAAAAAAGTACGAAATAAAACGTTTGTAATTCTCTTTGAAGTACGATGTGATATCGACCGAACGATAAATAAGGCACGCCGGCGCAAACGGCAAGCAAAACGGAGGACGAGAATGGCCTTGTACAAGGAATCAAATATCACACGATTAAGTACTCTATGGGTACGAAAAAAAGTACGAAAAAAAATGTTTGTAATTCTCTTTGAATTACGATGTGATATCGACCGAACGATAAATAAGGCACGCCGGCACAAACGGCAAGCAAAACGGAGGCCGAATGGCCTTGTACAAGGAATCAAAAATCACACAGTTAATTACTCTATGGGTACGAAAAAAAGTACGAAAAAAAATGTTTGTAATTCTCTTTGAAGTACTGATGTGATATCGACCAGAACGATAAATAAGGCACGCCGGCGCAAACGGCAAGCAAAACGGAGGCCAGAATGGCCTTGTACAAGGAATCAAATATCACACAGTTAGGTACAAAAAAAGTACGAAAAAAAACGTTTGCAATTCTCTTTGAATTACTGATGTTATATCGACCAGAACGATAAATAAGGCACGCCGGCACAAACGGTAAGCAAAACGGAGGCCAGAATGGCCTTGTACAAGGAATCAAAAATCACACAGTTAAGTACTCTATGGGTACGAAAAAAAGTACGAAAAAAAACGTTTGTAATTCTCATTGAAGTTCTGATGTGTTATCGACCAGAATGATAAATAAGGCACGCCGGCGCAAACGGCAAGCAAAACGGAGGCCAGAATGGCCTTGTACAAGGAATCAAAAATCACACGAGTTAAGTAGTCTATGGGTACGAAAAAAAGTACGAAAAAAAACGTTTGTAATTCTCTTTGAAGTGCGATGTGATATCGACCGAACGATAAATAAGGCACGCCGGCGCAAACGGCAAGCAAAACGGAGGCCGAATGGCCTTGTACAAGGAATCAAAATCACACGAGTTAAGTACTCTATGGGTACGAAAAAAAGTACGAAAAAAACGTTTGTAATTCTCTTTGAAGTTCGATGTGTTATCGACCAGAACGATAAATAAGGCACGCCGGCGTAAACGGCAAGCAAAACGGAGGCCGGAATGGCCTTGTACAAGGAATCAAAAATCACACGGTTAAGTACTCTATGGGTACGAAAAAAAGTACGAAATAAAACGTTTGTAATTCTCTTTGAAGTTCGATGTGATATCGACCGAACGATAAATAAGGCACGCCGGCGCAAACGGCAAGCAAAACGGAGGCCGAATGGCCTTGTACAAGGAATCAAAAATCACACGGTTAAGTACTCTATGGGTACGAAAAAAAGTACGAAATAAAATGTTTGTAATTCTCTTTGAAGTACGATGTGATATCGACCGAACGATAAATAAGGCACGCCGGCGCAAACGGCAAGCAAAACGGAGGCCGAATGGCCTTGTACAAGGAATCAAAAATCACACGGTTAAGTACTCTATGTGTACGAAAAAAAGTACGAAAAAAAACATTTGTAATTCTCTTTGAATTACGATGTGATATCGACCGAACGATAAATAAGGCACGCCGGTGCAAACGGAAAGAAAAACGGAGGCCGAATGGCCTTGTACAAGGAATCAAAAATCACACGAGTTAAGTACTCTATGGGTACGAAAAAAAGTACGAAAAAAAATGTTTGTAATTCTCTTTGAAGTACGATGTGATATCGACCAGAACGATAAATAAGGCACGCCGGCGCAAACGGCAAGCAAAACGGAGGCCAGAATGGCCTTGTACAAGGAATAAAATATCACACAGTTAGGTAGTCTATGGGTACAAAAAAAAAAGTACGAAATAAAACGTTTGTAATTCTCTTTGAAGTACTGATGTGATATCGACCAGAACGATAAATAAGGCACGCCGGCGCAAACGGCAAGCAAAACGGAGGACAGAATGGCCTTGTACAAGGAATCAAATATCACACAGTTAAGTACTCTATGGGTATGAAAAAAAGTACGAAAAAAACGTTTGCAATTCTCTTTGAATTACTGATGTGATATCGACCAGAACGATAAATAAGGCACGCCGGCACAAACGGCAAGCAAAACGGAGGCCAGAATGGCCTTGTACAAGGAATCAAAAATCACACAGTTAAGTACTCTATGGGTACGAAAAAAACGTTTATAATTCTCATTGAAGTTCTGATGTGTTATCGACCAGAACGATAAATAAGGCACGCCGGCGCAAACGGCAAGCAAAACGGAGGCCGGAATGGCCTTGTACAAGGAATCAAAAATCACACAGTTAAGTACTCTATGGGTACGAAAAAAAAGTACGAAAAAAAACGTTTGTAATTCCCATTGAAGTTCTGATGTGATATCGACCAGAACGATAAATAAGGCACGCCGGCGCAAACGGCAAGCAAAACGGAGGCCAGAATGGCCTTGTACAAGGAATCAAATATCACACAGTTATGTAGTCTATGGGTACGAAAAAAAGTACGAAATAAAATGTTTGTAATTCTCTTTGAAGTACTGATGTGATATCGACCAGAACAATAAATAAGGCACGCCGGCGCAAACGGCAAGCAAAACGGAGGCCAGAATGGCCTTGTACAAGGAATCAAAAATCACACAGTTAAGTACTCTATGTGTACGAAAAAAAGTACGAAAAAAAACATTTGTAATTCTCTTTGAAGTACGATGTGATATCGACCGAACGATAAATAAGGCACGCCGGTGCAAACGGAAAGTAAAACGGAGGCCGAATGGCCTTGTACAAGGAATCAAAAATCACACGAGTTAAGTACTCTATGGGTACGAAAAAAAGTACGAAAAAAAATGTTTGTAATTCTCTTTGAAGTACGATGTGATATCGACCGAACGATAAATAAGGCACGCCGGCGCAAACGGCAAGAAAAACGGAGGCCGAATGGCCTTGTACAAGGAATCAAATATCACACGGTTAGTAGTCTATGGGTACGAAAAAAAGTACGAAAAAAACGTTTGTAAATCTCTTTGAAGTACGATGTGATATCGACCGAACGATAAATAAGGCACGCCGGCGCAATCGGCAAGCAAAACGGAGGCCAGAATGGCCTTGTACAAGGAATCAAAAATCACACAGTTAATTACTCTATGGGTACGAAAAAAAGTACGAAAAAAAAATTTGTAATTCTCTTTGAAGTACTGATGTGATATCGACCAGAACGATAAATAAGGCACGCCGGTGCAAACGGAAAGAAAAACGGAGGCCAGAATGGCCTTGTACAAGGAATCAAAAATCACACAGTAAAGTACTCTATGGGTACGAAAAATAGTACGAAAAAAAATGTTTGTAATTATCTTTGAAGTACTGATGTGATATCGACCAGAACGATAAATAAGGCACGCCGGCGCAAACGGCAAGAAAAACGGAGGCCAGAATGGCCTTGTACAAGGAATCAAATATCACACAGTTAGGTAGTCTATGGGTACGAAAAAAAGTACGAAATAAAACGTTTGTAATTCTCTTTGAAGTACTGATGTGATATCGACCAGAACGATAAATAAGGCACGCCGGCGCAAACGGCAAGCAAAACGGAGGCCAGAATGGCCTTGTACAAGGAATCAAATATCACACAATTAGGTACAAAAAAAGTACGAAAAAAAACGTTTGCAATTCTCTTTGAATTACTGATGTGATATCGACCAGAACGATAAATAAGGCACGCCGGCACAAACGGTAAGCAAAACGGAGGCCGGAATGGCCTTGTACAAGGAATCAAAAATCACACAGTTAAGTACTCTATGGGTACGAAAAAAAGTACGAAAAAAAACGTTTGTAATTCTCATTGAAGTTCTGATGTGTTATCGACCAGAACGATAAATAAGGCACGCCGGCGCAAACGGCAAGCAAAACGGAGGCCGAATGGCCTTGTACAAGGAATCAAAAATCACACGAGTTAAGTACTCTATGGGTACGAAAAAAAGTACGAAAAAAAACATTTGTAATTCTCTTTGAAGTACGATTTGATATCGACCGAACGATAAATAAGGCACGCCGGTGCAAACGGAAAGAAAAACGGAGGCCGAATGGCCTTGTCCAAGGAATCAAAAATCACACGGTTAAGTACTCTATGGGTACGAAAAGGAGTACGAAATAAAACGTTTGTCATTCTCTTTGAAGTACTGATGTGATATCGACCAGAACGATAAATAAGGCACGCCGGCGCAAACGGCAAGCAAAACGGAGGCCGAATGGCCTTGTACAAGGAATCAAAAATCACACGAGTTAAGTACTCTATGGGTACGAAAAAAAGTACGAAAAAAAACATTTGTAATTCTCTTTGAAGTACTGATTTGATATCGACCGAACGATAAATAAGGCACGCCGGTGCAAACGGAAAGAAAAACGGAGGCCGAATGGCCTTGTCCAAGGAATCAAAAATCACACGGTTAAGTACTCTATGGGTACGAAAAAAAGTACGAAAAAAAATGTTTGTAATTCTCTTTGAAGTACGATGTGATATCGACCGAACGATAAATAAGGCACGCCGGCGCAAACGGCAAGCAAAACGGAGGCCGAAATGGCCTTGTACAAGGAATCAAAAATCACACGATTAATACTCTATGGGTACGAAAAAAAGTACGAAAAAAAATGTTTGTAATTCTCTTTGAAATACGATGTGATATCGACCAGAATGATAAATAAGGCACGCCGGCGCAAACGGCAAGCAAAACGGAGGCCAGAATGGCCTTGTACAAGGAATCAAATATCACACTGTTAGGTACAAAAAAAAGTACGAAAAAAAACGTTTGCAATTCTCTTTGAATTACTGATGTGATATCGACCAGAACGATAAATAAGGCACGCCGGCACAAACTGTAAGCAAAACGGAGGCCGAATGGCCTTGTACAAGGAATCAAAAATCACACGAGTTAAGTACTCTATGGGTACGAAAAAAAGTACGAAAAAAAACGTTTGTAATTCTCATTGAAGTTCGATGTGTTATCGACCGAATGATAAATAAGGCACGCCGGCGCAAACGGCAAGCAAAACGGAGGCCGAATGGCCTTGTACAAGGAATCAAAAATCACACGGTTAAGTACTCTATGGGTACGAAAAAAAGTACGAAAAAAAACATTTGTAATTCTCTTTGAAGTGCGATTTGATATCGACCGAACGATAAATAAGGCACGCCGGTGCAAACGGAAAGAAAAACGGAGGCCGAAATGGCCTTGTACAAGGAATCAAAAATCACACGGTTAAGTACTCTATGGGTACGAAAAAAGTACGAAATAAAATGTTTGTCATTCTCTTTGAAGTACGATGTGATATCGACCGAACGATAAATAAGGCACGCCGGCGCAAACGGCAAGCAAAACGGAGGCGAATGGCCTTGTACAAGGAATCAAAAATCACACGGTTAAGTACTCTATGGGTACGAAAAAAAGTACGAAAAAAAACATTTGTAATTCTCTTTGAAGTACGATGTGATATCGACCGAACGATAAATAAGGCACGCCGGTGCAAACGGAAAGAAAAACGGAGGCCGAATGGCCTTGTACAAGGAATCAAAAATCACACGGTTAAGTACTCTATGGGTACGAAAAAAAGTACGAAAAAAAACATTTGTAATTCTCTTTGAAGTACGATGTGATATCGACCGAACGATAAATAAGGCACGCCGGCGCAAACGGAAAGCAAAACGGAGGCCGAATGGCCTTGTACAAGGAATCAAAAATCACACGGTTAAGTACTCTATGGGTACGAAAAAAAGTACGAAAAAAAACATTTGTAATTCTCTTTGAAGTACGATTTGATATCGACCGAACGATAAATAAGGCACGCCGGTGCAAACGGAAAGAAAAACGGAGGCCGAATGGCCTTGTCAAAGGAATCAAAAATCACACGATTAAGTACTCTATGGGTACGAAAAAGTACGAAATAAAATGTTTGTCATTCTCTTTGAAGTACGATGTGATATCGACCGAACGATAAATAAGGCACGCCGGCGCAAACGGCAAGCAAAACGGAGGCCGAATGGCCTTGTACAAGGAATCAAAAATCACACGGTTAAGTACTCTATGGGTACGAAAAAAAGTACGAAAAAAAACATGTTTGTAATTCTCTTTGAAGTACGATGTGATATCGACCGAACGATAAATAAGGCACGCCGGCGCAAACGGCAAGCAAAACGGAGGCCAGAATGGCCTTGTACAAGGAATCAAAAATCACACAGTTAATTACTCTATGGGTACGAAAAAAAGTACGAAAAAAAATGTTTGTAATTCTCTTTGAAGTACTGATGTGATATCGACCAGAACGATAAATAAGGCACGCCGGCGCAAACGGCAAGCAAAACGGAGGCCAGAATGGCCTTGTACAAGGAATCAAATATCACACAGTTAGGTACAAAAAAAGTACGAAAAAAAACGTTTGCAATTCTCTTTGAATTACTGATGTTATATCGACCAGAACGATAAATAAGGCACGCCGGCACAAACGGTAAGCAAAACGGAGGCCAGAATGGCCTTGTACAAGGAATCAAAAATCACACAGTTAAGTACTCTATGGGTACGAAAAAAAGTACGAAAAAAAACGTTTGTAATTCTCATTGAAGTTCTGATGTGTTATCGACCAGAATGATAAATAAGGCACGCCGGCGCAAACGGCAAGCAAAACGGAGGCCAGAATGGCCTTGTACAAGGAATCAAAAATCACACAGTTAAGTACTCTATGGGTACGAAAAAAAGTACGAAAAAAAACATTTGTAATTCTCTTTGAAGTACTGATTTGATATCGACCAGAACGATAAATAAGGCACGCCGGTGCAAACGGAAAGAAAAACGGAGGCCAGAATGGCCTTGTCCAAGGAATCAAAAATCACACAGTTAAGTACTCTATGGGTACGAAAAAGAGTACGAAATAAAATGTTTGTCATTCTCTTTGAAGTACTGATGTGATATCGACCAGAACGATAAATAAGGCACGCCGGCGCAAACGGCAAGCAAAACGGAGGCCAGAATGGCCTTGTACAAGGAATCAAAAATCACACAGTTAAGTACTCTATGGGTACGAAAAAAAGTACGAAAAAAAATGTTTGTCATTCTCTTTGAAGTACTGATGTGATATCGACCAGAACGATAAATAAGGCACGCCGGTGCAAACGGAAAGAAAAACGGAGGCCAGAATGGCCTTGTACAAGGAATCAAAAATCACACAGTTAAGTACTCTATGGGTACGAAAAAAAGTACGAAAAAAAACATTTGTAATTCTCTTTGAAGTACGATGTGATATCGACCGAACGATAAATAAGGCACGCCGGTGCAAACGGAAAGCAAAACGGAGGCCGAATGGCCTTGTACAAGGAATCAAAAATCACACGGTTAAGTACTCTATGGGTACGAAAAAAAGTACGAAAAAAAACGTTTGTAATTCTCTTTGAAGTTCGATGTGATATCGACCGAACGATAAATAAGGCACGCCGGCGCAAACGGCAAAGAAAAACGGAGGCCGAATGGCCTTGTACAAGGAATCAAAATCACACGATTAAGTACTCTATGGGTACGAAAAAAAGTACGAAATAAAATGTTTGTAATTCTCTTTGAAGTACGATGTGATATCGACCGAACGATAAATAAGGCACGCCGGCGCAAACGGCAAGCAAAACGGAGGCCGAATGGCCTTGTACAAGGAATCAAAAATCACACGAGTTAAGTACTCTATGTGTACGAAAAAAAGTACGAAAAAAAACATTTGTAATTCTCTTTGAAGTACGATGTGATATCGACCGAACGATAAATAAGGCACGCCGGTGCAAACGGAAAGTAAAACGGAGGCCAGAATGGCCTTGTACAAGGAATCAAAAATCACACAGTTAAGTACTCTATGGGTACGAAAAAAAGTACGAAAAAAAATGTTTGTAATTCTCTTTGAAGTACGATGTGATATCGACCGAACGATAAATAAGGCACGCCGGCGCAAACGGCAAGCAAAACGGAGGCCGAATGGCCTTGTACAAGGAATCAAATATCACACGAGTTAGGTAGTCTATGGGTACGAAAAAAAGTACGAAATAAAACGTTTGTAATTCTCTTTGAAGTACGATGTGATATCGACCGAACGATAAATAAGGCACGCCGGCGCAAACGGCAAGCAAAACGGAGGCCGAAATGGCCTTGTACAAGGAATCAAAAATCACACGATTAATTACTCTATGGGTACGAAAAAAAGTACGAAAAAAAAAAAATTGTAATTCTCTTTGAAGTACTGCGATGTGATATCGACCAGAACGATAAATAAGGCACGCCGGTGCAAACGGAAAGAAAAACGGAGGCCAGAATGGCCTTGTACAAGGAATCAAAAATCACACAATTAAGTACTCTATGGGTACGAAAAAAAGTACGAAAAAAAATGTTTGTAATTCTCTTTGAAGTACTGATGTGATATCGACCAGAACGATAAATAAGGCACGCCGGCGCAAACGGCAAGAAAAACGGAGGCCAGAATGGCCTTGTACAAGGAATCAAATATCACACAGTTAGGTAGTCTATGGGTACGAAAAAAAGTACGAAATAAAACGTTTGTAATTCTCTTTGAAGTACTGATGTGATATCGACCAGAACGATAAATAAGGCACGCCGGCGCAAACGGCAAGCAAAACGGAGGCCAGAATGGCCTTGTACAAGGAATCAAATATCACACAGTTAGGTACAAAAAAAGTACGAAAAAAAACGTTTGCAATTCTCTTTGAATTACTGATGTGATATCGACCAGAACGATAAATAAGGCACGCCGGCACAAACGGTAAGCAAAACGGAGGCCAGAATGGCCTTGTACAAGGAATCAAAAATCACACAGTTAAGTACTCTATGGGTACGAAAAAAAGTACGAAAAAAAACGTTTGTAATTCTCATTGAAGTTCTGATGTGTTATCGACCAGAACGATAAATAAGGCACGCCGGCGCAAACGGCAAGCAAAACGGAGGCCAGAATGGCCTTGTACAAGGAATCAAAAATCACACAGTTAAGTACTCTATGGGTACGAAAAAAAGTACGAAAAAAAACATTTGTAATTCTCTTTGAAGTACTGATTTGATATCGACCAGAACGATAAATAAGGCACGCCGGTGCAAACGGAAAGAAAAACGGAGGCCAGAATGGCCTTGTCCAAGGAATCAAAAATCACACAGTTAAGTACTCTATGGGTACGAAAAAGAGTACGAAATAAAACGTTTGTAATTCTCTTTGAAGTACTGATGTGATATCGACCAGAACGATAAATAAGGCACGCCGGCGCAAACGGCAAGCAAAACGGAGGCCGAATGGCCTTGTACAAGGAATCAAAAATCACACGGTTAAGTACTCTATGGGTACGAAAAAAAGTACGAAAAAAAACATTTTGTAATTCTCTTTGAATTACGATGTGATATCGACCGAACGATAAATAAGGCACGCCGGTGCAAACGGAAAGAAAAACGGAGGCCGAATGGCCTTGTACAAGGAATCAAAAATCACACGAGTTAAGTACTCTATGGGTACGAAAAAAAGTACGAAAAAAAATGTTTGTAATTCTCTTTGAAGTTCGATGTGATATCGACCGAACGATAAATAAGGCACGCCGGCGCAAACGGCAAGCAAAACGGAGGCCGAATGGCCTTGTACAAGGAATCAAAAATCACACGGTTAAGTACTCTATGGGTACGAAAAAAAGTACGAAAAAAAACATTTGTAATTCTCTTTGAAGTACGATTTGATATCGACCAGAACGATAAATAAGGCACGCCGGTGCAAACGGAAAGAAAAACGGAGGCCAGAATGGCCTTGTCCAAGGAATCAAAAATCACACGGTTAAGTACTCTATGGGTACGAAAAAAAGTACGAAAAAAAATGTTTGTAATTCTCTTTGAAGTACGATGTGATATCGACCGAACGATAAATAAGGCACGCCGGCGCAAACGGCAAGCAAAACGGAGGCCAGAATGGCCTTGTACAAGGAATCAAAAATCACACAGTTAATTACTCTATGGGTACGAAAAAAAGTACGAAAAAAAATGTTTGTAATTCTCTTTGAAATACTGATGTGATATCGACCAGAACGATAAATAAGGCACGCCGGTGCAAACGGCAAGCAAAACGGAGGCCAGAATGGCCTTGTACAAGGAATCAAATATCACACAGTTAGGTACAAAAAAGTACGAAAAAAAACGTTTGCAATTCTCTTTGAATTACTGATGTTATATCGACCAGAACGATAAATAAGGCACGCCGGCACAAACGGTAAGCAAAACGGAGGCCAGAATGGCCTTGTACAAGGAATCAAAAATCACACAGTTAAGTACTCAATGGGTACGAAAAAAAGTACGAAAAAAAACGTTTGTAATTCTCATTGAAGTTCTGATGTGTTATCGACCAGAATGATAAATAAGGCACGCCGGCGCAAACGGCAAGCAAAACGGAGGCCAGAATGGCCTTGTACAAGGAATCAAAAATCACACAGTTAAGTACTCTATGGGTACGAAAAAAAAGTACGAAAAAAAACATTTGTAATTCTCTTTGAAGTGCGATTTGATATCGACCGAACGATAAATAAGGCACGCCGGTGCAAACGGAAAGAAAAACGGAGGCCGAATGGCCTTGTCCAAGGAATCAAAAATCACACGGTTAAGTACTCTATGGGTACGAAAAAAAGTACGAAATAAAATGTTTGTCATTCTCTTTGAAGTACGATGTGATATCGACCGAACGATAAATAAGGCACGCCGGCGCAAACGGCAAGCAAAACGGAGGCCGAATGGCCTTGTACAAGGAATCAAAAATCACACGGTTAAGTACTCTATGGGTACGAAAAAAAGTACGAAAAAAAATATTTGTAATTCTCTTTGAAGTGCGATGTGATATCGACCGAACGATAAATAAGGCACGCCGGCGCAAACGGCAAGCAAAACGGAGGCCGAATGGCCTTGTACAAGGAATCAAAAATCACACGATTAATTACTCTATGGGTACGAAAAAAAGTACGAAAAAAAATGTTTGTAATTCTCTTTGAAGTACTGATGTGATATCGACCAGAACGATAAATAAGGCACGCCGGCGCAAACGGCAAGCAAAACGGAGGCCAGAATGGCCTTGTACAAGGAATCAAATATCACACAGTTAGGTACAAAAAAAGTACGAAAAAAAACGTTTGCAATTCTCTTTGAATTACTGATGTGATATCGACCAGAACGATAAATAAGGCACGCCGGCACAAACGGTAAGCAAAACGGAGGCCAGAATGGCCTTGTACAAGGAATCAAAAATCACACAGTTAAGTACTCTATGGGTACGAAAAAAAGTACAAAAAAAAAAACGTTTGTAATTCTCATTGAAGTTCTGATGTGTTATCGACCAGAACGATAAATAAGGCACGCCGGCGCAAACGGCAAGCAAAACGGAGGCCGAATGGCCTTGTACAAGGAATCAAAAATCACACGATTAAGTACTCTATGGGTACGAAAAAAAGTACGAAAAAAAACATTTGTAATTCTCTTTGAAGTGCGATTTGATATCGACCGAACGATAAATAAGGCACGCCGGTGCAAACGGAAAGAAAAACGGAGGCCGAATGGCCTTGTCCAAGGAATCAAAAATCACACGGTTAAGTACTCTATGGGTACGAAAAAAAGTACGAAATAAAATGTTTGTCATTCTCTTTGAAGTACTGATGTGATATCGACCGAACGATAAATAAGGCACGCCGGCGCAAACGGCAAGCAAAACGGAGGCCGAATGGCCTTGTACAAGGAATCAAAAATCACACGAGTTAAGTACTCATGGGTACGAAAAAAAGTACGAAAAAAAACATTTGTAATTCTCTTTGAAGTACGATGTGATATCGACCGAACGATAAATAAGGCACGCCGGTGCAAACGGAAAGAAAAACGGAGGCCGAATGGCCTTGTACAAGGAATCAAAAATCACACGGTTAAGTACTCTATGGGTACGAAAAAAAGTACGAAAAAAAACATTTGTAATTCTCTTTGAAGTACGATGTGATATCGACCGAACGATAAATAAGGCACGCCGGTGCAAACGGCAAGCAAAACGGAGGCCGAATGGCCTTGTACAAGGAATCAAAAATCACACGTTAAGTACTCTATGGGTACGAAAAAAAGTACGAAAAAAAACATTTGTAATTCTCTTTGAAGTACGATTTGATATCGACCGAACGATAAATAAGGCACGCCGGTGCAAACGGAAAGAAAAACGGAGGCCGAATGGCCTTGTCAAAGGAATCAAAAATCACACGGTTAAGTACTCTATGGGTACGAAAAAAGTACGAAATAAAATGTTTGTCATTCTCTTTGAAGTACGATGTGATATCGACCGAACGATAAATAAGGCACGCCGGCGCAAACGGCAAGCAAAACGGAGGCCGAATGGCCTTGTACAAGGAATCAAAAATCACACGATTAAGTACTCTATGGGTACGAAAAAAAGTACGAAAAAAAATGTTTGTAATTCTCTTTGAAGTACGATGTGATATCGACCGAACGATAAATAAGGCACGCCGGCGCAAACGGCAAGAAAACGGAGGCCGAATGGCCTTGTACAAGGAATCAAAAATCACACAGTTAAGTACTCTATGGGTACGAAAAAAAGTACTAAAAAAATGTTTGTAATTCTCTTTGAAGTACTGATGTGATATCGACCAGAACGATAAATAAGGCACGCCGGCGCAAACGGCAAGCAAAACGGAGGCCAGAATGGCCTTGTACAAGGAATCAAATATCACACAGTTAGGTACAAAAAAAGTACGAAAAAAAACGTTTGCAATTCTCTTTGAATTACTGATGTGATATCGACCAGAACGATAAATAAGGCACGCCGGCACAAACGGTAAGCAAAACGGAGGCCAGAATGGCCTTGTACAAGGAATCAAAAATCACACAGTTAAGTACTCTATGGGTACGAAAAAAAGTACGAAAAAAAAACGTTTGTAATTCTCATTGAAGTTCTGATGTGTTATCGACCAGAATGATAAATAAGGCACGCCGGCGCAAACGGCAAGCAAAACAGAGGCCAGAATGGCCTTGTACAAGGAATAAAAAATCACACAGTTAAGTACTCTATGGGTACGAAAAAAAGTACGAAAAAAAACATTTGTAATTCTCTTTGAAGTGCGATTTGATATCGACCGAACGATAAATAAGGCACGCCGGTGCAAACGGAAAGAAAAACGGAGGCCGAATGGCCTTGTCCAAGGAATCAAAAATCACACGGTTAAGTACTCTATGGGTACGAAAAAAGTACGAAATAAAATGTTTGTCATTCTCTTTGAAGTACGATGTGATATCGACCGAACGATAAATAAGGCACGCCGGCGCAAACGGCAAGCAAAACGGAGGCGAATGGCCTTGTACAAGGAATCAAAAATCACACGTTAAGTACTCTATGGGTACGAAAAAAAGTACGAAAAAAAATGTTTGTAATTCTCTTTGAAGTGCGATGTGATATCGACCGAACGATAAATAAGGCACGCCGGTGCAAACGGAAAGAAAAACGGAGGCCGAATGGCCTTGTACAAGGAATCAAAAATCACACGGTTAAGTACTCTATGGGTACGAAAAAAAGTACGAAAAAAAACATTTGTAATTCTCTTTGAAGTACGATGTGATATCGACCGAACGATAAATAAGGCACGCCGGCGCAAACGGCAAGCAAAACGGAGGCCGAGAATGGCCTTGTACAAGGAATCAAAAATCACACGATTAAGTACTCTATGGGTACGAAAAAAAAGTACGAAAAAAAACGTTTGTAATTCTCTTTGAAGTGCGATGTGATATCGACCGAACGATAAATAAGGCACGCCGGCGCAAACGGCAAGCAAAACGGAGGCCGAATGGCCTTGTACAAGGAATCAAAAATCACACAGTTAAGTACTCTATGGGTACGAAAAAAAAGTACGAAAAAAAATGTTTGTAATTCTCTTTGAAGTACTGATGTGATATCGACCAGAACGATAAATAAGGCACGCCGGTGCAAACGGAAAGAAAAACGGAGGCCAGAATGGCCTTGTACAAGGAATCAAAAATCACACGATTAAGTACTCTATGGGTACGAAAAAAAGTACGAAAAAAAACATTTGTAATTCTCTTTGAAGTACGATGTGATATCGACCGAACGATAAATAAGGCACGCCGGTGCAAACGGAAAGAAAAACGGAGGCCGAGAATGGCCTTGTACAAGGAATCAAAAATCACACGAGTTAAGTACTCTATGGGTACGAAAAAAAGTACGAAAAAAAACGTTTGTAATTCTCTTTGAAGTACGATGTGATATCGACCGAACGATAAATAAGGCACGCCGGCGCAAACGGCAAGCAAAACGGAGGCCGAATGGCCTTGTACAAGGAATCAAATATCACACGAAGTTCTGGTACAAAAAAAGTACGAAAAAAACGTTTGCAATTCTCTTTGAATTACGATGTGATATCGACCGAACGATAAATAAGGCACGCCGGCAAAAACGGTAAGCAAAACGGAGGCCAGAATGGCCTTGTACAAGGAATCAAAAATCACACGTTAAGTACTCTATGGGTACGAAAAAAAGTACGAAAAAAAACGTTTGTAATTCTCATTGAAGTTCGATGTGTTATCGACCGAATGATAAATAAGGCACGCCGGCGCAAACGGCAAGCAAAACAGAGGCCAGAATGGCCTTGTACAAGGAATCAAAAATCACACGGTTAAGTACTCTATGGGTACGAAAAAAAGTACGAAAAAAAACATTTGTAATTCTCTTTGAAGTACGATTTGATATCGACCGAACGATAAATAAGGCACGCCGGTGCAAACGGAAAGAAAACGGAGGCCGAATGGCCTTGTCAAGGAATCAAAAATCACACGGTTAAGTACTCTATGGGTACGAATAAAAGTACGAAAAAAAAATGTTTGTCATTCTCTTTGAAGTACTGATGTGATATCGACCAGAACGATAAATAAGGCACGCCGGTGCAAACGGAAAGAAAAACGGAGGCCGAATGGCCTTGTACAAGGAATCAAAAATCACACGGTTAAGTACTCTATGGGTACGAAAAAAAGTACGAAAAAAAACATTTGTAATTCTCTTTGAAGTGCGATTTGATATCGACCGAACGATAAATAAGGCACGCCGGTGCAAACGGAAAGAAAAACGGAGGCCGAATGGCCTTGTACAAGGAATCAAAAATCACACGCTTAAGTACTCTATGGGTACGAAAAAAAGTACGAAAAAAAATGTTTGTAATTCTCTTTGAAGTACGATGTGATATCGACCGAACGATAAATAAGGCACGCCGGCGCAAACGGCAAGCAAAACGGAGGCCGAATGGCCTTGTACAAGGAATCAAAAATCACACAGTTAAGTACTCTATGGGTACGAAAAAAAAGTACGAAAAAAAATGTTTGTCATTCTCTTTGAAGTACTGATGTGATATCGACCAGAACGATAAATAAGGCACGCCGGTGCAAACGGAAAGAAAAACGGAGGCTAGAATGGCCTTGTACAAGGAATCAAAAATCACACAGTTAAGTACTCTATGGGTACGAAAAAAAGTACGAAAAAAAACATTTGTAATTCTCTTTGAAGTACTGATTTGATATCGACCAGAACGATAAATAAGGCACGCCGGTGCAAACGGAAAGAAAAACGGAGGCCAGAATGGCCTTGTACAAGGAATCAAAAATCACACAGTTAAGTACTCTATGGGCACGAAAAAAAGTACGAAAAAAAATGTTTGTAATTCTCTTTGAAGTACGATGTGATATCGACCGAACGATAAATAAGGCACGCCGGCGCAAACGGCAAGCAAAACGGAGGCCGAATGGCCTTGTACAAGGAATCAAATATCACACGGTTTACTCTATGGTACAAAAAAAGTACGAAAAAAACGTTTGCAATTCTCTTTGAATTGCGATGTGATATCGACCGAACGATAAATAAGGCACGCCGGCACAAACGGTAAGCAAAACGGAGGCCAGAATGGCCTTGTACAAGGAATCAAAAATCACACAGTTAAGTACTCTATGGGTACGAAAAAAAGTACGAAAAAAAACGTTTGTAATTCTCATTGAAGTTCTGATGTGATATCGACCAGAACGATAAATAAGGCACGCCGGTGCAAACGGAAAGAAAAACGGAGGCCAGAATGGCCTTGTCCAAGGAATCAAAAATCACACGAGTTAAGTACTCTATGGGTACGAAAAAAGTACGAAATAAAATGTTTGTCATTCTCTTTGAAGTACTGATGTGATATCGACCAGAACGATAAATAAGGCACGCCGGCGCAAACGGCAAGCAAAACGGAGGCCAGAATGGCCTTGTACAAGGAATCAAAAATCACACAGTTAAGTACTCTATGGGTACGAAAAAAAGTACGAAAAAAAACATTTGTAATTCTCTTTGAAGTACTGATTTGATATCGACCAGAACGATAAATAAGGCACGCCGGTGCAAACGGAAAGAAAAACGGAGGCCAGAATGGCCTTGTCCAAGGAATCAAAAATCACACAGTTATGTACTCTATGGGTACGAAAAAAAGTACGAAAAAAAATGTTTGTAATTCTCTTTGAAGTACTGATGTGATATCGACCAGAACGATAAATAAGGCACGCCGGCTCAAACGGCAAGCAAAACGGAGGCCGAATGGCCTTGTACAAGGAATCAAATATCACACGGTTAGGTAGTCTATGGGTACGAAAAAAAGTAAAACGTTTGTAATTCTCTTTGAAGTACGATGTGATATCGACCGAACGATAAATAAGGCACGCCGGCGCAAACGGCAAGCAAAACGGAGGCCGAATGGCCTTGTACAAGGAATCAAAAATCACACGCAGTTAAGTACTCTATGTGTACGAAAAAAAGTACGAAAAAAAACATTTGTAATTCTCTTTGAATTACTGATGTGATATCGACCAGAACGATAAATAAGGCACGCCGGTGCAAACGGAAAGAAAAACGGAGGCCAGAATGGCCTTGTACAAGTAATCAAAAATCACACAGTTAAGTACTCTATGGGTATGAAAAAAAGTACGAAAAAAAATGTTTGTAATTCTCTTTGAAGTACTGATGTGATATCGGCCAGAACGATAAATAAGGCACGCCGGCGCAAACGGCAAGCAAAACGGAGGCCATAATGGCCTTGTACAAGGAATCAAATATCACACAGTTAGGTAGTCTATGGGTACGAAAAAAAGTACGAAATAAAACGTTTGTAATTCTCTTTGATGTACTGATGTGATATCGACCAGAACGATAAATAAGGCACGCTTGCGGAAACGGCAAGCAAAACGGAGGCCAGAATGGCCTTGTACAAGGAATCAAAAATCACACAGTTAATTACTCTTTGGGTACGAAAAAAGTACGAAAAAAAACATTTGTAATTTTCTTTGAAGTACTGATGTGATATCGACCAGAACGATAAATAAGGCACGCCTGTGCAAACGGTAAGCAAAATGGAAGCCAGAATGGCCTTGTACAAGGAATCAAAAATCACACAGTTAAGTACTCTATGGGTACGAAATAAAGTACGAAAAAAAACATTTGTAATTCTCATTGAAGTTCTGATGTGTTATC